>OZ030006.1:14520888-14845888 GCA_964023405.1 Apodemus agrarius
CTGAGCACAAGGGTCCTAATTAGAAAGTCCTTTACAATATCTGTGTCATGAATGTCACTGACATTGTTTTCATCTAGCAATTTCAGTATTTTAAGATGTATATTTTGGTTACTTGGAGTTAATATTTGTGCATAGTGGTGTTAAAAGTCTAAATCTATCCTTTTACATTTAAAAAAATATTATAGTTCTTCCTCAATAGGTGGGGTATTGTGAAACTTCCTCCATTGGTCTTGGCATGCCTAGGGTGTCATGTTACACAGGTCATATTTAGCTTATTATACTTTCAGATTTCATGAGTTCAACTTTCCTATTATATATAGAAGATACCATCTCATAGAAGATGTCCGTATACTCTTGTTCTTACTATGTCCTTGTCTGTTCCTCTGTGATTTTCCCTAAACCTTAGATATAGAAGTCATATTCTAACTGGGGGTTGGCAACTATATATGTTGTTCTTTGCATTTATGGACAGTTGTAGATGTCTGCAATATTCCCTATCTAGTACAAAAGTAAGTTCTTTTATAGGTGAGGAGAGCTCCATTTATTTGTGGGTATAAGGATAAGTATTTTGAATGCAGCTTAGAAAAGTACAGTGGTATGTTCTCTTATGGGTTTTATGACCTCACCAGCCATTTGAAGATGGCTAGGTTTATGGTATCCAGTGTGAATTTTCTCCTTTCAGCCATTCTTGATTGCCCCCAAGATGCAAGTTACATTGTACTCTTGACAATAGCTTACTCTGTTATTTCTGTGGTTCACAGGATTTACAACAGGGTAAGCTTTATTGGATGTCTTTCTCCCTAAGTAGCTTGCATATAACTTTCAGATACCATAAGGGGTAGAGAGGCTTCCAATTAAGTTCTAGCTAAATTCTTCCAAATCCTGTTTCTAAAGAGTGTCATGTCTTACTTTCCATTTTGTAATGGTCAACCATAATAGTCTTTATTGTTTTAGGAGCCTCTTATACTTACCTGACCAATAAGTTGATGGTCCCATAGTTTGGATTCCCATGCCCAGTTTGTTAGATTGTCTACAATTCTTTTGTGAACACTATCACTCCAAGACATTTAACTTCATGAACCTGTGTGTGTGTGTGTGTGTGTGTGTGTGTGCATGTGCGCATGTGTGTGTGCATGTGTGTGTGAATGTGTAGAGGAACTTTAATCTACCAACATGGTTTCTTTGGCAAGGTATCACATCAAGAAATTATCTAGGTATATGAGATCTGACTAGAATATAGATACACCATTAATCTCAGATAAATATAGTCAGAAGGTGAGAGAAGTCAGTTTGAATCAGTTTGTTTGGAGAGGAGTTTGACCCAGAAGAACAGAGTTGAACCAGCTGGCCAGCATTCAGTAAGAGCTATAAAGCAAGTGCTTATACAGAAACAAGCCTAGAAGATGACAATTACATCAGGGAAATAAAAGTTATTTTTATATAAATGTACCCACCATAATTAATAAGAGGTTAGAATTTGAGAGAGCATGAAGAGAATAGGATGGGTAGTATTTGGAGTAGGAAAGGTGTGGGAATGATGGAAAGGGAGAAGATATAAAATTCCATATAATTTTTAGATTAAAAATATATACTTTGTTTTACAGGAAAGACTTGCATCAACAATTGAAATACATACTGTAAAAATGACTATGAATGATTAATCTATTGATTTAAATATTAACATTTGTTAAATGATACACATTTTTTCTGTTAACTGTTTCTTCTTTTTTATTTTTTATATTCTTTTTTATTTAATTTTTATTTTCTATATTCTATGTTTACATTCCAAAGGCTTTCCCCTTTCCCAGTGCCCAACCACCATATGTCACATAATTCCTCTCCCCCCCCCAGCTATTCCCCAATCATCCCCCCACTCCCCCACGATTTCTCTGTTCTGGGTCTACAATACTGGATCCAATCTTTACAGGCCCAGGGTCCTCTCCTTTCTTCTTCTTGGGAATCATTTGACTTGCTAATTGTGCCTTGAGTATTTAGGGCTTCTGGGATCATTAATATTCACTTATCAGTGATTGCATTTCATGTGTATTCTTTTGTGATTGGGTTAGCTCACTTAGGATGATATTTTCCAGATCTAACCATTTACCTACAAATTGCATGAGTTCATTATTTTTAATTGCTGAGTAGTACTCCATTGTATAAATATACCACATTTTCTGTATCCATTCCTCTTTTGAGGGATATCTGGGCTCCTTCCAATTTCTCGCTATTATAAACAAGCCTGCTATAAACATAGTGGAGCATGTGTCTTTATTGTATGCAGGGGAATCCTCTGGATATATGCCCAGGAGTGGTATGCCAGGGTCCTCTGGAAGTGACATGCCCAATTTTCTGAGGAACCGCCACACTGATTTCCAGAGCGGTTTTACCATTTTGCAATCTCACCAACAGTGGCAGAGTGTTCCTCTTTCTCCACATCCTCGCCAGCACTTGTTGTCTCTTGAGTTTTTAATCTTAGCCATTCTGACTGTTGTGAGATGGAATCTTAGGGTTGTTTTGATTTGCATTTCCCAGATGACTAATGATGTTGAACATCTCTTAAGGTGTTTCTTGCCATCTGAATTTCTTCTGGTGAAAATTCTTTGTTTAGCTCTGTACCCCATTTTTTGATAGGGTTATTTGGTTCTTTGGGGTCTAACTTCTTGAGTTATTTGTATATATTGGATATTAGCCCTCTGTCGGATGTGGGGTTGGTGAAGATCATTTCCCACTTTGTTGGCTGCTGTTTTGTTCTTCTGATAGTGTCCTTTGCGTTACAGAAACTGTAATTTTATGAGGTCCCATTTGTCAATTCTTGATCTTAGAGCATAAGCTATTGGTGTTCTGTTCAGGAACTTTCCCCCTGTGCCCATGTCCTCCAGGGTCTTCCCAAGTTTCTTTTCTAATAGTTTCAGTGTGTCTGGTTTTATGTGGAGGTCCTTGATCCACTTGGAGTTGATCTTAGTACAAGGAGATAAGAGTGGGTCAATTCGCAATCTTCTGCATGTTGACCTCCAGTTGAACCAGCACCATTTGTAGAAAAGGCTATCTTTTTTCCACAGGATGGTTGTGGCTCCTTTATCAAAGATAAAGTGACCATAAGTCTGTGGGTTCATTTCTGGGTCTTCAATCCTATTCCATTGATCTACCTGCCTGTTGCTGTACCAATACCATGCAGTTTTTTTTTTAACACAATTGCTCTGTAGTACTGCTTGAGGTCAGGGATATTGATTCCCCCAGAAGTCCTTTTATTGTTGAGAATAGTTTTAGCTTTCCTGGGTTTTTTGTTGCTCCAGATGAATTTGAGAATTGCTCTTTCTAGATCTATGAAGAATTGATTTGGGATTTTGATGGTGATTGCATTGAATCTGTAGATTGCTTTTGGCAAGATGGCCATTTTTACTAAATTGATCCTGCCAATCCAGGAGTAAGAAATATTTTTCCATTTTCTGAGGTCTTCTTCTATTTCTTTCTTCAAGGACTTGAAGTTCCTGTCATACAGATCTTTTACTTGTTTGGTTAGAGTTATGCCAAAGTACTTTATGTTGTTTGTGGCTATTGTGAAGGGTGTTTTTTCCCTAACTTCTTTCTCTGCCTGCTTGTCCTTTGAGTACAAGAAGGCTACTGATTTTCTTGAATTAATTTTATAACCAGCCACTTTGCTGAAGTTGTTTATCAGCTGTAGAAGTTCTCTGGTGGGGTCTTTTTGGTCACTTAAGTAGACTATCATATCGTCTGCAAATAATGATACTTTGACTTCTTCCTTTCCAATTGTATCCCTTTGACTTCCTTATGTTGTCTAATTGCTCTCGCTAGAACTTCAAGTACTATATTGAAAAGATATGGAGAGAGAGGGCAGCCTTGTCTAGTCCCTGATTTTAGTGGGATTGCTTCAAGTTTCTCTCCATTTATTTTGATGTTGGCTACTGGTTTGCTGTAGATTGCTTTTACTATGCTTAGGTATGGGCCTTGAATTCCTGCTCTTTCCAAGGCTTTTAGCATGAAAGGATGCTGAATTTTGTCGAATGCTTTTTCAGCATCTAATGAGATGACCATGTGTTTTTTTTTCTTTTAGTTTGTTTATGTAGTGGATTACATGGATGGATTTCTGTATATTGAACCATCCCTGCATCCCTGGGATGAAGCCTACTTGATCATGGTGAATGATTGTTTTGATATGCTCTTGGATTCGGTTAGCAAGAATTTTATTTAGTATTTTTGCATCAATATTCATAAGAGAAATTGGCCTGTAGTTCTCTTTCTTTGTTGGATCATTTTGTGGTTTAGGTATCAGTGCAATTGTGGTTTTGAAGAATGAGTTGGGCAGTGTCCCTTCTGTCTCTATTTTGTGGAATAGTTTGAAGAGTATTGGTGTTAATTCTTCTTTGAAGGTCTGGTAGAATTCCGCACTAAAACCATCTGGTCCCGTACTTTTTTTGGTTGGGAGGCTTTCTATAATCCCTTCTATTTCTTTAGGGGTTATGGGACTGTTTAGCTGATCTACTTGATGCTGATTTAATTTTGGTATTTGGTATCTGTCTAGGAAATTGTCCATTTCCTCCAGATTCTCCAGTTTTTTGAGTATAGGCCTTTGTAGTAGGATCTGATGATCTTTTGAATTTCCTCTGTTTCTGTTGTTATATCCCCCTTTTCATTTCTAATTTTGTTAATTTGGATACTGTCTCTGTGCCCTTTGGTTAGTCTAGCTAAGGGTTTATCTATCTTGTTGATTTTCTCGAAGAACCAGCTCTTTGTTTTGTTGATTCTTTGTATGGTTCTCTTTGTTTCTACTTGATTGATTTCAGCCCTTAGTTTGATGATTTCCTCTCTTCTACTTCTCCTGGGTTAATTAGCTTCTTTTTGTTCCAGTGCCTTCAGGTGTGCTGTTAAATTGCTAGTGTATGCTCTCTCCAATTTCTCTTTCGAGGCACTCAGGGCTATGAGTTTTCCTCTTAGAACTGCTTTCATTGTGTCCCAAAGATTTGGGTAGGTCGTAACTTCATTTTCATTGAAATCTAAAAAGTCTTTGATTTCTTTCTTTATTTCTTCCTTGACCAAGGAGTCATTGAGTAGAGTATTGTTCAGTTTCCATGTGTATGTGAGCTTTCTGTTGTTCTTGCTATTGAAGACCACTTTTACTCCATAGTGACCCAATAGGAGACATGGGATTAGTTCGGTCTTCTTGTATTTGTTGAGGTCTCTCTTGTGACCAGTTATATGATCAATTTTTGAGAAGGTACCATGCGGTGCTGAGAAAAAGGTATACTCTTTTGCTTTAGGATGGAATGTTCTATATATATATCTGTTAAATCCAATTGGTCCAAAGCTTCAATTAGTTTCACTGTGTCCCTGTTTAGTTTCTGCTTTCCTGATCGGTCCATTGAGAAGAGTGGAGTGTTGAAGTCACCTAAAATTATTGTGTTAGGTACAATGTGTGCTTTAAGCTTTAGTAAAGTTTCTTTTATGAATGAGGGTGCCCTTACATTTGGCGCATAGATGTTCAGTATTGAGAATTCTTCTTGGTGGATTTTCCCTTTGACAAGCAAGAAGTGACCTTCTGAGTCTCTTTTGATGACTTTAGGTTGAAAGTCAATTTTATCTGATATTAGAATGGCTACTCAGGATTGTTTCCTGGGACCATTTGCTTGTAAAACTGTCTTCCAACCTTTTACTCTAAGGTGGTGTTTGTCTTTGACACTGAGATGTGTTTCCTGTATGCAGCAAAATGTAGGGTCCTGTTTCCGTATCCAGTCTGTTAGTCTGTGTCTTTTTATTGGGGAACTGAGTCCATTGATATAAAGAGATATTAAGGAATAGTAATTATTACTTCCTGACATTTTGGGCATTATTATTATTATTATTATTGTTGTTGTTGTTGTTGTTGTTGTTGTATTTGAGTGGTTCTCTTCTTTTGGGTTGGATGAGATGGGGTTTCTATCTTGTTTCTTCTGGGGTGTAGTTTTCCCCCTTGTGTTGGTATTTTTCCCCTATTATCCTTTGTAGTGCTGGGTTTGTAGATAAGTATCATGCAAAATTGGTTTTGTCGTGGAATACCTTGGTTTCCCCATCTGTGGCAATTGAGAGTTTTGCTGGGTATAGTAGTTTTGGCTGAAGTTTGTGTTCTCTTAGGGTCTGCATGAGGTCTGCCCATGATCTTCTAGCTTTCATGGTCTCAGGTGAGAAGTCTGGTGTAATTCTGATAGGTCTTCCTTTATATGTTACTTGTCCCTTTTCTCTTACTGCCTTTAATATTCTTTCTTTGTTTAGTACATTTGGGATTTTGATTATTATGTGACGGGAAGTATTTCTGTTCTGGTCCAGTCTCTTTGGGGTTCTATAGGTTTCTTGTATATTCATGGGCATCTCTCTCTTTAGGTTGGGGAAGTTTTCTTCCATAATTTTGTAGAAGATATTTGCTGGCCCTTTAAGTTGTAGATCTTCATTCTCATCTATCCCTATAATCCTTAGGTTTGGTCTTCTCATTGTGTCCTGGATTTCCTGAATGTTTTGGGTTACCAGCTTTTTGCATTTTGCATTTTCATTTATTGTTGAATCCATGGTTCCTATGGTATCTTCAGCATCTGAGATTCTGTCTTCTATATCTTGTATTCTATTGTTAATATTTGCATCTATGACTCCTGATTTCTTCCCAAGGTTTTCTATCTCCAATGTTGTCTCCCTTTGTGATTGCTTAGTTGTTTCTACTTCTGTTTTTAGATTCTGTATGGTTTTGCTCAGATCTTTCAATTGCTTGTTTGTGTTTTCCTGTAATTCTTTAAGGGATTTTTGTGTTTCCTCTTTTATGACTTCTACTTGTTGACCCATGTTCTCTTGTATTTCTTTAAGTGATTTTTGTTTCTCCCCCTTATTGGGATTCATTTTTTGCTCTATACTCTCCTGGATTTTTTTTAAGTGATTTTTGTGTTTGCCTTGTATGGGATTCTAGCTTTTGATCTATTTTTTCCTCTATTACTTTAAAAAATTAATCTAAGTGATCCTCTATCAGCATCTTTACCAGTGATTTTAGATCTGAGTCTTGTTTTTCTGGTGTGTTGAGATGTCCGAGATTTAATTGTGTTTGCCTTGTAAGGGCTTCTAGCTTCTGATCTATTTTCTCATGTACTACTTTAAGAGATTTATCTAAGTGTTCCTCTATCAGCATCCTGACCAGTGATTTTAGATCTGAGACTTGTTTTTCTGGTGTTTCGGGGTATCCAAGATTTATTGCTGTCAGGGAACTGGGTTCAGATGCCGCCATACTGCCTTGATTTCTGTTAGTAACTATCTTACATTTGCCTTTTGCCATCTGGTTAACTCTGGTGTTAGTTGGTCCTGTAGTTACTAGCTGGTGCTTGACCCTCCTGACGGCTTGTAAGGCTGTTTCCCCGTGACTGGGACACCTGAATCACTGCCCTACAGGGCTCCTGCTCACAGATTGCTGACAGGTGGCCTGAGTCCCCCGAGGTCTTAAACTCAGGATATCTCAGGTAGTTGGTTCCACCTGTTGGGCAGCTGCTCTGCACTCCTCCTGCTCAGGATTTGCTGTCTGGTGTCCTGATTCCCCAGAGGTCTTAAAGTCGGGTTATCTCAGTTATCTGCTTCTGCCTGCTGGTCCAAAGCTGCTGGGAAGCTGGCTGAGGCCGGCTCCCCCACTGCCGGCTGGATGGGAAGCAGCTGGCGAGATGGCGCTGACTGCAGGGAGTTCGGGGTCCGCCCTGTGAGCGCAGAGCACAGGTTCGGCCAGTGACTCCCAAACCGCTACTCTGTGCGCAGCTCCCGCTCCAGGCCTGAGTCCCTGAAGGTCTTAAACTCATGATATCTCGGGTACCTGGTTCCGCAGGCTGGGTCTGAGCACCTGGGAAGCTGGCTGGGGCTGGCTTCTCCGCTGCTGGCTGGATGGGAAGCAGCAGCCTGTTTTTCTTCTTTATTGGATATTTTCTTCATTTACATTTCAAATATTATCCCCACTTCCAGTTTCCCCTTCCAGAAAGCCCCTAACCTATCCTCCCTCCCCCTACTTCTATGAGGGTGTTCCTCTACCCATCCTACTCCAGCCTCCCTACCCTCAATTCCCCTACAATGGAGCATCTATCTAGCCTTCATAGGACCAAGGACTTCTCCTCCCATTGATACCTGACAAGGCATTCCTCTGCTATATGTGCTGCTGGAGCCAAGTGTACCCCTTGGTTGATGTCTTAGTCCCTGGGAGCTCTGAAGGGTCTAGTTGATTGATATTGTTGTTCTTCCTATGAGTTTGCAAACCCCTTCAGATCTGTTCATCCTTTCTGTAACTCCTCCATTGGAGATCCCACGCTGAGGCCAATGGTTGACTGCAAACATCTGCCTCTGTGTTTATAAGGTCTGTCAGAGCCCCTCAAGAGAGAGTCATAGCAGGCTCCTTTCAGCAAGCATTTCCTGCCATCCACAATAGTGTCAGGCTTGGTGATTGTATATGGGAAGAATCCCCAGGTGGGACAGTCTCTTAATGGCCTTTCCTTCAGTCTCCACTCTATACTTTATATCCATATTTGCTCCTGTGACTATTTTGTTCCTCATCTCAGAAGAACCGAAGCACCTACACTTTGACCTTCTTTCTTCTTGAGCTTCATGTGGTCTGGTAATTCTATCTTGGGTATTCAGAGCCTTTGGACTAATATACACTTATCAGTGAGTACCATGTGTATTCCTTTGTGATTGGATTTCCTCACTCAAGATATTTTTTACTTCCATCCATTTGCCTAAGAATTTCATTAATTCATCATAATGAATTTAATAGCTGAGTAGTACTCCATTGTGTAAATGTACCACATTTTCGGTATCTATTCCTCTGTTGAGGGACATCTGGGTTCTTTCCACCTTCTGACTATTATAAATAAGGCTGCTATGAATACAGTGGAGCCTGTGTCCTTATTACATGTTGGGGCATCTTCTGGGTATATTCCCAGGAGTGGTACAGCTGGGTCCTCAGGTAGTACTATCTCCAATATTCTGAGAAGCCACCAAACTCATATCCAGAGTGGTTGTACCAGTTTGCAAACTCACCAGCAATGGGGGAAACTTCCTCTTTCTCCACATACTTGCCAGCATCTGCTGTCACCTGAGTTTTTGATTTTAGCCATTCTGTCTGGTTTGAGGTAGAATCTAAGGCTTGTTCTGATTTGCACTTCCCTAATAGCTAAGGATGTTGAACGTTTTTTTAGGTGTTTCTTGGACTTTTGATATTCCTCAGTTGAAAATTCTTTTTTAACTCTATATCCTACTTTTTAATAGCATTATTTGATTCTCTTGAGTCTAACTTCTTTGTATATATTGGATGGATATAGTCCTCTATCAGATGTACGACTGGTAAATATCTTTTCCCAATCTGTTGGTTGCTATTGACAGTGTCCTTTGCCTTACAGAAGTTTTGAAATTTTATGAGGTCCCATTTGTCGATTCTCACTGGGGGGGGATGATTGGGGAATAGTTGGGGGGGAGAGGAATTATGGGACGTATGGTGGTGGGGAACTGAGAAAAGGGAAAGCCTTTGGAATGTAAACATAGAATATAGAAAATAAAAATTTAAATAAAAAAAAGAAAGGGGGTGTGTGACAGTCATGAAAGACTCAATGAGGGCTGGGCAGTGGAACAAAAAAAGCATAAGCCATTGTTGTTCTGTTCAGGAAATTTTCCCCTGTGCCCACAATTTTGAGATTCATTTCCACTTTCTCTTCTATAAATTTCAGTGTATCTGGTTTTATGTGGAGGTCCTTGATCCACTTGGACTAGAGCATTGTATGAGGAGATAAGAATGGATCAATTTTTGCATTCTACTGCATGCTAACCACTAGTTGAAACATAGCCATTTTTTGAAAAGGCTATCTTTTTTCCACTGGATGGTTTTAGCTCCTTTATCAAAGATCAGTGCCTATAGGTGTGTGGGTTCATTTCTGGGTCTTCAATTCTATTCCATTGATCTACCTGCCTGTCACTGTGCCAATAACATGCGGTTTTTATCATTATTTCTCTGTAGTATAGCTTGAGGTCCAGGATGGTGATTCCCTCAGAAGTTCTTTTATTGTTGAGAATAGTTTTTGCCATCCTGGGTTTTTTGTTATTCCAAATGAATTTTCAAATTCCTCTTTTTAATTCTGTGAAGAATTGAGTTGGAATTTTGATGGGGTTTGAATTGAATCTAGTTTGGTTTAGGCAAGATAGCCATTTTTACTTTATTAATCCTGCCAATCCATGAGCATGGGAGAGCCTTCCATTTTCTGAGATCTTTGATTTCTTTCTTCAGAGAATTGAAGTTCTTGTCATACAGATATTTCACTTGCTTAGTTAGAGACACACCATTATTTCTGTCTATGGTTAAGGGTGTCATTTCCATAATTTTTTCTCAGCCTCTTTATACTTTGAATAAAGGAAGGATATCTAATTGTTTAAGTTAATTTTATATATGGCCACTTCAATGCAGTTGTTTATCAGCTTTAGGAGTTCTCTGGTGGACTTTTTGGGGTCACTAAAATATATGATCATATCATCTGCAAATAATGATATTTTGAATTCTTCCTTTCTAATTTGAATCCCTTTGACCTCCTTTTGTTGTTAAATTGCTCCGGATAGAACTTCAAGTACCATATTGAATAGATAGGAAGAGAGTGGGCAGCCTTGTCTAGTCCCTGGTTTTAACGGGATTGCTTCAAGTTTCTCTCCAATTAGTTTGATATTGGCTACTGATTTGCTGCATATTGCTTTTATTATGTTTAGGTCTAGACCGTGAATTCCTGATCTTTCCAAGACTTTTAACAGATAGAGATGCTGAATATTGTCAAATGATTTTTCAGCATCTGATGAAATGATCATTTTTTTTCTTGAGTTTGTTTAGGTAGTAGATTACTTTGATGGGTTTCTGTATATTGAAACATCCCTGTATCCCTGGGATGAAGCATACTTGATCATGGTAAATAATCATTTTGATGTTTTCTTGGATTCAGTTTCTAAGAATTTTATTATTTTTGCATCGAAGTTATTAAGGGAATTGGTCTGAAGTTCTCTTTCATTGTTGGGTCTTTGTTAGGTTTAGGTGTAAGTGTAATTGTAGTTTCACAGAGATAATTGGTCAATGTTCTTCTGTTTCTATTTTGTGGAATAGTTTGAAGAGTATTGGTATTAGGTCTTCTTTGAAGGCCTGATAGAATTCTCCAGTAAATGCATCTGGTCCTGGGCTTTTTTTTTTTTTTGTGGTTGGGAGACTATTAATGACTGCTTCTATTTCTTCAGGGGTTATAGGACTGTTTAGATGGCTTATCTGATCCTGTTTTAACTTTGACATCTGGTATGCATCTAGAAAGTTATCCATTTCATCCAAATTTTCTTCTTTTGGCTAGAATAAGCTTTTGTGGTAGGATCTGATAATTTTTTGAATTTCACAGTTTCCATTGTTATGACTCACTTTTCGTTTCTGATTTTATTAATGTGGGTACTGTCTCTTTGCCCTCTGCTTAGTCTGGCTAAGGGTTTGTCAATCTTGTTGATTTTCTCAAAGAACCAGCTCCTGGTTTTGTTGATTCTTTGTATAGTTCTCTTTGTTTCTACTTCATTAATTTCAACCTTGAGTTTGATTATTTCCTGCTGTCTACTCCTCTTGGGTGTATTTGCTTCTTTTTGTTTTAGAGCTTTCAGGTGTGTTGTCAAGCGACTAGTGTAAGCTCTTTACAATTTCATTTTGGAGGCACTTAGAACTATAAGTTTTCTTCCTCCAACTACTTTCATTGTGTCCCATAAACTTTGTTAGGATGTGTATTCATCTTCATTAACTTCTAAAATGTCTTTACTTTCTCTCTTTATTTTTTCCTGACTCAGTTATCATTGAGTAGGGTGTTCAGCTTCCATGTGTATATGTGTTTTCAGTTGTTTTTGTTGAAATTTAAGACTAGCCTTAGACCATGGTAAGATTAGCCTTATCCTATGGTATGTAAAGGTACATGGGGTTATTTCAATCTTCTTGTATCACTTGAGGCCTGTTTTGTGATTGATTATATGGTCAATTTTGGAAATGGTAACATGAGGTGCTGCGAAGACGGTATATTATTTTATTTTACGATGAAATGTTCTAGAGATATCTGTTAAATCCATTTGTTCCATAACTTCTCTTTGTTTCAATGTGTCTCTGTTTATTTTCTCTTTTCATGATTTGTCCATTGTTCAGAGTGGGGTATTGTGTGAGGTACAATGTGTGCTTTGAGCTTTAGTACAGTTTGTTTTTATGAATGTGGATGCCCTTGCATTTGGAGTATAGATGTTCATAATTGAGAATTCTTGGTAGTTTTTTTCCTTTGATGAGTATGAAGTGTCCTTCCTTATCCTTTTTGATAACTTTTTGTTGAAAGTTGCTTTTATTCAATATTAGAATAGCTACTCCAGCTTGTTTCTTGGGACCATTTGCTTGGAAAATTGTTTTCTAGCCTTTTACTCTGAGGTAGTGCCTATCTTTGACACTTAGGTGCAATTCCTGTAAGCAGCAACATGTTGGATCCTGTTTATATATCCAGTCTGTTAGTCTACGTCTTTTTATTGGGGAATTGAGTCCACTGACAGTAAGAGATATTAAGGAAAAGTGATTGTTGCTTCCTAGTTTTTTCTATTAGAGGTGGAATTATGTTTGTGTGGCTATCTTGTGTTTGTTGTATGAAGATTACTTCTTGCTTTTTCTATGGTGTAGTTTCCCTCCTTGTGTTGGTATTTTCCATCTAATATCCTTTGTAGCTCTGGGTTTCTAAAAAGATATTGTGTAAATTTTGTTTTCTAATGGACTTTCTTAAATTCTCAGTCTATGATAATTGATAGTTTTGATTGGTATAGTATCCTGGGCTACCATTTACATTCCCATAGTGTCTGTATGACTTCTGCCCAAGATCTTCTAGCTTTCATAGTTTTTGGTAAGAAGTCTGGTGTAATTCTGATTGGTCTGCCTTTTATGTTAGTTGACCTTTTCCCCCTTACAGTTTTTAATATTCTTTTTTGTTTAATACATATGGTGTTTTGATTATTATGTGGCAGGAGTAATTTCTGTTCTGGTCCAGTCTATTTGCTGTTCTGTAGATGTCTTGTATGATCATGGCATCTCTTTCTTTAGGTTAGGGAAGTTTTCTTCTATAATTTTGTTGAAGCTATTTACAGGCCCTTTAATTTGGAAATCTGCACTGTCTTCTATACCTATTATCCTTAGGTTTGGTCTTCTCATTGTGTCCTGGATTTCCTGGATATTTTGAATTAGGAGCTTTTTGTATTTTGCATTTTCTTTGACTGTTGTGTCAATATTTTCCATGGTATTTGTGTACCTGAGATTCTTATATCTCTTGTATTCTGTTGGTGATGCTTGCATCTATGGCTCCTGATCTCTCTCCTAGGTTTTCTAATTCCAGGGTTGTCTCCCTGTGTGTGTGTGTGTTTTTTATTGTTTCTATTTCCATTTTTACATCTTGGATGATGTTGTTCACTTCCTTCTCCTGTTTGATTGTATTGTCCTGTAATTCTTTCAGGAATTTTCATGTTTCTCTTTAAGGGCTTCTACCTGTTTTACCTGTGTTTTCCTGTATTTTTAATGTTCTTTTTAAAGACCTCTATTATCATCAAGAGAAATGATTTTAGATCCAAATCATGCTTTTGATGGTGTAGCCAAGACTTGCTATGGTGGGTGAATTGGGTTCTGATTATGCCAGGTTACCTTGGTTTCTTTTGCTTATGTTCTTAAGCTTGCCTCCAGCCATCTGATTATCTCTAGTGCTGTCTGCCCTCCCTATATGTGACTGTAGCCTATCCTTCCTGTGCTCTTGGTTGTGTCAGAGCTCCTCAGAGTTCAGCTTTCTCTGAGTTCCTGTGATTCTGGGATCCTGTGATCCTGAAATACTGGTGTGACCACACTCCTGTGATCCTGTGATCCTGGGCATATTTGAGCACCTGGGAGTGGAGCTTCCCTTGGGTGTTGTGGGGCTGGCTGAGGAGTTTGCACCCAAGGTAAACCAGCCCATAATGGAAAGTACCTGGTTGAGGGGAGATCTTAAGTCCCTAGATCCTGCTGGTCCCAGTTACTCCTAGTGGTGTTGGGACAGATGTTAAGTCCTCCTCACCTCTGATCCTATGATCCTGGGAGTGTTATAGCACCTGAGAGCAGAGGTTCCTCTGGATGTTGGGGGAATGGATAAAAGAAGACAATGAACTGCCTATTGTCTTTTTTTATTAGATATATTCTTTATTTACATTTCAAATGATTTCCCCTTTCCTGGTTGTCCTCCCCACCCCTGAAAGTCCCATAAGCCATCTCCTCTACCCCTGTTCCCCAATCAACCCCCTCCTGCTTCCCTCTCCTGGCATTCCCCTACACTGCTGCATTGAGCCTTTCTAAGACCAGAGGCTTCTCCTCCCTTTGCGGTCCAACAAGACCATCTTCTCTTGCCTATGCCTCTTGAGTCATGGGTAACACCATGTGTACTATCTGATTGATGTTTTTGCTGACTGGAGCTAGATATAGCTGTCACCTGGGAGGCTCTGCTAGTGCATGACAATTACAGAAGGGAGCATCTCAGCCAGCCATTGAACTGAGCACAGGGTCGCCCCATGGGGGAGCTAGAGAAAGAGCCCACAGAGCTAAAGGGGTTTGCAGCTCCATAGGAGGAAAACTGATATGAGCCACCCAGTACTCCCAGAGCATATTGTCTTCCTAATCTGGTATAATTGATGCAGTGAGGACTGTACTATTATCTAGAATGATAGTCCTACAATGACTTTAATTGTGATGATATCTGACCTTTAATGCTAAATCTTAAAAAATGGAAGAATTAATGTCTGCAACTTATGCCACTGGGTATGCTATATTTTGTTTAAGCAGACAAAAGTGCCTCCGAAAGTACAGATAAAAGCCCTCTGAAGGGGCTTCATATTGACTCCTTGTGAAATGAGACCTGAGGAGTAGACATGAAGGAAAGGATAAATCGCTCAAATACAAGTGTATACCTTTAATGTGTGTGTGTGTGTGTGTGAAAGCTATTTCTTCACTTGCTACTATTACATCTCTGCTTACATTTTAGTCACCTAGGAGCAATGCATGAGTCCATGTGCACTCACATATACTAATTTAGAAATCAGTTGTGTGTGAATATATGCATGAACACACACATACACACACATACACACATACACACACAGAGAGAGAAACACATCTCTTTCACATCTTTTATGAATAATACTTTTACGGGATGAAATCAACAAAATAAACATTTCTAAGTAACAATGAGAAAAATAATTATATTCTAAAGCAATAATTGTTTATTTTAGTCTTCTAGGAATTAATTGTGCTAAGTTCAATGTTAATTCGATGTTGGCAAATAATTTATTGATTCAATATGACTTGAATTTTCGTCACTAATTTAATTTAAGATTGGAACTTCACAGTTTTCTCAATGGATAAAAAAAATAAAAAGTTACTTTGCATTCATGCAGTATAAAATTAGTCTAGGGTTTTCCCAAGTCAAACTCCAAAATTTTGATTGTTACATCCATTTCTCGAACCCACATAAATTTCAAGAAAATTTTAAATTACAACCTGGAAATTAAAAATATTTAAGTTAGGTTCTGAGTTACATAGAAATGCAGATTGTTTTAAATTTTTATTTTTATTTGTTGTATGAAATAACTAAATGCTTTTTAATCGAATGAAAATGTCTTACATGTATATCATGTGTCTTTATTATATACATACTGCATACATCCTATCTAACACCCTCTGCTAATGCCAAAGGATTTCCCTCCCAACAGTTTACTCTGTCATTTTTGATGACCAACTATATGTAATTAGTGCTACTCATAAGTACATGGGTGTTTGGGTATCTACTGAAGCAAGGGCAGTCTACATTCCCAAAGGATGATCCCTCACTCATCCCCAGCACCTGTCAACTCCTAATAGCTACTCAACAACGGATGGGATTTTCTGATTCCCCCTTGCATCTGGGCTGGAATGTTTCACTCTATTGGTTTTGTGCAGGTCTCATGGAGGGAAACACAAATGCTGTAAGTTCTTGTAAGTGCAACAGCCATGTCATTCCCAGCAGACAGAATTTCAAATCACTATCCTTATCTTCCAGCTCTTAATTATTTTCCACTCCCATTCTGTGATGTTTCTTGACCCTTGGCTGAGAGAGTGTTACTATATTATGTTCTAGCTCATGGTTACTTATTCTCAGCACTTTGATTAATTATTAGTCTTTTCATTAAACACTGCACATCCCCGGAAGAAGCTTCTATGACAAATGCTGAGGGCAATATAAGTTTATGTGTATAATAAGTATAACTGTTTAGAATAGAGTTGGAAATGCGAACATTTAGGAAAATAATCAAGTAACTTTCATCCTAGCCTAAATGTCTCCCCAGGACATGGGTTCTTGACAAGATTTACAGCATCAAGCCTGAATATTCTCTGCTGGAAAGGGCCTCAAATCTAATCAGAAAGGGCTAATAAAAGTGAATTATATATATTAAATAAAACTATATTAAAAACTCTGATTTTTGTACTCAAGTGAAAAAAATATAAGTGAGGAGAGAAGAGCTCACGTGACATGAAAGAACACAGGAAAATACTAGTGTCTACAGTTTATATGTGGGTGGGAGCAAAGGAAAGACAGCATTATGGTAGGTTCAGTGCACATCATCAAGTGCACACTTTTCATCATCTATATTTTACTTTCACTCAAAATTCATCTTTTATTTCAAGGGGTATCCACTTTTCCTCTCTGACTATTTTTAGTAGTAATTTAGTATTATTTATTTATTTATTTATTTATTTATTTATTTTAGGGTTTTCATTATTTTCTCATGTTGAGTCTATTTGCCACCCATGCCTCCCTCCACCCAAGAAGTCGCCAGTCTCACTGACTGTTCTGACATACTGTTTCTTTCCCCTATGCCATACTGGCATTATGTCTGTAACCAATAAAACTCCAGTTCAGTTGGAAAACCTTTTCATTTGGTCATAGCAAACATCCCCCCTTTCCTATCATGCCTTTCACTGTTGGCAGCTTTCCCAACATCAGCTTGTCATACCATCTTTTATCATTTTGAGTGTGCTGACAGGATAAATCCTGCCTCGTATGTTAATACAAAGTTTTTTATTATTGATCTCAAGCTACTTGTAACAATTTATGTCCAACTAATACCAACCAGATTGGAAGTGTCAACAACAACAAAAAATTCTATCCTTTCTTTCTTAGTGACTTGTGCATTTATCTTTTGCTCTTTTGCTATATTCAGGTCTGATAAATTATATAAGAAGATGATACTTAAATACCATAATCAGAGTCTATCTGCCTTGTCTTCAATCTTCCTCCACTGCCTCAATTATAATTTTTGCTAATTGCTTTTGATTAGGCAACTACTACAAGTCCTTTTATTGTGTTTTGTGTTGTGTGCTTTGGTTTAAAAGAGACCCTGTAGCCATTATTTTTCAAATATAAAGCTCTACTTAGTTGTGTTTTAAATTGGTAACTTTGGTAAATTCTAAGCCCTTCAGGTCTCATTGCAAGATATTTAATGTGATTGTAGAAATAAATAAGGAACATGCATAGCAGATCCATACTAACTGCCTCCCAGGATACATACATAAAATGTGTTAGAATTATTTGCTAGTTTCACAATTAATGTTATTATTTAACTTTTACACTTCATTCTCAAATGCAGTTTGGTAATTTTCTGTCGATTCCCATAGTGTAAAAACTAGTCAAAGTCATAATAAGTGGTTTTAAAGTATTTGCCAAAGTTTCCTGTACATAGCTACTTCAACCAACCTCAACAAAGCCCTTAGCTGTCCAGAAACTTATGTTTTGTAGATTCTACTTGTTACTTGCAACAGCAGCCTAATGACCATTTGCACCAGTAGGATATGATTTCCATACCTGGACTTGGAGTAAAAAAAAATATTAAAAATCTGGGCCTGGGGCTTCTTCCCCACCTTAGACCATTTATGTCCACAGATGAAAGACATACACATCCTTTATTTTTAATATGCCTTAGGCAGCACAATAGCTAGGAAAGCTGTCTACCTTCCATGCTGTTAGAATCTACATTCTTAAGTTATTACTTACGATGATTTATCTGGGCTGCTCTTAGCTCCAGTTGGCCAGCCCACATGGCCATGTTTCGTATGGCTCAGCTAAGCCGTGGGGGCTCTCCTTTCTCATCTCCTTCATGTCCTTCTTCGAGTCCACTGCAGTTTCTTCCTGTTCCTGCCTCCCTTTCTTCCTCTCTCCAAGGCCTTGAAACATTAACCTCCCCTCTGTCCCTGTTAATTCCCAACTATTGGCTATTGGCATCTTGATTTACAAATTAGAATTAATTTAGGGGCAGGGTTCAGAGCCCATGTGCATACTCCAGGTCTTGGGAACCCTCACTTAGCATTACAATAGACAGTATAAAAACAAAACATCAACATAGACTGACCTCCATGAAAACAACAAACAGAACAACAAACACTCATGAGAGATATTGTGACGCTACTCAGTACAACTTCAGCCTAGTAGGAACAGCTGACTCTTCACAGCCCAGATTTTATACCAGCACCAGGGAACTCAGTACACACAGTAGCAATAACAGAAGTTTTGGTTCAACAGCTCTAACAGAAGATCTTCAATACCCTGCTAATATCCAAGAGTCACAATTTAGATGCCACTAAGCCAGAAGGATGGTTTTTCTCTTTTCTTTTCTAAATGTGGCTAGAAGTCTTTCATCTTCATTCCCAATCTCCTTCCTGGCTATGGCCAATGATTAGGGCTTTCCTTTAGCTCTATTTAAAATGAGATTTTAGAATTTCTGTTACTATGGAATGTTAAGTGTTTCAACTCAGAAATATAGCACTCAGTATACAAAAACTCCTTTCAAAAAAATGAGAACAGAAAGCCAACAAAAATTATAAATAAACGTTTAGGAAAAGCTCATAACATCATATATTATAAAAAATTTATTAAATAAATTCAGGAGTGTTTATATGATAGCTACTAGAAAAAGAAGAATATTTAAGACTGAAAACAAGTTTCTTCTTTATACAACCAGTAAATATATAATAACATGCACAATATATGTGCATTCTCATACAATATTTCTAAAAGTAAAATTGTATCTCCATTCATAAACCTGCTTTTCCACAATTTTGCCAGCTTCCTTCCAAATAATGAAAATATGAAAACAATGTTAATAAATAGTTAATATCTTCCTTTCAATTCCTGATTTCCTTATACCCTGTGCCACCTACATAATCATTCAAGTAATTGGCAAGTTGGATTCCCTATGCAGCTCTAGGATATGGGAATCTAGTCCTGTTCTTCCTATTGTTGCTGTCTTCTATTCCCCTTAGACTCTAATGCCAACCATTTATGTCCTATGTTCCATGTACTCTGGCTTTCATAGAATTTATTTATTGTCAGAGTCATAATAGATATTCAGTGCATTATTATATAAAGATGAATGAGCACCAGTAAAGGATTATATTGCAAAACATACTTCATCCATATTGTAACTATAAAACATACCTAAAGCTTTATTCTTCAAATATAAGCATTTATTCACTGTATTTTCAAAAATACAGTGAATAAAATGTTAATATTATTGTGTAACACAATAGTTTGCTGCTGCAGATACCTCCGGAAGCCTAAGCTCCATATCTGTCTCCACGAGTCTCCTCACAGTGCATTGCACTGTTTATACAGAAGCAAAATCAGTGACGGTAGCTATCACACTCGGCATCTGCCCCCACCTCTGTGACCACATTATTTGCGAACAAGAATGAACTGGCAGGGGGATACTCAGATGATGGGAATAAAGGAAGGAGCTAAGTTTGCATGATCATGCCAACAGTTTGTGGATCCCCAGTCTGTTAAGACCATCAGGAACTTCTATAGAGTATGGAGGTTTACTGACCAGGGTCCATCTTCAGTGACTCACTTGTTAGGCTGGAGCAGTTTGTTAAGCTCTTACATAGGTCTTATACATGTCCATGTCCAGGGTATAGATACTTCCCTTGGGCAGGAGACATCTACAAGAGTTGTGGATTGTGCACAAATAATCTGAATATATACAGGCAAAGGCTTCATTTATCTTGATTTTAAATTTAGGACACAAAGCATAAGTTTCATTAGGGCATCTTTATATAGTAGCATGATATTCTGTTCTCCTTTGGTTCTTTGCTGTATAGAAGCAAAGGTTATTAAAAGGTATTAAAAGGTTGTTTAATTACCCTTCCATCTATCCCTATCCAACATCAACATAATAATCAACTTATGGCACTACACCATGGTTTGTTAACTGAAAGTAGATAGATCCAATATAAGAAATAATAAAGAATTGTGAAACAGTTTCACATAAAATGAAATGGCTGTTTAAAGACCCAAAGGTGATCAGTGAAAATACACTGGGTAGATCAAACAACTTTCAAGTTGAAGAAAATACAGTGAAATGATTTGTGGAATAAAAGAGAGTTTATTTTTAAATCATAAGCTATAAGCAGGCAAAAGTAGGAAAAGTAAAAAGTGTGTTTACACACCAACCAAAGAGTACACATGGAGGGATCCATGACTCCAGATGCATATGCAGCAGAGGACGGCCTTGTTGAACATCAAAAAGAGGAGAGGCCCTTGGTCCTGAGAAGGCTCAATGCTCCAGTATAGTGTAATGCCAGGTCAGGGAAGCAGAAGTGGGTGGATTGGTGAGTAGGGGGAGGGGAGATGGGTTAGGGAGTTTTGGGGGTGTAGGTGGGGAACCAGGAAAGGGGATAACATTTGAAATGTAAATACAGAATGTACCTAATAAAAACAAGGAAACTATGTTTAAATCTGAAGTTGGATATTCTCATTTAAGGAGATTGATCATTCTGGTAATAATGATTCTTAAGCGTTTCCTCACAGGAAAATAGGATCAGAGCTGTACTCTGTGCATATGTATCTGGTAGGGGTGCATACAATGAATGGATTGTTCAGAAAATGGGAGAGATCTTTTGTTGCATAACAAATTTTTTTCATAACAATCTGTTAATTACATAATAATCATCCTCCCTACAAAGAACTAATTAGTTATCACTTCTTGGCATTTTTTTCTTATCAGCAAACTCCCTAAGGTAATGCTTCACTTAATTACAGTACTAAATAAATATATGATGATTCTGACAAGTTTTGTCACACTGAAATTGCTTGCAATGTTTTCTGTTACTGTGTATATTCCCTACTTCCTTAGTTATTGTTCTGTAGCCAGAGTAAAGCTAAGATCAGACCTAGTCTGTTTTTGCTGCAACAACCTTAACCCGAGACACTGTCCTTCATTATAGGAACAGGTGTTCCAGCCACCCTATACTTCCAGTCAGCACAGCTTTGACCTTTCTCTTCATAATCCATGCCAAAGTCCAAGGCCAAAATATGTTTGGAATTAAGTTATCTCTCAACGTCAGGGCCATAACTACCATGACCTTGGCTGCTGTCCTCTCCTTCTAAGACTGTACTTATCTACATTAACCATGGCTTTAGAGACTGCTTTCTAAATGATACCCCAATGGAATCTTTAAAGCTTAACTGTAGTAATGTGTAGCACAGTGCAGAAGTTCTCCTTTCTATTCACAGGAATGTCTAAGGTAATTGTAATGACTGATGTGGTTTTTAGAACTATATTTTCCTCCTATTACTAAGCACTGTTTTTGAGTTTCATCTTCTTTTTATTTCTCTTTCTTTTTTTATTAGATATTTCTTAGTTTACATTTCAAATGTTATCCCCTTTCCTGGTTTCCCCTACGAAAACCCCCTATCCTATCATCCTCCCCCTGCTTACCAACATACCCTATCCTGCTTCTCTGTCCTGGTATTCCCCTATAATGGCACATCAAGTATCATTTTTATCAGGAAAGTTGTGACTACATACAAAAATCACCCGAGAGTGGTCTTATTGCCGTACTGACATTCCCTCACTGGAAGAGATGGTGGGATCCTCATCTGAGAATCTAGTCAGTCTCAACTACACCTATTAGCAAGAGTCTCTGACTTTTCTCTAATTACATGTAGTCCTGTGGTCCTGAAAGATGTGAGTGTATAGAGGAGAGAAGGTTAAGGGAATCATTCAATGTAGCTATATAGAAATCGTCTGTCACCCATACAGAGATGATAATGTTTTGTGGTATACCTGCATGCATAGGAGTCATCCACAGTCCTGCAAGTAACCATCTTCTTAATTTCTATATATAAGTGGAATAAACTCATTGATTCTCTAGACTGCATTTGGGTTGCAATGCTACTTGATTTGATATAGATCCTTCTAGGCATAGTGTAGATGTTTATTCATGTTGCCCTACAAAAGCATACACAAGTGTGCACAACACACACACACACACACACACACACACACACACACACACAAATACACTGAGACATGCCTCCTGTTCCCTACTTTTACCCCCAAATATTCAGTTTTCTATAGGTGTGACAATAGAGTCATTTATAATGAGAATTCTCCATAACTGGATAGTTCCATATTTTTCCTATTTACCCCCCTCACCATTTGAAGTTTACACTGAACCCTTTCTTATTCTCCGTGTCACATTCTAAGGTGCTTTGACAACCACAAACTTACTGTGATTTGCACATTCCTTCTAGAGTGCCAGGCCCATGATAATAAAGTTTCTCTGTTGTCCTTGCTCTATTCTTTGATAGTCCCCACAAAACATTCTCAACAAAGAGGTCTAAGATTAATAGGCATTTGTTGAATTAATAAAGTAATTGATATTTATACTGTAGAATATTTTGCAATAATATTGAAAATCGTGTCTTTGGGAAATATTGTATTTCTCCTATATAAAGTTCAGCTATACTACTTGTTTACATTGGACACAAAGTTGTGGTGAGCATAATGTTAAATGTATAATTGGGCTACATACTCTAAAATCTTCCCATTTATAAAATGTTGTGATTCTGATGCTCAATCACAAGACTCAATATACGGAAGATCATTGCCCATCATCAATAAAATAAAATCATATTAAAATACGGCTTCACTAGCTACTGTGTGCTATTCAGATTTCCTGTATTAAGCTATGGAAAAGACATAGAGACATGGGAATTCTATTTATCTGAAGTTGAATCCACAGACAAGGCAGGCACTAGGCAAATAAAAGGCTATAATCATGGCAGAGAGAGGGAGAGAACCTCTATTGAAGGAGTAAAGGTTTAAGAGCATGGAAACACACCAACATCCACATAGCTAGCTAGATGCTGCATTCAAAGAATGAAACTTGATGAATTCTAAGAAGGAGGAGCTGTTTCCAGTACTTAGAAAGTGTGAGGAGGCAGGGAGGAAAAGTGCTCAGAGGACCTGAGGACAGCTTGGCCTTGTTGAGGTACAGGAAGAGAACTCCTGTGGTTAGACTGAGGAATATGGCAGGGAGTCAAGGAGACTTCTGCATCTTTCTTTCAAATTGTTTGTTTGGGGGTTTTTTGCTTTGCATGTAGGAAAACAAAACAATGCACAATACTTTATTTGTGTGACTATGCATTTTAAAAATATATTTGAAGTCATTATGAAGCCAAGACATAGTCAATGCTTTCTAGTGATGAGTTTTATTTTTGACATATGTTTTTGTTCACTGCAGAAATAAAATAGACTCTTTCAACTTTGTTTTTCCTAGGCTAGATTTACTTTCCTGAGGCTAAATGTTCTCCTTATTCGAAATTTTTTAGTCAAACGTAGTGAGAAAGCCAATCCTCTGTTGCATGTAAGTATTTTTTTCTGAGCTTTCCAAAGAAGACATTATTCTCATCCACCCTGAATATTTATTTGTAAAGGTTCTACAAGGAAGGAAGGAAAACCACAAAAAATTGTGAATCAAGAGATGAAAGGTAAACACAGTAGCTTGTTGAAACATGGGTAACAAATGACGGGGCTGACTGCAGCAAAAGCACCAGGAACTCTCGTTGCACATGGAAATTTGTTGAAATTGAGGCCCACGAACTGATAAATCAGGGAGAGAATGTTTAAGTTAAAGTAAAATAAATAGCTTTCAAGAGAAAAGAGAATTTGTGAAACTATTCCATCTTTGAATATCAGAACCAGACGCAACTTTTTGCTCCTTTAAAGTATAACTCAAATTAAACATTTAGAAATAAGTTTACAAATGTTCTTTATCACTCAATATTATTAAATTATACAAGAAAAGCAAATGTTTAAAATATTCTCTTGATGTTCATTTATTTTCTGGGAATAGGATTTGGGGTTATAAGATAGTTGTTTCAAAAGAATAAAATGAATGGGAATTTTAATAAGAAAGACAACATACTAGCATCAATATGTTTCCAATAAACAATTTAAATGGCACAATTAAATTTTTGCTAAAAACAATATACATATAAAAGCTTTCAGTGCTAAAATTCTCATAAAGCTGGCATTTTTCTAAGAAAGGACTTTAAAATTGATAGTAGACTAGCTAGTTATATCAAGACAATATATCTCAGAAATCCACACCTGTGTCTAAATACATGTCAATATGAATTAAAACACAGCATTTTTATTTTATTTGATTCTAGGAATTTTTTATGTTCCCCTCTTGATTTCTTCTTCTACTCATGTTTGGTGAAATAATGAGTTGTTTAACATGTATGAGCTTGTATACTTTCTGCATTTTTTTCTTGTTTTTGCTATCCAGATGGAATTTACAGTAGTCAGATAAAATTCAGAACATGATTTCAATTTCCCTCTTTGTTGAAAGTTTCTTTCTTTCCTAATATGTGGCCTATTTTAGATCAAAGCTTATGGGTGCCTGAGAATTTGTATTCTTTAGTGTTTAGATAGAATGCCTGTAGCATAAACCTAATGCTCAGGGCATTAGGTTTATATCATTTAATTGCAAAGTTTAATAATTAGTTTATTTTTTCCCAGATGACCTGTTTACTGGTGGGAGTATAGCATTGAAATCATACAATCTTCCTGGCTTACAGTGATATATGGCCTTATATCTATTAGTGATTTTTTAATTAAATTATCTTTTATAAAAAATGAATATAAAGTCTTCCTCTTTAGCTCTTCTAAACACATTAATTATGAATGAACTTGTTGTCTTTAAAGATACAAAAATATTACAAAAAAGAAAATGCCAATGAACAGAATTGTCCTATGGATGTTTGGTATACCTATATATTAGCTCTCAAAAGTTGAAAGTAAGCAAGATATCATTCAAAAGTTAATGTCTGAATAATGTATAATAAATCCAGACAACAGAGTGTCATTTGATCTAAACAATTATTAGCAACAAAATATTGGAAAGACATAAAATGGGTGTGTGTGTGTGTGTGTGTGTGTGTGTGTGTGTGTTGAATAGAACATATATAGTTCTACCATATTACCATCAGTAGGGTTTATAAAGTAAGTTAGGATGAAAGAAAGGTAGTACATGAAATTTCTGTGTATATGACATTCTAATTATATATGCAACTTTACGTTTTTTAAAGTCACAAAATCGGTAAGAGTGAAGGACGACTATGCAATTTGTATGATAATGAATTGTCAAAGCAGGTTCATCAGTTGTATCAAGAATACCACTTGAGTGGAAATGGTGATGAGCATGAGCAAAGCCCGCATGCATCTTCTCAAGTTTGTTATGGAAAAATATAGATAAACAGTACTGTCCTTCTACCCACAAGCCTTACTCTCAACCCTCAGCATAGATGCTTATTTTTGAAGCATTTGGAGCCTTGCAGAGATCCATAGCTAATCTAAATGTTGAGTCTGACTCTGGTTTGCCTGACCCAATCGTTAGAACTACCATAAAATCTCTTCCCTCAGACTCAGGGATAATTGCATAATTGAAAACAAAACGACGTGAAAGCCAGAGGACCAGTCTTCATGCTGCTAGTTAGTGTCCTCCAGATGTGTCTGGGAAGTTGCATCCATGAAATCCCAACAATATGGTTGCTTGAACAAGACTTACAAAATGACATAAGTTGACATGCCAATTCAGACAGAAAAAATTCCACAAGGTCCAACCCATAGATGAGGAGTTAGTTTATAAATGTTTGCTGGAAGCAGGAAAAACAGTTTTCTCTAGAGTTGAATACCCCTGTTCTATAAACATACATATAAGCAATGTTGAAGAATATCTATAAGGTTTCCAGCATACAAACACACCTTACACACACAACAATGCTAATTAAAGAAGAAAAAATGAATTTGTAAGGTGGAGGGGGTATTGGAGGTGTTAAGAGGAAAGGCCAGGAGTAATGTCAATAGTGGATGAACCCCCCCCAGTTAAAATCCTCCTTTAATTAAAGAGACATAAAAATCACTTTTAATATTTTACTTAATAAAGCCTTTACCCAACTGTTGGTTTAATGATATTTTTTTTTGATTTTTTTATTGTATATATTCTATATTTACAATTCATTTCCCTTTTTCTGGTTCCCCACCCCCAAAGGTCCCACATGTCCTTTTCCCTCCCCTTGCTCCCGCATCCACCCCCTCCCACTTTACTGTTCTTGTACTCTCCCACAATGATGTTTTGGTCCATTCTAGCACCAGTGTCCACTCCTTTCTTCTTGTGAGACATCACTTGATATGTGATTTGTGTCTTTGGTGTTCCAAGCTTCTAGGCTAATATCCACTTATCAGTGACTGTATACCATGGGTATTCTTTTGAGACTGGGTCACCTCACTTAGTATGACATTCTCCAGCTCCATCCATTTCTCTAAGAATTTCATGAATTCATTGTTTCTGATGGCTGAATAGTACTCCATTGTGTATATATACCACATTTTTTGTATCCATTCCTCTGTGAGGGACATCTGGGTTCTTTCCAGTTTCTGGCTATTATATATAAGGCTGCTATGAACATAGTGGAGCATGTATCCTTATTGCATGCTGGTGAATCTTCTGGGTATATTCCCAGGAGTGGTATGGCTGGGTCCTCCGGAAGTATCACGCCCAGTTTTCTGAGGAACCGCCAGACTGATTTCCAGAGTGGTTGTACCAGCTTGCATTCCCACCAGCAGTGTAGGAGTGTTCCTCTTTCTCCACATCCTCGCCAACACCTGGTGTCTTCTGAGTTTTTAATCTTAGCCATTCTGACTGGTGTGAGGTGAAATCTCAGGGTTGTTTTAATTTGCATTTCCCTAATGACTAGTGATGTTGAACATTTTTTAAGGTGTTTCTCAGCCATCTGAATTTCTTCAGGTGAAAAGTCTCTGTTTAGCTCTGTACCCCATTTTTGGATAGGGTTAACAATCTAACTTGAGAGGAACCATGGAATGGAGAGGTTTGTGGTGTTGCAGATTTGGCCTAATGCTGCTTGTATTATGTTAATTTGGGTCCCCAAACTGCACAAAAATCTATACATTCACAGTAAGACACTGAGGGAATGCTGCCCCTAGTTGGTTTTGAGTGGTAAAGTTGCTGATGGCCAATGGCTGAGCAGGGAGCCAAAGGAGGGACTTTTAGGATTCCTGGGCAAAGGAAGAGAGAAAGGAAGAGAGGAAGAGAGAGAGAGAGAGAGGGAGAGAGAGAGAGAGAGAGAGAGAGAGAGAGAGAGAGAGAGAGAGAGAGAAAGTGCTCCCATGCTGGGAGAAAGTAGAGAAGAGACACCATGACTGAAAAGGTGTGGGTAACCATCATGTCTTAGTGCCATGTAGGAACCAGGGCATCCACAGGAGGGCTGCCTGACTGGGTCAGGGACACCAAAGATACAATATAGATTTCAGTAAGTAATGACCTGGGAATAACAGATGGAGGTAGATTTCCCATATGGAGATTAGGATGTGGCCCAGCTGTTGGTCTGTTTAAGGCATATAAAAATATAAAGGTGGTGTGTATGTGTCTTTCATTTGGGAACACAGAACATTTGGGTGGGTAGCTAGTGATGGTATCCATTTGAATAGCATTAATTGGGTGCTGCTACAACTCAGTGACTTGGTTCCCAAAGAACAGAACTTTCCTTACCAAAATTAATTCTTTTTAGAATGTGTGAAAGTGCACTGTGAGGAAGGACTTCATGGAGATTTTGTTACATTAATGATTTCAAAGTCAAATGAAACTCAAGATTGCTCCAATAAGAAGTATAGCAGTTCTGGCTTTTTTTTTTTTTCAAAAAATAAGTGTCTCAACCATTTACAACTCAAAAGCCTTTTCTATTTTTATAAGAAACAGAATTAGACCTTTACATACAAGCATGACTAATAAGATAAACTGTATATATAATTCTGTTTCATGGTCAATGAAAATACTTGTGAGTTCCTGAAACTCATAACTAATCTAGAATGCTTCTTATATATTTATGTAGTAAATTTAAAATGACTTATTATTGTTCTGTGCTTAAACTCTCTAAAACTAAACTGAAAAGGCAGGCACTGCAATTCAGCTTTCTACTTGGTTTTACAAATTTCAAGGAAGACTAAAACTTCTTTACTGACATTCTGACCCATTCTCACTTCTTCAAGTACATGTAGGTAAACTGTAAGTAATAATCAGTACTAATTAGTGTCCAGCCTTCATTGTATACAATTTATACCTTCTTGTCTTTATAGAAGGGTAGAGAGAATGAGTAAAGCATGCAGCAGATCAGAAAATTAAGATAGCTTTCCTGGAGCCAAAGGACAATCCCCCTTTTCTCATCAGATTCTTCCTGGATCACTTTGTGGGGACCTTAGGAAACCTGAAAATAGGAACCTATTGGTTGAAAACTCTATGTGTTTACTTTGTCTAAGATATCCTGGCTTAGAAAAAAAACAAGATTTGCAATCTTTAAGCCCTTAGATTTAAGTCTTGAGATTTAGGAAGCCTGTGTTTATGCTTGAAACTCTTTGCTTTCCTTGAGACATGAATTTCCTGAAATGTCCTATGAGCATCGAATTCTCTGTTCAAAAATGTAGAACATATCTATATATACATAAACCTCAGATTATCTGGCTGCAATAACTGAGGCAATGTGCATCAGATTTCCTAATGCTAGGTGATATACATCTAATGATCACATGACAGGCAATAATACTACACAGCCAGTAGAGTTATCATCTGTTCCCATATCAGTGAAGAAATACAACACTTGATAGGGCTTTCATGTTTCCCAGTTGGATCAACTACTGAGGAAAGCAGCTTGGAAATTTACTTTGCAGAAATAATTTGAAATTCAGGCCCATACAGACATTCTCTGGCTGCCAAAAGAGCAGAGTCCTTACAACTAACATGGGTTATGCTTTATCAAATGTTTGGCATGTCTTAGTCTTCAGATTAATGCAATTCAATAACTATTCACTAATGGTTTAAGAAGATAACTATCTAAAAAGTACAAATGTTGATAACTAGTCTATGTCTGAAATAGTAACTGGCCCAACAGAAACACATCTTTAGGTTTTTGTGCACACCTATCATTACTAGAGTGTTTTCAAAGAATGGCTTATACACATTGGTTACCTTAAAATTCTAATAGCAATGGAGGGATTAGACATTTAGTGTCCATTAAGTGGACTGTAAGAAAGAAATAGATTTGGTTTATTAAGGTACCCAGTGCAGCTGGGCAGTGGTGGCGCATGCCTTTAATCCCAGCACTTGGGAGGCAGATGTAGGCAAATTTCCAAGTTTGAAGTCAGCCTGGTCTACAGAGTGAGTTCCAGGATAAGCTAGGACTACACAGAGAAACCCTGTCTCCGATCGATAAACCTCAAAAACAAAACAAAACAAAACAAAGATACCCAGTGCTATGGAAATTATTTGATATACAATTAAATACAAGAATATAAACTTGAAAATATGTTGTGTAAACAATTTTACATGAGACAAATATTAATATATTGACATGGATTGGGTTATGTTATTCTTTCTTATCATTATTTTTATGTTGAATCCTATGTTGGTAATTTTTATTAATTATTTTTCTAGTAAAGAAATGCCTTTATTAGGGTGAAAAAAAACAGATAAAGCAAACAGCCACAGAAAAAGACCTACTTTCTGCAAAGCAGAGAGGAAGCAGCAGCCTCGGGAAGATCTTGGCAGGCCTCTCCCTGATGGCTGAGGGTTTTAGAGTCTCTGAAGTGTTGACCTCTCATGATTTAGTGTTGCTGCCTCTTAGATGGAGAAAAGTCATCAGATGCCCTTAAGATCTCAAAATTATGTCTTGGGTTAGGAGGCTGAAAAAGAAGCTAGCCATCTTGGAAGTTCTCCATCTCCATTACCTATTCAGACACGGCCCCTCTTCCTACCTGTCTGCCTATGAAGGAATCTAAGTCCTAGTGGTGTTTGCGCTCTCAGAGGTCACCCTAACTATGATTAGGGGATTTGGGACATTGGCCTGAGGACTCTAGCTTCTCTTATCTGTCAAGTGGTCTGACTTGGGTCCAGAAGCAATAAGAGTCACCTCAGAAGATGGCTCATTTGAGGGTTAAAAGAAAACTAAAAGCAAACATCCAGAACACAAGAGAGCTACTTGGTAATAGTGTGTATCCTTACTTGATGTCAGTGAAATGGAGTCTGTATACAAAACGTAAGAGAGGTGGTATACTTATAATTCCTACTGAGAGTTAGTTAAGGAGATTCCTAACCTTTTAACAAAGGCAGCTTGAAGATCAAAAGGAAGGCAGGCTCACCAATAAGAAAGCTTAATGTGCCCCCTAGTGGCCCTTACATATTTGGAGTTCCAATGAGAATATCTTCCACCTGATCTTTGGTGGGGACTGAGAGACGAGGCTAGCTGCAAAATACTGGGGTCAAATGATCCTACATAGAATTTCAATTTAAAAGTACACATCACTTGTATTATTCTTGTGTGGAATTTTAATGCCGTGTTAAAAATCTCTTTTTATATGGATAGTCAGCCTCATTTTAAAATTGTCTTATTTTCTGTTTATTTGCCTCTTTGTCATTAAGGTTAATAATTAGGTAGTTAAATCATGCTGTTAGCCCATGCCAGTTAGCTGGCAGGTTTCTTCAGTCCAAACCACTTGTTAAACTGAGGGAGGAGTTTTAACTGAATCCAAGAATTCCAGAGCAAGCTGGGAAACTTAAACATCACCCCAGGCACATCAAAACAGGTTATCAATTGTGGATGTGTCTAAGGGGAACTACTGTGCAGTGAGTCTTAGGATGATCAAGAGGCATGTGTACATGTGATTAAAGAAGTATATTTATTAAGCAAATGATGCATAGAAACAAAGTAAAACTTTAAGTGTGATTTTTTTTAATGTATGGTTTAAAACAAATTGGAAGACAGTAGAAATGAGAAGACAGAAAAAGTTCCACGGTACTCAAATATTGTGTAGCTGAAATTACTATAAATGTATCTCATAGTTCATACGTGTAGATGAGCATGAATTGCTAATTCCTATGTAATCCATTTCCCAGTTATTCTTAGAACTTGCTGCAACCTCTCCATCATGGCCATAATTGCTTCTGTGGCATCAAGGAGAGGCAAACTCATCTATAGCGTGCTTGTGATGCACACACATAATTTCTTTAAACTATAAATAGGGATTAGTGTTGGAAACTAATCTCCAACTCATCACCGTATGATTTATTGGTTTGACTTCCCTCACAGAATTAGGAGGTTTGGAATATGGAGTCAACATTTCTGGATGGCATTAACTCTAGGAAGCACATAGATCCCATTTCCTCCAGCCTGGCCACAATCTCAGCATGCTGTTCTCCTTCAGGATGGCTTTGCCTACTTAAGTCGGAGGCCTGACTATTGATATTGAATGCATCTCTTTAAACCACTGTAGTGACCTCTAAAATGGTCTGGTGTCACTCTACTCTGACAATCCTATTCGTATGAATCAAGCGTAATCAAGTCATTCCTGGTATGAGAGAGTCAGCAACCTTGTCTCTGTTCAACTCTAACCATTTCTCTCCTGGACACACTGTGCTTTTGCTAAAATTCTTCTTTCTTTCATTGTTCTTTTCTAGATGTCAAGTTGTATAGATTCTAACCCTCCTATCACATAGACCTATGACACCATATGTACCATATCTGTATGTCACTGCTTAAAGGCATTGTAGTTGGTGTTATTGTTGGGGGTATGATATTGTTGGGCATCAAGAACTGGTGAAGTTTGTTCAATAACGCTGATCTTTGTCTTGACGTCTCCTCTTAGCAATTACCATGCACCCATCATCCCTCCCCTTGGCTGGGAATTCTCACTGGCCACGATATATTTATGCTTGTGCCTAATCTCTATCGCCATCTCAAATCCTACTTTTATAGTTTTCATCTCTATTAGAATAGTCCTAATAAAACTTTACCTTCTCTGTTTTAATAATTGTCATTTAATATGTATGTATCCAGTAATAAAATATAACTACTAACAATTTGAATTCCTATACACAGTATTTGAAATACTGGATATGTATCTATTCATTTCGAAAATTCTAGAGTCCCATAATGAGTGCATAAGACAGTTATAAACAGAGTTATATAAACAGAGAAACAGCTCCTCTGGAATCCAGTCAGTCACTTCAAAGCAGTAGAAATCAACTACTGAAGAGCACTGCCACCTGCTGCTTGATTGTATTATTGCATACTACTTCCATAAATACTGAATTTAATAAAATGCTGATATTTCAATGCTAAGCAGTTCATGCAAAGTTTAATTGCATTACAGTCAAAGTAGCATTGTCAAAATCATATGATTATTTCTTTATTTTTAAAACATGTTTTAATCTCAAGCAAAGGTAAGTCATTCTCCACATAACAGGTCAAAGAATGAAAAGCTTCATATGTAATTTTTAATATTCTTTTATAAGAACAAATTGTTCTAAGAAAAAATAAATAAAACATAATTAAATCAAAATTGATTAAGAAAAAAATATAAGCATAAAATTTCTGGTTGTTGAGCTTTCATTGCCTGACTAGTTTTGAGATTTACTGAGTGCATCATTTCTAGTAATTACCACATTGAAAGAATCTTTCAATACAATAGATCTCCAAAATAAACTAAGTGGGGCAAATATTCTTATTTTTTAAAATGATCTGAGATGATTAAGAAGATCTGTGGTGGCTTCTAGGTGAATCCCCTCTCTGCTGTAGATGCCTGAAGTTGTAAGACAGGTTTTTCATTGTCTTCATATATGAGAAAGAAAACTGCCTTATATGATTGGACCAGACAACCTCTTAAAGAGATAGCTTTTCATATTAAAGAATATCTTGCTAATACAGCATACCCACATCTGCTCTTTGGGAGCTGGAATGCCCCTTCTTCTTTCTCCTCAGGGTAATAAAAAAGGAAGACCTGGGCCTAATTTGCACATTATGATGTTTATTTTCATAGCAAAGAAAGGAAAGGAGATGAATTGATCCTTGGGTCAGAATGGTCAGGCAAGATCCCACTACCCCCTTTTGTTGAGGAGTTACAAAACTGTGAGTTCTAGGACCCCTATGAGTCTGTGAGTTCAGACACCACCTATGAGTCTCCTGGGTTTGTTGACCACTGGTCCACAAAGTAGAAAAGAACAGAGTGGATGACAAACATGATTTTGGAAAGCCCGTGAATACAAATTGTAATAATGACATACCAGAATCAGCTTCCGGAAGACAGGTCAACTTCTTTCAGGGCAAATCAAGGGTTATACAGTTTTGTGAAGGGGGATAGGGGTAGGAATAGCCAGGATGGACAAAGGCCATTGGCTAAAAGCTAAGGTACTGAGGTGCCTTATTAGCATGGGGTGACATTCCACATATCTCAGGTGCTAGTGGAATGGGTACTTATCAGAAGAAAGGAAGCTTAACTTGTAATCTCACCAAGGCTACATGACATTCCACAGATAGACTTGTGTTTGTAAGTTTTGGGGCTGGGGGTGGGTTGAATTCCCCAGACAAAGTCAGAGAAGGAGAAGCCCTGCTAGTAAAGGGAGTCTGCCATTTTGTACTGACCCCAGAAGGCTTTCCAGACACTGGTAGACCTTACTTTGAAGGGCAACAGTATACTAGAGCACTAGACAGTGAACTGAGACAATCACAGGACTGAACACAGCTGGCTCCATTTTCTTAAGCATCACCATCCTATGCTGCATGTCAGCCTAACCAACATGTCAGGCAGTAGTTGTTTCAGATTTAATCTCATTGTTTTAGTTTAATTTTTAAGGTGGCAATGAGACAACTGTAATCCATACTATTCTCTTGTGGATAGAAGAATAAGCGACAGTTCTGATGTTAAAGTCCTGTTCACCAATTGGCTCTTGATTTGTCAGTAAAGAAGGCCAGAGCCAATTGCTGGGCTGGAGGTCAGGTGGGACTTCCAGGTCCCAGGGGGAAAGGAGATGCATGGAAGTAGAGATGGTCTTACTGCCCCATGCTTTGGAGGAAGAAGAGCACAGCAACCATGTGAAGCCTTAGAGAGAGCCTGTGGCCTCTGCTACAGTAGAGCAGCCAAGGATGTTTGGCAGGGGCTAGAAGGGACTAGCCACTGAGGTTTAGGGCAAGTAGAGAGATGAAGATAATAAATTGGTAAGGACATACTTTTTCAGGCAGGAGATAGTAAGACCAAACAATTGTGCCTAGAATACAAGTTGTAAAGTAACAAACTGTGTGTATGTGTCATTGATCTGCAGATTCAAGGTCTTGGGTGGGAGCTGGTAGTGAGGTCACCTCCTGGAGCAAAGGCTGGTAGAATAAAAGGGAAGTCAGGAGAGGCTAGAGGCTTGGCTGATCCCAGGGAAAACATTTAAAACTAAACATAACAGATGGGCAGAAGTAGGTGTTGGAAGGGAAACTAAGGTAAGATCAGATGTGGGGAGGGGGTGTTGACAGGCTGTGAAAGAGAAGGGAAATCTATTGGAGGCCATCTCTGGGATGAGCTGGAGACATGGAATAGAGGAGGCTCTGGTGAGTCTATGGGGGTGACTCATTCTGAAACTCCCAGCAGCAAGGAATATAGAGACTAATGTGGCCACCTCATGTAGTCAGGCAGTACTTGCAGTGGAGGGAAGATCCCAACCCACTCCCAAAACTTTCCACCCAAAATTTGTCCTGCCTATAAGATATGAAGGGATAAAGATTGAGCAGAGAGTGGGCCAACCAATGACCAGAGACATCTCATTCCAGAAAGCCAACCTGTAACACTATTAATGACACTCTACTATGCTTGTATACAAGAGCTTGGCATAACTGTCCTCTGAAAGGTTTCATCAAGCAGCTTGTGTAAACAGATTCAGAGACTTACAGACAAACAGCCAAAGCTCAAGGAGTCTTGTGGAAGAGTAGGAGGAATGACTTGAGAGGACTGAGACAGGATGACTCCATGACATGCTTCAAACTGGCAGTTTAGGAGACTAGGCCTAGATCTCTGTTTCCCAGAGCTGGGTAAGTCCAGGCAAGTCAGATACTGGAAAAACTCCAGGCCTCAGACAGCCAATCAGGAACTGCGCTGCCAACAGAAGCTGGCCAGCCACATGGCCTGAGGCAAGAACCACAAGTCAGCAAAAGTTTCCAGGCTTCCCTAACAATAGTCTCTAGTCCCCCACACAGCAATGGTTCTGGAATGTCCCTAGAGATAGAGCAAACCAAGTAAGATAAAGGTCATCTACCCCTCCCTAGAACCCTCCTAATATGCTTTAAATTGGACATTTGGGCTTACCTGGGTATCTGCATCTTGGTAAATGGTAGACCCCAGTATGGTGGACTTCTGCAGAATGAAGTGCTCTTTGGATTTTGCACACTATTTGAGTCTGGGGTATGGTTCTTTGGTAAATTGTGGACCCTTACAAACTGAAGGAACCTAAGGGATCAAGGAAACCATAAGATCTACAGAGTCCTGAGCCCATATGGGCTCACAGAGATTGAACCAGCAACCAAAGAGCATGTGTGGGTTAGACCTCAGACCCCTATCCATACAAATGTGCAGCCTAGTCTCCATATGGATCTACTAACAAGTGGAGCAGGGCCTGACTCTGACTCTGTTGTCTCCATTTGGCAACACAGCCATGGATACTTGTGGAGGCTGACACTGGGGTTCTGTTCCAGAAGGAACCATGTAACTCTTTCTGCAACAAAGCCATGTTGGGCTGGACCAGCAGGGGCATGCCATCAATTGGAATGTGTCTTATTTTGAGTTTTATTGCTGTGAAAAGACATGCATAAGTAAATAAATTAAGGGAAAATGTCTCAACTGTTCAAAGCATGTAAGTTACTGTAATCTTTAGAGAAATGACTTCATAATAGCTTGTAGCCATGAAAGCACTAAAATGAACATATGGTTCTTTCAGTTTGTGAAATACACAGGAGTTATACACTCAAAGATTGCAAAAAGGATTAAAAGGGAATGAAGTATATAATATATGATGCCAGATTCCAAACTAGATATAAGTACTGATTGCAACCATGAAGCAAAGACTGAGTTTGGTGGCACATATTTGTAACCCCAGCTGTAAAGAGACTAAGACATCTATGCCAGCCTGGGATAAACTGTAACATCCTTCCCAGGATTAATTAATTAAATAGAAGGAAAAAATAATAATTTGATAGATTACAAATTATATAATCATACAATGGAAGGAAATTTGTGCAATGTCTAGGAATGTCAATGAGGCATGCCTTTAATCTGAGGAATCTATTGTGTCTCAATAATGGATCCTCAGAGTCATTCTATACCTGCCAGCTGGGGCCATTGGTCAGGAGAAGCCAATTGGACTGTGGCTTAGGCAGGTGTGGCTCCATTGCAGATCTCAGAGGCTAGAGGTCCCTATGTCATCGATATAATGAAAGGTGTGAGCTGCTGAGACATTTGTTTAGAGACTGGAAAAAAAGAGCAGTGATTATTTTCTTACATATATTTCAAAACTTTCTGTGTGCTGTACTATTTTCAATCTATGAAAACAATTTTTTTCTATTTTTCTCCCTAAATTTATATTTACTTTAGATAAATACCCAGCTTAGACAGACTTGGAGACTTGCATAATAGCAGGTTTTGGATATTCAGTTTTTAAAAGAAAGATGCAAGATTTAAATATTTTACAGACTTCTTGCAATTAGTCATTTCTTTACTCTTCACTAGTATTACTTAAAGGGAAAATCTTGGGAAAAGTTACTTTAATCTTAATTTTTTTGAGCACAACAAAACTATATAACAAAAATACTTGGGAAATATATGTATCATTCTTTCACAGAACATCAAAATATGTTACACTGGCAAGCAATGAACTGCTCTTTTCTTTCTTTCTTTTTCAAAATTTATTCATATATATTTATATTACACACACACACACACACACACACACACACACACATACACACACACACACACACACACATACACTTTTGCTATTTTCTTTCATATAGAAAATATTAGAAGTTTTGTTCCAAATACCATAGACTGGTCTAGAGACAAAATATATATTCTGGTAGTAACACATACTATAATTCAAATACAGTATACACACAGAGAGAGAGAGAGAGAGAAAGAGAGAGAGAGAGAGAGAGAGAGAGAGAGAGAGAGAGATAAAACCCCATCAAAACAAGAGAAAAGACAGTCATATGACATTTAATTATTTGCCACTTTCTTCCCTTGATAACACTTAGCAATCAAGAGAAAGATAGATCATTGTCAAAATGTACTTAAAATGATGCTATGGAGAACTTAGTGACTTTCACCGTCAATTGTGATGGATGTTTTTGTTATTTAAATATATTCATATTAAAACTGTTGTTAATAAAATAGTATATGTGGAGGGTAGAGGTATGGCCCCACACTTACGTGCCCTTTCTGCTCTTGCATAAGACATAAGTACATATACCTCACAGATGGCTAACATCCATCCTTAATTCCATTTCCAGAAAAAAAAAGGGGTCTTCTTCTGACCTCCTCAGGCATTAGCCACACATGTGCTGCACATATAATGCTCATAGACAAGCACTCACATGTAATATAAAAGTAAACACTTAAAATTACATAAAAATTAAAAGTGTGTAAATATGATATCTTATAATATACAAGCCTGCCCCATCCTCTAATAATAAAGACCAGAGTAATAAAAAAGTGCCTGAGATAGGAAGTAGAAACTCTTGGGTTTGGAGACTGCTTTTCATTTAGAGGAGTATGAAAAGAAAACTGGGTTGAATATGCCAAGGAAAACCATCTTGCAGAGAGAATGCCTGCAGCCCTTGCATGGACAAAGGCTAGAAGAAAAGCTAACAGAAACCTTGGTCTTTTAGGAGTCTGATATCACTGCTGCCCCTTCATGGTGGGACAAATGGTCCAAGTTTGCTGAGGATACAATTGCCCCTGTGGAACAATGGAACCAGTTACACACTGTATCACCGTTGATACATGTTACAGCCGGGCCTGATATTTCTAGCGTTCTTATTCAAAGGATTGAAATAATGGCTTCCATGTATTTGCCAAAGGGTACAGCAATTTTGTTTCAAAAAGAATAATAGTAAAATTTGGAAATATGCTTCCAGAATGTACAGCAGACCAGAGTGGGAATATTCTGGAGTCCTGACTACTGTTGGTTGCTTTGTTTTATGGGCTTCTGAGGGAACCTAAAACACTCTCTCACTTGATATATTTTAAGTTCTATGCAATTTGTTACAGAGAAAAAACTGAAGTTATAAAATTGTATGAAATTGAATGAGTATGATTTTCTACTGTATATATACATTGTTATAAATATTCCTGTCTTCTCCATCAACTTTAAGGTAAAAGAATATTCTGGTGAACTCATAGTCTTTCAACTGTGTATACCATGCTCTCTATTTGGGAGTGTAAATTAAAGGCCCCCAATAAAAGGATTAGTTTTACATTTTAAATATTCTTAAATTTATCTATTTTGTAAGAATTAGCAAAATGGCTAATAAAAATTGTTTTGTTATGGAGTTTTTCACACAAAATTTGGCTTTCTAGTTTCTCACCCCTGCTTCTTCTTCATTTCTTCTCCTTCCCCGTCCACTCCCCACCTCAGGAGCCCCTTTTCCATAGTTCATGCCCATGTGCCTATTCCTTCAACCTCCCCTCTCCCTATTCTCTTCATGACCTCCTTTTGAGTTTCAAACCTTCTTCCCTTGTTTATTTGCATACAAACAGTAAAAGTGAGGGTCTATACTTGAGAGAATATACCATTTTTGTTCTTCCTAAGATATTATTCCCTTAGTTGATATAATACTCTAAATTCCATCCAATTTCCTACAGTTTTATAACTTCACTTTTCTCTACACAAGAGTATGATTCTCCTGTGTACGTATACTCTGTCTTCAACAACTTTCAGGACAACTTTGCTGGGTACAATACCTTTAGTTTATTGTCATTTACTTTGTGAACTAAAATATGTAATTCCTTTTCTATTTTGGAGTTTTAGTTCCTGTCTTTGTATATCAGCTAGCATTTATCCTGCAGAATTTAACAGGTAATTTTAGCTTGAATAGTTGATACTTTGACTATGGTGTGATTTGTGATGTTCATCTATGATTTTGTGTAGTTAGTGTTCAAAATATCCCTTGTGTTTTAATGTAAATCTATTTCTTTCAGTTTAGAAAAAAAATGATCAAAAGGTTATTAAATTGTCTATTCTTTTAATTCAACATTTTTCTTAGCTTGTGTTACTATATGGATTCTAAGGCTTTCTAAATACTAAATATTTCTTGAAAATATTGGTCATCTTCTTGAATTTGTTTTGTTACTTATTTCTGAGTATTTTTTGACTAGACTTTGTTCTCCATCCCTCAATCTAATTTTTTGTATGGTCTTTCAAAAAGTAAAGCTTTCTGACAAATCTTATAATACACTTCTCCCTTTTCTTTGGATATATGTATATATGTATGTATATATGTATGCATGCATGTATGTATGTATGCATAAATGTGCCATTATATCAATGCAAATGTAGAGCAGTATATATACAAATAAATATATATGCAAAGATATATATTATCTAAGATAAATGTATATGCTTAAAATACATGTGTGTATCTTATATAAATGTCTAAGATATATCAGCATTCATCTTCTATTTTAAATCTATTTATAATCATCATATCTACAATCTATCAGCATCTATCAATATCTACCTATTTTGTCTCTATCAAGTGTCTAACATCATCTATATATCATCTATCAAAATCTGTTTATCTACATATCTATCTGTGATATATCACTACCTATTTATCAAAATATTGGTTTTGTAAGTGGTTTCTAAAAATATATTCTTTCAATCTCTACTAAAATTCTACTTTCTAAAACTGAAAAGAATGAGTTCTGGTTCATTCCTTGCCTTCATTTTAATGTTGTTAATAAATGAACATGATTCCCCATCTTCATCAGACCTGTGGTTTCTGAACCATACATGTAAGTTTCTCTTCCACCATTTATCTTCTCTACTGAGTCCCCTGGAAAAGGCCAAGCTGCCCTGAGTAACCTACATTTCTCAACCAGGTAGGTCTCCATTCTCCTGCTATCTCTCTGCCCACCTTCATTGGACTTGTGGATTCTGAACCATACAAACCTACATATCTGGAACCATACAGCCCAATCATACCCATCAGAGGGCATGTCACACCAGGACAATTGAGATTGACTCCCATTCCCAATACCTATAACAAAAGGATCATCCAGGAACCAAAGTCATCCAGATAGCTAAAGAACATCGAAAGAATACAATCTACAAGAAGCCAGGGCAATAGGAAAGCTTCAAAGCACAGCTACCATACTACAGGAAGCGCTGGATATCCTAACACAACCAAAGCACAAGAAAATGTCCTTAAACCCAATCTTATAAAGATGATAGAGGCCTTTAGAGAGGAAATGAACACATTCCTTAAAGAAATACAGGGAAATACAATTAAACATATAGAGGTCTTGAAAGAGGAAACAAATCCCTTAAAATATACAGGAAAGTATAATTAAACAGGTGACGGAAATAATTGAAACTGTGCAAGACCTGGAAGTCTGAATAGAAACAATGAAATAAAATACAAACTGAGAGAATCTCAGAGATAGAAAAAATCTAGGAAAGAGAACAGGAACAACAGATGCAAGCATCACCAGCAGATGAAGAGAGAGAGAACCTCAGGTATAGAAGATACAATAGAAGAAATTGATACAGTAGTCAAAAGAAATGTTAAATCTAAAAATTTCCCAACATAAAACATCCAGGGCATTTGGGACATTTGGGATATCATGAGAAGACTTAAGAATAATAGGAATAGAAGAAGGTTAAGAGTCCCAGTTCCAAAGACCAGAAAATATTTTCAACAAAATTGTATAAGAAATCTTTCTCAACCTAAAATAGTAAATAAATGTGATTCATATAAACACACAAGAAGCTTATAGAACACCAATTAGACTGGACCAGAAAATCCTCCTGTCCGATAATAATTGAAACACAAAATCTATAGAATAACAACAAAAAAAAAAGAATATTAAAAGTAGCAAGGAAATAAAACAGGAGTCGAGAATGGCTGTCATCTGAGAGCCTCGACCTAGCAGCCGCCTCAGAGAGATACAGACAATCAGAAGTAGTAGATGGAGCTTGAGGACTCTGATGAAGGAACAGGAGGAAGGATTTTGACCTCTAAAGTGATGGCAACTCAAAAGGAAGACCAACAGAGTCAACTACCCTGAACCCTGGTGAAGGGACTCAGGTAGCAGAGTAAACTCTATTTTGTTTTCAAGGTTCCATTCTAAGTTAACTTGCCCTTAAAAAATGGCCCCCATCCTTGAGGTCTGAGATGTTCCTGGCAATTGCAATATAGACACAGCAGCCATAGTTAGCTGATAACAACAGAGTGGGCTAAGAAAACCTAAGTGGTTCCCAGATCAAGATGCTACTTTTTATGCATGCTCCCTCTTTGTGGTTTAATATTTCTTTACCCTCTCATGCAATGCCAAGGCCTAGAAACTCCCATTACCATTTTTTTTTTATAAACTGTCTTGCCTTAGATGGTGGTGCAACTCTTCTATCCAGTTGCATCAGAAAAATTCTCTTATGTGCTTGCATCGGTGTTGTGGTTCCTGGTGGTCTCTTTGGGTTTTTTGTGATCTGGGTAGAACATTGGGCACTCAGAGACCGAACTTCCAGCTAAAGAGCATACTCAGGCTTGACCTACGCCTCTCTGCACATATGTAGCAGATGTGGAGCTTGTTCTTCATGTCAATCCTGAACAACTGGAACAGGAAACTATCCCAAAGGCTGTTGCCTCTACTTGGAATATGTTCTTCTACCTAGGCTGCATTGTCTGGCCTCAGTGGGAGAGGATTACCTAGCCTCACAGGGATTTGATGTTCCAGAATGCAGGGGATACCTGGGGAGGCCACACCCACTCAGAGGAGAAGGGGAGTGGGAATGAAGTGAAGGATTGCTGAAATTGAGAAGTAAACATTATGTAAATTAAATAGAAAGAAAGAAAGAAAGAAAGAAAGAAAGAAAGAAAGAAAGAAAGAAAGAAAAAAGGAAGGAAGGAAGGAAGGAAGGAAGAAAGGAAGGAAGGAAGGAAGAGAGAGAGAGAGGAGGGAGAGAGAGGGAGGGAGGGAGGAGGGAGGAAGGGAGGTTGGGGGGGATAGGGAGGGAGGGGGTGAGAAAGGAAGGAAGGAAGGAAGGAAGGAAGGAAGGAAGGAAGGAAGGAAGGAAGGAAGGAAAAGGACTGGTTGAAACCAGTTTGTTTTAACTTGTTTAAACCAGGTTGAAACTTTTTATTCATATCCTCCAGTGACCTGCATCCTCAAGCTAGACCCTATCTCAAAAAGGTTTCCCCCCACTCCCCGCCCCGCCCTGCCATAGTACCACAAACTAGGAACTAATTGGTGGCACATGTGGCTTTGGGAGACTTTTTCAAATCCACTCCATGAAAGACCTTCTCCGTGATGCACAGGGTACTTAGAAGTATTTTGTTTCTAAATAGGAAGAAGTGTTTTGGTTGCCTTTAGAGTGGGCTCAAGGTTTATATCACCACATAATTCACCTGTTGAAATCTTTCCTCTTATGGTATTTGTTTCTTTTTTTTTTTAATTGGATATGTTCTATATTTACAATTCATTTCCCTTTTTCTGGTTCCCCACCCCCAAAGGTCCCACATGCCCTTTTTCTTCCCCGTGCTCCCTCTTCCACCCCTTCCCTCTTCCCAGTTCTTGTATTCCCCTACACTGAAGCTTTGATCCTTTCCAGCACCAGTGTCCCCTCCTTTCTTCTTGTCAGACATCATTTGGTATGTGAATTGTGTCTTTGGTGTTCTAAGATTCTAGGCTAATATCCACTTATCAGTGACTGCATACCATGGGTATTCTTTTGAGACTTGGTTACCTCACTTAGTATGATGTTCTCCAGCTCCAACCATTTCTCTAAGAATTTCATGAATTCATTGTTTCTAATGGCTGAATATTACTCCATTGTGTATATATACTACATTTTTTTTGTATCCATTCCTGTGTTGAGGGACATCTGGGTTCTTTCAAGCTTCTGGCTATTATAAATAAGGCTGCTATGAACATAGTGGAGCATGTATCCTTATTGCATGCTGGGGAATCTTCTGGGTATATTCCCAGGAATGGTATGGCTGGGCCCTCCGGAAGTATCATGCCCAGTTTTCTGAGGAACCACCAGACTGATTTTCAGAGTGGTTGTACCAGCTTGCAATCCCACCAGAAGTGGAGGAGTGTTCCTCTTTCTCCACATCCTCACCAACACCTGATGTCTTCTGAGTTTTTGATCTTAGCCATTCTGACTGGTGTGGACTTCAAGCAATACTACAGAGCAGTAGTGTTAAAAACTGCATGATATTGGTACAGTGACAGGGAGGCAGATCAATGGAATAGGATCGAAGACCCAGAATTGAACCCACACATCTATGGCCAATTGATCTTCGACAAAGGAGCTGAAAACATCCAGTGGAAAAAAATAGCCTTTTCAACAAATGGTGCTGGCTCAACTGGAGGTCAAAATGCAGAATAATGAGAATTGATCCACTCTTATCTCCTTGCACTAAGCTAAACTTCAAGTGGATCAAGGACCTCCACATAAAACCAGACACACTAAAACTAATAGAAAAGAAACTGGGGAAGACCCTTGAAGACATTGGCTCAGGGGGAAAATTCCTGAACAGAACACCAATTGCTTATGCTCTAAGAACAAGAGTAGACAAATGGGACCTCATAAAATTACAAAGTTTCTGTAAGGCAAAAGGCACTGTCAAAAGGATAAATCAGCAACCAACAAATTGGGAAAAGATCTTCATCAACCCCACATCCGACAGAGGGCTAATATCCAATGTATACAAAGAACTCAAGAAGTTAGACCCCAGAAAACCAAATAACCCTATCCAAAAATGGGGTACAGAGCTAAACAAATACTTTTTACCTGAAGAAATTCGGATGGCTGAGAAACACTTTAAAAAAATGTTCAACATCATTAGTCATTAGAGAAACGCAAATCAAAACAACCCTGAGATGGTATTTGTTTCTGGTGGATCTTTGTGTGGTGCTTCGGTGCTTAGATTATACAGACAGAGCTTTCATGTTGTGATGTTAGTGCCCTGACAAGGAAGAGAGATCACAGATGTCTTTCTTTCAAACATGAAGACACGGTCAGGTGACTGTCCTTGCCTGAGCAGTGGATCAACCCAGCACTAATTTCAGAATTCTGGTCTTTAGAAATGACAGGTATAAATGTCTGGTAATTCAAACACCCAGTCTTTGGTATTTTGTTATAGCTGCGAATACTGGAAAATAAGCTGTATTATAGATTTCTAGCTTCTTTCTACTGTGTCTGGAAAACATACTTTGGATATAGGAGGGCATTTTTGATTATATTAAGAACTTTTTTTTTGCTAAGAGTATATACTCTATCTTTGTAGGAGGAATGGTTGTGGCCACCTCTATGTGAATGCTGTGGACCATGCAGGTGCAAAGGCACCTCCTGCAGGAGAACCTAATTGAGGACTGCCTGAGAGACCAAAGATGTCTGGCTCAGACAATGCCAGCCAATCAGAAACTGCGGTTTAGAAGAGATGTTTTTGGAACCAATCCCAAGATATGAAAGGAGCTTGCAGCACTATTCAGACAAGCTTGTTGTGGCATTTCTCACCTGCTCCCAGAATCTGTATCCCTGATTCTGCACCACCTCGCCTCCAATCCCTAAGGACAGGTAGGGTATGGCAGCAAGTAGTCCAAGGCACAGATAGCACATCTTACCATGTATTTTGTGGGTACCAAGACATCTATGAACATGATAACAGTGTTGATCCAAAGTGATAATTTGGATCATTTATAGAAAGCAAACACTTTGAAAGTGCATTCTTTCATTTTTTGATACATTGTTGTTTTGACACAATTTTAAACAGAGAAATGCCTACTAAAAAAACTAAAAATGTCTACCCTACAGAGCATATGTTTATCAATTGTTATTCTTTTCCCACTAGTAGTGAATTTCAGATACTAGGAAGTCAATAATCAGACAACATTCCTTCACTGTTTATGGTTGTGGTCCACGTTACCTCTCTGTCTCTTCTCTTTTGGTGAGTTTTTCCTCCTGCACTCCTGTGCTGTAAACATTACTTCCATGTATTTCTTCTTGCTCCAGTCCCTGTAAACCACCATCTTTTCTATGTTTGCTACTTTATATTCTACATATTAGAGAGATATAGAGTATCAAACTCTGGGTCACTATAAATAATCCCATTAAGGTACACCCAATTCATGATGGACTGACTCTATGGCAGAAAAATTTTCAATTGTATAGTTGATTAATATTCCATTGTATGTGCACAGTACAACTTTTATTTAATTCTTTCAATCACTGATAGACATTTGTTTAATTTCAGCTATTATGGGTACTCCCATAATGAATGGGATGCTGAGTTAGAGTATGCATAATTAAGGTATTGAAAAAATTAAGGTATGACTAACATTCAAAGTTCTATATTGAAGGCATACAACTGCCCATTGAGCTTTGTGATAAGTTCACACCAATGAACCATCACCATTATAAAGCCACAAGTGTTTTCAAGGGAATTGAATCATCAATTCAAATAATTGACAGCATGCCTGTAAAGAAGTAATCAGACATAGCAAAATCTTACCAAGTTGCCTCTGACTTACATGAGAATTGGTGAGGTCAGTCTACAGTTGCATGTAATATATATTTTGGGCATTTTCATGACAAAGTCTTTAAGATTTCTCAACTTGTCTCACTTCAAGTGGCAAAACCACATTGAAGAAAAGGTCTTGACCCATTTTGTCTTATGGAGAAAGTTTTTTTTATATAAAATAGCCTATAAATAGATATTCAATAAATATTATCTGGAAAAAACTGAATAAGCATTCTCACATAAAGTGTAATTGTATACAACATTAGAGATTATTATCCAAATTTGAATTTATTTTAGCAACTCAACATTATAATATTTACTATGTGATTCAGATATTATTTTACAGATATCTTAACATCTAGTAAAAGGGTATTATTAGAATTTTTAACCTTTAGAAAATCTCACGATCGTAGACTGATGTGGCTATAACCCAATCTTGAGCTTAATATAGATTCTTTTTTTAATTTTTATTTTCTATATTCTATGTTTACATTCCAAAGGCTTTCCCCTTTCCCAGTTACCCCCACCATATGTCCCATAATTCCTCTCCCCCCCATGCTATTCCCCACTCATTCCCGCCCCCCACGATTTCTCTGTTCTGGGTCTACAATACTGGATCCAATCTTTACAGGCCCAGGGTCCTCTCCTTTTTTTCTTCTTGAGAGTCATTTGACTTGCTAATTGTGCCTTGAGTATTTAGGGCTTCTGGGCTCATTAATATCCACTTATCAGTGATTGCATTTCGTGTGTATTCTTTTGTGATTGGGTTAGCTCACTTAGGATGATATTTTCCAGATCTAACCATTTACCTACAAATTGCATGAGTTCATTATTTTTAATTGCTGAGTAGTACTCCATTGTATAAATATACCACATTTTCTGTATCCATTCCTCTTTTGAGGGATATCTGGGCTCCTTCCAATTTCTGGCTATTATAAACAAGGCTGCTATAAACATAGTGGAGCATGTGTCTTTGTTGTATGCAGAGGAATCCTCTGGGTATATGCCCAGGTGTGGTATGCCAGGGTCCTCTGGGAGTGGCATGCCCAATTTTCTGAGGAACCGCCACACTGATTTCCAGAGTGGTTTTACCATTTTGCAATCCCACCAACAGTGGAGGAGTGTTCCTCTTTCTTTACATCCTCGCCAGGACTTGTTGTCTCTTGAGTTTTTAATCTTAGTCATTCTGACTGGAGTGAGGTGGAATCTCAGGGTTGTTTTGATTTGCATTTCCCTGATGACTAATGATGTTGAACATCTCTTAAGGTGTTTCTCGGCCATCCGAATTTCTTCTGGTGAAAATTCTTTGTTTAACTCTGTACCCCATTTTTTGATAGGGTTATTTGGTTCTTTGGGGTCTAACTTCTTGAGTTCTTTGTATATATTGGATATTAGCCCTCTGTCAGATGTGGGGTTGGTGAAGATCATTTCCCACATTGTTGGTTGCCGTTTTGTCCTTCTGACAGTGTCCTTTGCCTTACAGAAACTTTGTAATTTTATGAGGTCCCATTTGTCAATTCTTGATCTTAGAGCATAAGCTATTGGTGTTCTGTTCAGGAACTTTACCCCTGTGCCCATGTCCTCCAGGGTCTTCCCAAGTTTCTTTTCTAATAGTTTCCGTGTGTCTGGTTTTATGTGGAGGTCCTTGATCCACTTGGAGTTGATCTTAGTACAAGGAGATAAGAGTGGGTCAATTCGCATTCTTCTGCATTTTTGACCTCCAGTTGAACCAGTACCATTTGTTGAAAAGGCTATCTTTTTTCCACTGGATGGTTGTGGCTCCTTTCTCAAAGATCAAGTGACCATAAGTCTGTGGGTTCATTTCTGGGTCTTCAATCCTATTCCATTGATCTACCTGCCTGTTGCTGTACCAATACCATGCAGTTTTTAACACAATTGCTTTGTAGTACTGCTTGAGGTCAGGGATATTGATTCCCCCAGAAGTCCTTTTATTGTTGAGAATAGTTTTGGCTATCCTGGGTTTTTTGTTGCTCCAGATGAATTTGAGAATTGCTCTTTCTAGATCTATGAATAATTGATTTGGAATTTTGATGGGGATTGCATTGAATCTGTAGATTGCTTTTGGCAAGATGGCCATTTTTACTATATTGATCCTGCCAATCCAGGAGTAAGAAATATTTTTCCATCTTCTGAGGTCTTCTTCGACTTCTTTCTTCAGGGACTTGAAGTTCCTGTCATACAGATCTTTCACTTGTTTGGTTAGAGTTACGCCAAGGTACTTTATGTTGTTTGTGGCTATTGTGAAGGGTGTTATTTCCCTAACTTCTTTCTCAGCCTGCTTGTCCTTTGAGTACAAGAAGGCTACTGATTTGCTTGAGTTAATTTTATAACCAGCCACTTTGTTGAAGTTGTTTATCAGCTGTAGAAGTTCTCTGGTGGAGTTCTTTGGATCGCTTAAGTAGACTATCATATCATCTGCAAATAATGATACTTTGACTTCTTCCTTTCCAATATGTATCCCTTTGACTTCCTTATGTTGTCTAATTGATCTCGCTAGAACTTCAAGTACTATATTGAAAAGATATGGAGAGAGAGGGCAGCCTTGTCTAGTCCCTGATTTTAATGGGATTGCTTCAAGTTTCTCTCCATTTATTTTGATGTTGGCTACTGGTTTGCTGTAGATTGCTTTTACTATGTTTAGGTATGGGCCTTGAATTCCTGCTCTTTCCAAGACTTTTAGCATGAAAGGATGCTGAACTTTGTCAAATGATTTTTCAGCATCTAATGAGATGGCCATGTGGTTTTTTTCTTTTAGTTTGTTTATGTAGTGGATTACATTGATGGATTTCCGTATATTGAACCATCCCTGCATCCCTGGAATGAAGCCTACTTTATCATGGTGAATGATCGTTTTAATATGCTCTTGGATTCGGTTGGCAAGAATTTTATTTAGTATTTTTGCATCAATATTCATAAGAGAAATTGGCCTGTAGATCTCTTTCTTTGTTGGATATTTTTGTGGTTTAGGTATCAGCGTAATTGTGGTTTCGAAGAACGAGTTGGGCAGTGTCCCTTCTGTCTCTATTTTGTCGAATAGTTTGAAGAGTATTGGTGTTAATTCTTCTTTGAAGGTCTGGTAGAATTCTGCACTAAAACCATCTGGTCCCGTACTTTTTTTGGTTGGGAGGCTTTCTATAACCCCTTTTATTTCTTTAAGGGTTATGGGACTGTTTAGCTGATCTACTTGATGCTGATTTAATTTTGGTATTTGGTATCTGTCTAGGAAATTGTCCATTTCCTCCAGATTCTCCAGTTGTTTTGAGTATAGGCCTTTGTAGTAGGATCTGATGATCTTTTGAATGTCCTCAGTTTCTGTTGTTATATCCCCCTTTTCATTTCTAATTTTGTTAATTTGGATACTGTCTCTGTGCCCTTTGGTTAGTCTAGCTAAGGGTTTATCTATCTTGTTGATTTTCTCGAAGAACCAGCTCTTGGTTTTGTTGATTCTTTGTATGGTTCTCTTTGTTTCCACTTGATTGATTTCAGCCCTTAGTTTGATGATTTCCTCTCTTCTACTCCTCCTGGGTGAGTTAGCTTCTTTTTGTTCCGGGGCCTTCAGGTGTGCTGTTAAGTTGCTAGTGTATGCTCTCTCCAGTTTCTTTTTGGAGGCACTCAGGGCTATGAGTTTTCCTCTTAGCACTGCTTTCATTGTGTCCCAGAGATTTGGGTAGGTCATACCTTCATTTTCATTGAAGTCTAAAAAGTCTTTGATTTCTTTCTTTATTTCTTCCTTGACCAGGGTGTCATTGAGTAGAGTATTGTTCAGTTTCCATGTGTATGTGGGCTTTCTGTTGTTCTTCTTGCTATTGAAGACCACTTTTACTCCATAGTGATCCGATAGGAGACATGGGATGAGTTCGGTCTTCTTGTATTTGTTGAGGTCTGTCTTGTGACCAATTATATGTTCAATTTTTGAGAAGGTACCGTGCGGTGCTGAGAAAAAGGTATACTCTTTTGCTTTAGGATGGAATGTTTTATATATATATATATATATATATATATATATATATATATATATATGTTAAATCCAATTGGTCCAAAGCTTCAATTAGTTTCACTGTGTCCCTGTTTAATTTCTGCTTTCCTGATCGGTCCATTGAGGAGAGTGGAGTGTTGAAGTCACGTACAATTATTGTGTTATGTGTGATGTGTGCTTTAAGCTTTAGTAAAGTTTCTTTTACGAATGAGGGTGCCCTTACATTTGGCGCATAGATGTTCAGTATTGAGAATTCTTCTTGGTGGATTTTCCCTTTGACAAGCAGGAAGTGACCTTCTGTGTCTCTTTTGATGATTTTAGGTTGAAAGTATTTCTGTTCTGGTCCAGTCTATTTGGGGTTCTATAGGCTTCTTGTATATTCATGGGCATCTCTATCTTTAGGTTGGGGAAGTTTTCTTCCATAATTTTGTAGAAGATATTTGCTGGCCCTTTAAGTTGTAGATCTTCATTCTCATCTATCCCTATAATCCTTAGGTTTGGTCTTCTCATTGTGTCCTGGATTTCCTGAATGTTTTGGGTTACCAGCTTTTTGCATTTTGCATTTTCTTTAATTGTTGAATCCATGGTTCCTATGGTATCTTCAGCATCTGAGATTCTGTCTTCTATCTCTTGTATTCTATTGTTGATATTTGCATCTATGACTCCTGATTTCTTCCCAAGGTTTTCTATCTCCAATGTTGTCTCCCTTTGCGATTGCTTAGTTGTTTCTACTTCTGTTTTTAGATTTTGTATGGTTTTGCTCAGATCTTTCAGTTGCTTGTTTGTGTTTTCCTGTAATTCTTTAAGTGATTTTTGTGTTTCCTCTTTTATGACTTCTACTTGTTGACCCATGTTCTCTTGTATTTCTTTAAGTGATTTTTGTTTCTCCCCCTTATTGGGATTCATTTTTTGCTCTATATTCTCCTGGATTTCTTTAAGTGATTTTTGTGTCTGCCTTGTATGGGCTTCTAGCTTTTGATCTATTTTCTCCTCTAATACTTTAAGAAATTTATCTAAGTGATCCTCAATCTGCATGTTTACCAGTGATTTTAGATCTGAGTCTTGTTTTTCTGGTGTGTTGAGATATCTGGGATTTAATTGTGTTTGCCTTGTAATGGCTTCTAGCTTTTGATCTATTTTCTCATGTATTACTTTAAGAGATTTATCTAAGTGTTCCTCTATTAGCATCCTGACCAGTGATTTTAGATCTGAGTCTTGTTTTTCTGGTGTTTCGGGGTATCCAAGATTTATTGCTGTCGGGGAACTGGGTTCGGATGCAGCCATACTGCCTTGATTTCTGTTAGTAGCGATCTTAGGTTTGCCTTTTGCCATCTGGTTAACTCTGGTGTTAGTTGGTCCTGTAGATACTAGCTGGTGCTTGACCCTCCTGTGGGGTCGTAAGGCTATTTCCCAGTGACTGGGATACCTGAACCACTGTCCTGAAGGGCTCTTGCTCACAGATTGCTGACAGGTGGCCTGAGTCCCCCGAGGTCTTAAACTCAGGATATCCCAGGTACTTGGTTCTGCCTGTTGGGCGGCTGCTCTGCACTGCTCCTGCTCAGGGTTTGCTGTCTGTTATCCTGTTTCCCCAGGGGTCTTAAAGTTGGGATATCTCAGTTATCTGGTTCTGCCTGCTGGTCCCAAGTTGCTGGGAAGCTGGCTGGGTCCGGCTTCCCCACCACCGGCTGGATGGGAAGCTGCAGGCAATATGGCAGCTGCCTGCATGGATCTCGGGGTCCGCCCTGTGAGTGCAGAGCGCAGCAGCTACTCTGTGCCTAACTCCCGCTCCCGGCCTGAGTCCCCGAAGGTCTTAAACTCGGGCTGTCTCGGGTACCTGGTTCCGCCGCCAGCTGGGTCTGAGCACCTGGCACGCTGGCTGGGTCCGGCTTCCCCACCACCAGCTGGATGGGAAGCTGCAGGCAATATCTAATATAGATTCTTTATGTCTATATTTCCAATTATTTTTATGCTAATGTGATTAGTTTCATTCACAGGATTTACTGTAATTAAATTCTATTGTTGGAAGAAAATAATAGTGAATTTCCCATGAGTTGGATAGAAGTCAAGATAAATCAAATTCATGGTTAAAGGTTTGTTCAAATGAAAAGGGAATCTTGGGAGCTTCTTATACCAATGGTGAGTTTGGGAATAAAAGTGGAGTCCTGATAAAGGGAAATCTATAATATATCTTTTGGCTTTTAAACAGTTCCACTGCTCTATATAAAAGATTCTTTATCTGTTAGTTTCTTGTTTCTGATTTTTAAAATTTGTTTCTATGCTTGCATATCAAAAGAAAGAATCATATAAGGGTGATTGTTTTTGAAATAATAAAAACAACTATACAAAAGACCAGTTTGAACACTTTCAACTTTTTTACATTGACAAATTTTTAGCTACAATATAATCAACTTTAGAGGCATCAAACAAATAATATATACCTACTCACAAATTGAGAAAGAGAAGATATATAGGCAAAACATTTTAATTATTTTATTTTAATTATGATCTAAACATATTTGAAATTTCCGTTGACCTTTTCATTTTATAGATATTAAATTGTGTTGTGTGTGATATAACCCTATAAACCATGTTCCATAAAATGTTGGGGATTCTCACTGCCTTTAGATAGCCTGGAAGCATTCTGCAGACAGGTGTGAGGCCGCATGCTTAGGTTGATCCCAAAGTTGTTGGAATTATTTATCAGTGATACTTTCATAATTCACTTTATAAGTATTGAAAAAAATCTACTGAATAGTCACTCAAATTCTTTACCAACTGTATTGGTACAAATATTATTTTATTAAAACATGGAATATTGGTTATAACTTTTGGTAAAAATAATTACATTGGCATAATTTTTAACATAAATAAACTAAAATATTCTTATGTTTACTGAAATCATAGAACATTTACATTCTGGGTTATAGTTTTTACATATCAAAATGGGAAAACGAGACATGTATCTGTTTTTTTTATGTTCTTTTATAGTGGTAATGATAAAATAATTTATGTCATTCAAGTTAGAAGAGGTTTGTGTTGTAGGGTACACAGAAGAGAAGACTGTTTAGACATGTGCTTAAACTAGTAGTAAAGTCTTTATCAGCCAGTTGGTGACTACACTAGTGTGTTCAGGATCTCAGTGTTGCCCTGAGTCTTTCAAGGTGAACTTTAAAGTACAAAACCCATGTTCAGAGTTGACATACTTCAATTAACAAGAACAGTTTGATATGGTGGAACTACTGAAGCTAAAATGCAAGGTTTGTACATTTTGAGGCTTTCCCAGAGCTATAAGTTCTTTGATAGATAAGACCTTTGTTTTAGTTTTGGCAGGTGGTGCTGAGTTTTACAGCGATTGATTGTTCCATCAAGGAATCAGTTGTGATAAAGGCCCTGTTGCTGTTTCCTGTAGTGTTTCACTGATGCTATTGTACACAGTATTCATGCTTACACTATTCATGATTACAGAGAATGCATTCTAATTTGCTTCATATGTAGAGTTCTCTGGTGTTGTGGGTTCAGTCTGGTACTGTAAGCAAGCATTGCTTAAGTTTGTGCTTCTTGCACACAGAGCTGGTCCATGACCAGTTCCTGAGATAGGAACTATAAAGGGAATCATAGCTGCAACTGGTTAAAGTGAATATTAAAAATTACACTTTCCCAAAAGGAATAATATATTTATTAATACTTTTTCAAAAGTATTTCATTATTTTTAGTAAGTTTTTACTACTCGCTGGGAAAAGTAAAATCCAATTAGAAGTTTTACTAGCTTTACTCTTGAAGTACAGCTATGTTTTTTTAAATTTTACTTATATCTCTGCATAGACACTTTTTATAACCTAGCTTCTTTTACAGCAGAGTAAAGACGAGCATCATTACTGCTCTGTCATTGGGCACTAATATTGGAATGAAGTAGACTACGCTATACTCTGGTGGCAAAAATATTTAATCTTCTTACATTTCTTATAAAACAAAACAAAGTTAAACAAAACAAAGCAAAAAAAAAACCAAAAAGGTGGTTGTGGGCTATCTAAAGAAAACAAACCATAGGACTTCATTTAGAGGGAATAACCTACATCCCAGGAATGAGCGATATAAAACCTCTCAAGAATAAACCGGTAAATAGCATATTAGAGTCAGAAGTTTATGCGTTGCATGTCTATTGGTATTGTCCTTGTTCAGCTCATTTTTCTGTAGTCATGTTGGTGAGACATTATGGGTGTAGCTACCAACATTCCTAAAAGATCCAGTCTCACAGTGCCCTCCCTTATTCTCTGCGCCTATATCTTTCCGTTACCTCTTCTTCAAAGATCACAGAGCCTTAAGTGCAGACTTAGGTGTATTATAGATGTATCCATTAGGACTGGCATAACTATGCATATTGATTAGCTGTGGTATTCTCTAATGGTATCTGTTGAAAAGAGAGGTTTCCTTGATTTGGGGGTGAGGACTATACTTATCTGGGGATAAAAGGACAAGTATTTAGATTGTAGTAAAGGATCAAACAGCATCGAGGGAGCCCCGGAGGCCTTAATACTACATAGCTACATACTCTAAGGAATGCTGAGAGCAGTAAAAATATTCTATCTCTGTTTTATATATCATAACAATTAATGATAAAATAGGAAATAAATATCAAAAAAGACAAAAGGGTTTATATGAGAGATTTTGGGTGAAGGAAAGGGAAAGAAAAAGTTATGTAAATATAATCTCAAAAATAATATTATATATACCAGTAGGCATGCAAATAAAGTTCTGACTATAGTATGCTACTTACTAGTTTATTCTTGAGAGTTTTTATATTTCTGATATATAGTTTACACATGAAACATCACCCATTGCCACTAGGTGGCAAACATGAGCTGACAATCTCATAATGAGCAGTCTTGATTAAATCATTCTGCCTCAAATAAATCAAAATAGCTCGAATTACTATTAATAATACACATATCTATAGATCGAAAATAAATATTTTAAATTGATAAATAAACATTTAATACTGTGACCTGATCCTGTCTATAATAGTGTTTTATATATATTCAGTGGCTTCCCAGCATGGTGCTCAATAAAAACATAGTAATATAAATAAGGGTGTAAAAGATATACTGTTTCTCCTACAGAGCAAATAGATTTTTTCTCTAGATTATATTTCTTCATAATTGTGCATTTGTTTTAAATATTAATGGAATTTCAATAGTTTCTCCAAGATGGCAGATTAGGCTACAATTATTTTTAAAGTTATAAAATTGTATAGTAAATATTTAGATTATTTCTATATTGACTTAAATAAGGAGGGTTAATTTTATTTATAAAAAAATAATTTTCTACCCTATCTTCTAATTTGTGGACATTTTATATGATTTTTCTTATCTGATTTCTTATTTCTAGTACTACCCTCAGTAGAAGTTGTAAGGGACATCTTTGTTTTGCTCCAAATCTTAGCTGAAATGCTTTTTAATTTGAACCTTCAAATGCTAGGCTACCTACATTCTTTATTTACTATGTTGAGGTTAATTCCTTGTACATTTAGTTTGTAAAGCACAGTTTTGGGTTTTTTCCCTGGAAAATAGATTACAATTTTTTTTCTGTGTCTCTTTAGATGAACCTAGAGTTTCCATCCTTGTTTTGTTAGTGTGGTTCATCCTGCTAATTGATTTGAATATTGAACAGTACTTGCATTATGATAAATTCCATTTGTTTTTAATGTAAAGCCTTTTTGATGTGTTACTGGTGTGTGTGTGTGTGTGTGTGTGTGTGTGTGTGTGTGTGTGTGTATGTGTTATATATATACAGATGTCCAGATTTAGGAGGTCAAAGAGACCATTTGGTATATTTGATCAATTTCCTTCTATTCCTTTGAGGTAAAGTCTCTCCCTCACCCTGTGGCTCAAATTTTCTAGGAAAAGCAGGAAATCAATAAACCCAAGCTGTATTCCTGTGTCTGTCTCCCTCAAAATTGGGGAAGTATATATACAGGGATACCAGGTTTGTTACATGGCTGCTGGAATTTAAAATTCAGTCCTTGTGATTACACATTAAGTAATCTTAATCACTTCTCCAAAATCGGCCATATAATTGGTCACAAGACAGACCTCAACAAATATAAAAAGATCGAAATAATCCCATGCCTCCTATTGGATCACCATGGAGAAAGAGTGTTCTTCAATAGCAACAAAAACAACAGAAAATCCTCATACATATGGAGGCTGAACAATATTCTACTCAATGATACCATAGTCAAGGAAGAAATAAAGAAAGAAATCTGAGATTCCACCTCACACCAGTCAGAATGGCTAAGATTAAAAACTCAAGAGACAACAAGTGCTGGCGAGGATGTGGAGAAAGAGGAACACTCCTCCACTGTTGGTGGGATTGCAAAATGGTAAAACCGCTCTGGAAATCAGTTTGGCGGTTCCTCAGAAAATTGGGCATTTCACTTCTAGAGGACCCTGGCATACCACTCCTGGGCATATACCCAGAGGATTCCCCTGCATACAATAAAGACACATGCTCCACTATGTTTATAGCAGCCTTGTTTATTATAGCCAGAAATTGGAAGGAGCCCAAATATCCCTCAAAGGAGGAATGGATACAGAAAATGTGGTATATTTATACAATGGAATACTACTCAGCAATTAAAAATAATGAATTCATGCAATTTGTAGGTAAATGGTTAGACCTGGAAAATATCATCCTGAGTGAGTTAACCCAATCACAAAAGAATGCACATGAAATGCAATCACTGATAAGTGGATATTAATGAGCTCAGAAGCCCTAAATACTCAAGACACAATTAGCAAGTCAAATGATTCCCAAGAAGAAGAAAGGAGAGGACCCTGGGCCTGTAAAGATTGCATCCACTTTAGTAAAGAAACCGAGGTGGGAGGGGGAATGATTGGGGAATAGTTGTGGGGGAGAGGAACTATGGGAAGTATGGTGGGTGGGAACTGGGAAAGGGGAAAGCCTTTGGAATGTAAACATAGAATATAGAAAATAAAAATTAAAAAAAAAAGAGAGAGAGAGACCCATCGAACACCATCAGGCAAAAAAAAAAAAAAAAGTTTCAGAATCACACAGCTATATAAATATTTTACTTTTCAAGAGCCAACAAGTAAATTTGTCTCACTATGTATATGTGTATCTAAGAATGAACTCACCTATCATTTACCTAATTTTAGGCTATTCTAGAGTGTCAAAGATACCAAGATCTGGGGCTGTGTATCTATAGCCTGAGCTACCATGGAGACAATGATTGGAAGATGGTTTATAGTGAGACTCCTTTTAAAAATCAAACAACAACAACAACAAAAAAAGAAAGAAATCAAAGACTTTTTAGAATTTAATGAAAATGAAGGTACAACATACCCAAATCTATGGGACACAATGAAAGTGTATCATTCTACCACTATTGAGGATTTTTGCATAACACTTTCCATGGCTTAGTCTTTGGATTTCCCATCTCACAGTGTATCTGGGCAGCTTCAGGGTCAGTGCAATGCCATCTTCAGAAGGCTGAGGAGTATTGTTTTCTCATCAATCTTGTAAAAGCAGTTATAAACGTTTTGGTATTAATTCTCTAAATGTTTGGAAGAATGCAGTAATGAGACATTTTAACCTTGGCTGCTCTTTAATAAGATTTCTTTTCTTCTGATATAATCTTTTCTTTGTGACTGTACAGCATATGTTTTCTTTTTAAGATTACAAATCTTTTTATGTTTCTCAGAACTTACCCATTTCTTCTAAGTTGCATAATTTGTGGCAGTTGCTCATAGTTTCTGTTGATAGTTTTTTTTATTTTTATCAGTTATAATGTCTTCCCAATCATTTTTGAATTTACACGAACTTTCTCTCCAATTTTCTTTATCAAACTAAATATTTTTCAATACTGTTTGCCCTTCAGAAAAATAATTTTTTGTGTACTAATTTTAAATGATATATCATTAATAACATATCCAAAAACAATGCTGCACAAAAATATTGTTAAAGGTAAATCCACTTAATAAAATTGAGGGATAGAAAATTTACACACAGACACACAAAGACACACACACACACACACACACACACACACAAAGCTATATTTCAATATACAGACTACTATCAAATAAAGAAATAAAGACACATTGTCACTAATAATAGAAATGGGAAGAATGAATTTAGCATCTTTTCTTCATTTAACATCTCTTCTTTTGATCTAATTACTGATATCATTTTTATCTCTCAGTATAGAATTCTAGCGCTGATACAGTAAAGAATGGACTCTACTTCTATACTGAGGCATGTTCTTGTCTTAGCCCCTGTGGTAAGCCAGTCAGTCTGATGCAGGACCATGTCAAGGTACTATTCGACAAGAGGGTAAGAAGGCAAGTTTATTTGTGAGAGAATGTACTTTTTCTTTCTTTTTTTTTTCATTTAATATTTTTTAATTTTTTATTTTCTATATTCTATGTTTACATTCCAAAGGCTTTCCCCTTTCCCAGTTCCCCCTCCCTATGTCCCATAATTCCTCTCCCCCCCCAACTATTCCCCAATCATTCCCCCTCCCCCCACGGTTTCTCTACAAAACTGGATCCAATCTTTATAGGCTCAGGGTCCTCTCCTTTCTTCTTCTTGGGAATCATTTGACTTGCTAATTGTGCCTTGAGTATTTAGGGCTTCTGGCCTCATTAATATCCACTTATCAGTGATTGCATTTCATGTGTATTCTTTTGTGATTGGGTTAACTCACTCAGCATGATATTTTCCAGGTCTAACCATTTACCTACAAATTGCATGAATTCATTATTTTTAATTGCTGAGTAGTATTCCATTGTATAAATATACCACATTTTCTGTATCCATTCCTCCTTTGAGGGATATTTGGGCTCCTTCCAATTTCTGGCTATTATAAACAAGGCTGCTATAAACATAGTGGAGCATGTGTCTTTATTGTATGCAGGGGAATCTTCTGCCCCATCCCTGCTCAGTGCTTCTCAGAGCCACCCTGAAGGTCAACTGTATTTAAGTGTGTCTTTTGAGTCTTGACTTACAAAGGAATACCTATTCATTATTTTCACTTCTGTCTTCTTTCAGATGGTAGCCTGAGACTGACTATGTTTTCCCTGGTCTTTGAGCTTCCTTGCTATTTCTCTAAATCTCCATGCACTATCAAATGGCTTTTCAGCTGCCATGTGACTAATTCTATGCTGACTTAAACAGCATATTGTTTTCCTTCATCTTCCCTACTCTCCTCTTGGTAGCTGCTAATAATTGATGTTTATCTGCCCTAAGGTTTTTCTTTTGAACATGAATGAAATTGACTTTGAGGCTCTGAGTCCATTTTTAAATTCTTTTACAGTTTTTTTTAGGTATATTTTTTTAAAATCTTATGTATGTGGGTATTTTTTCTGAGATGCATCATTTCACATGGAAGTTTGCTACCTAGCCAGTAGGAGTATTTCTACAACCAAATCTCTCAATCTAATGTTTAAGGCTCATGCTCCAATAAGAAGCCATGATCTTATGCCCAGAACCCAGAACTGAAGTAACTTGCAAAAGTTATTAACTAGAAGTACACATGCTCATATTGAAATTGGTTTATTGAGTCTGTGTTATTACCCTGACCTCAAAAATCAGATCGTATAAGTAGGTTTTTTTAAAGGTGTAAGCTAAATAAGCTCTTTCATCTGCCCCTTGCAAAAAAAAAAAAAAATTAGATTCTGAAGTAAAATAAAGAATCTCAGGCCAAGTCCAGTTTAGTCAAAAATCTAATGTGATGACACGTTTCTCAATTCTTGTTCTAACTGCTGACCAGTTTTAGTTCTCAGACACATAATCACATATAATATGATGTGGGCACATCATGGTGGGCACAGAATTGGTGTTTTAGCCTGTTAAAAAAAGGTCAAAACATGGCTTTGAATCTACTCCCTCTATGGTAAAGACAGTGTATTAAAAACATCACTATTTGGGCATTGGGAAGCATGACCTTGATTAGTGTTATCCATTATACTTGGAGAGAAGTGTTGGTTCCCATCATAAGACTTTTCATTGCAAAAGTCAGAATGAGAAGAGACAACCTCAAACTCTTCCCATAAGTAAACTCTTCCTACATTTGGAAGATTACAACAGCTGTGCTAGAGCGATCAGCCCTGCTTCAAGTACATATTCCGAGAATGATGATTTGAAGGTGCTCTTTATATGCAACTGAGAAAAGAATCAAAAATAGACCATGATAAATGCCTGTGGTCTTGTTTGTGTTAAATGAATCCTCGAACTTCTGTTATGGTAAGTCCAAAAGAACCATGACTGTTGGGAGATGGCATCACACCAATACATTGATAACTCAGTGCCACACTAATCATGCAGGTGTGCAAGGTAAGCAATTATAGGGCTTGCTAAGATTCACGTATAAATGTTTGTGAAGAATAAAATTCACACACTTCAAAGAATAATTATCTCTACTTTGTTAATTTGTTTGTTTTATTCCTACGCATCTTGATGTATTGTGATGCTGCCATAAATAGTCAAGAAAAATTATTTGTTTCGGTATTCCCTAATCAGTAAGAGGAACAAGAAAACCCAGTATCTTTACATAGTAAACTGATCTATTTTCTAGATGCATGTATGGGTCTAAATTGTAAATCCAAACTGTCTTCAGGAGAGAGTCCTACAACATTAAAAAAAAGAAAACAAAACAAAAATGCTATTTCTGAAGTGCTAATAATATAGTGTCTGGATACAGAATTTACTATGTGGCCACATTATGTTGGTTCTAACAAACCAACTGAGGCAAAAACTGAGCAAAGTCTACACCAATGCAGGGTAAAATAAAAGTATCAATATATCGAGATCAGTCATGCTAGTGTCTGAGGAGCCAAGTTAACTATGTGTTTTGATAACACTGACCTATACACCATGCACTAGTAGTCTATGTTCAGTTATATGAGGTGAGCCAGGTCTTAGAAGAAAGAAAAGCCAACATCTGATTATCGACTGATCTTTCAGAGTATGCAGATGGGAACAGAAAATTGACTGTTGCTGGCACAGCTGGTTAGAGAACTGCAACTACTATTTGCTATTTCTTTCCTATTACTTATTTTAAAATTATTTTTCACCCAGAATAGAAGCCCCATTGTACCCTTTTGAAAATTCTATTTCCATTCACCCATTTTATCAATATCTTCAATATGTATCCCCAAAGCTCCAAACAGTAACAAACGAATGTATGCTAAAGAATTACAATTTCACACAATTTCACATCTACCATAAGAGGAAACGTCTTTGATAACAGACTAAGAAAGGCAATGATGTTATACTGTGAGTACACCAGAAAGTCATTAGGAGTCATTTTATTGCTATGATCCTTTAGCAGAAGAGTAGTATTTTGTTCTATCCTAGGACCATGACCTATGCAGGCTAAGGTACATGGCAATTTGAGCAATGTCTAGCATGGGTTCCTGTTTGTGGAGCATGTGTGTGTGTGTGTGTGTGTGTGTGTGTGTGTGTGTGTGTTTCTTGGGCTTTTAATTTATTCTGGTTTGTCAATTTTTGGTTCTTTAATTGCCTATTGGTTGATCATATACATGAATGATAAAGAGAATAAAACTCTGTTTGGGAGGTGGACTATGTAAAGTGTTAGGTGTGGGGAAACCATGATCAGAATATAATGTTTCACTTTATTTTTTAAATAAAATAAAATTTAAAAATTCATTTTCAAAGAATCTCACTTAAGATGTACCTATTTCCACAAAACCTAGGTAAGTGAAATTAGCTGTTTTTCCTTGCACTGCAACTGATAAAGTGCTACTCATCATCAGAACACCTACATTTTGAGGTTTGTTGGTACAGATGATTGAATAAGGCTCATGGAAGAGTTCTGAAATAGGGGTGGGAAAGAAGCTTCATGATCTTGCAGAAAACCTGGGTTTTCTTTCCAGCATCCAAATGAGGTGGCTCACAACAGCCTGTAACTCCAGTTCTGGGGGATGTAACACTCTCCTCTGTCCTTTGAAGGCACTTTAACATACATGGTGCACTTACACACAAGAGGACACCCCCCATACACATAAACAAAAACAGGTTAATCAAAAAATGTCATTGTTACAGGATATAAGCTTATCACACATGCTCAACCTTGTTTTTCAAAAATAAAAACAAATACCTTAATGAAGAACTTAGTCTTCTAGTATATATTTTATGTTCTGAATTAATCTGTATAATGGCCACTGACCCTAAATACATTAAAACTAGTTAATAAGATGTCATCACAATTTGAGCATAATTTAGATCAATGTATTTTCAACTGGTGATAAATACTTCACAGTAGATTCTTAACTGTTAACGAACATATCCTTATGGCATATGAACCTTAGCCCAAGTGCAGCGGTAGAAATGAGGGACATCAAAGCATGTGGCAGGTTATACAAAAGTACCAGACCATGTTGAAAAATGTAACATTCTTTTATTGTTAAAAGGCTGTGTTTTCAAAGACCTTTTCAAATAAAGCAACTGACATGGAGATACAGTAACCTTTCTTCTGGTTAAAGTCAAAATGTCTACAGTTGAAATAATTTTCTTTTCATCCCCTTGTTGGGCTGTCCAGTAGGTACTGTGTTTTTGTCACTGATGAAAGAAAGAAATACTGAATTAAAAATGTAATAAAAATCTGAATATCAAGTTAAGTATCTTGACATCTCGACAACTTCTTGACATACCCTGACTATTAAATAGATATTGCATTTTTATCACTGAAGAAAAAAATATGAGATTGAAATTTAAGTAAAAATTTGAATATTAAGTTATGCATTTAAATATAATTTTTAATAAAGATAATACCAATGGAAATATTATAGAGTGTTAAGATTAATTATTACTGCTTCTATTGCCATGTTTCCAAACTTATTGACTTATTGATTAAAATAATACACCCCATAATACCAGCTTCTCCAATAATTACCCAAATGTATATGTTCATTGCCTTATGTAAGGGAATGAACATGTAAGAGAAGAATAAAGATGACATTTAGATTAAGTTTAATTGCCTTACAAATTTATAATAAGCATATATTGATTTCTTGTTATTATTGCATTCTGCCAATGAAATGTCTTCACTCTCTCTTAGGAAGCTTCATGAATCCCCTTCTGCTCTTGAGGAACTCTTCTCCCCATTGTCAATAACATCTGCTCACTCCATTTTTCTAGGTTCTAAAGAGCAGTCTCATTGAGAGATTAACAAGAAGAATTGCACAATGCACTATTCTGAAAAATTCTATTACGTTCTAAGAGACCAAATTTTTTTCTGGGGCTCACAATCAGAGTTAATAATGCACCTTGAAGTCACTTAAGTCTACTGTGTACTCAAACTCTTTGCTTGACATGTCTTTAAAAGAACATTATAACAACCAACCTTACATGCTTTGGATGTATATGTATAATCAACTTTTACAACCTACACTAATGCATACCTGAAATCTTACTTATATAATCTTCCATGGCCCTGAATAAATATAATGCATGTGAACCATTTGCTAAAAGCAACAAATGCATAAATTTAAAGCTACTTCCCAAAATCGACCCTAAAATTTAAAGGCAAATATTTATTGCTGTTGGTTAATAAACAATGATATTTGTCATATGTGTTAGTTGATATCAGTCGGAGTGAGTGATTTAATTCCTTGTAAGACTCTGTTAATGATTTCTGTAAATTATCTCATTCCTTACTCTATATGATGTTTTCTATGAGGTTTAATAAATACAGAGTGAAGCCCTTTGTTAGGGATAGATAATAACATCAGTCAGAAAGAGAGAGAGAGAGAGAGAGAGAGAGAGAGAACTCTTACAAGCAACAGACACACGTAGGGATAGACACACACAGGCAGGTATAAATGGACTCACGAGACAGCTGTCAGGCAGCCACAGATTCAGACTTGAGAAGCAGACATAGGGAGCATGAAATAGGGACTCAAATGTGGACTCAATTTGCTGAAATGACTGCAAGGGAAAGCTCTTTTATTTCTTTCCATAATATGACATGGATACATTATTGGAGACTTGGAGTTAATCACAAATGAGCTATAACCCATGCAGGAAGGAAAGCCTCAAGACGATGCACACTCTATATAAGGTGGGTACATTCAAATGCAAAACAAATGGCACTATATATATTTTCAAGTAGTCTAACTCAAAGCTAATCATTAAACCCAAATAAACTTATCAAATATGGTTTGTGGGAAATTTGAGGGTAGAAATACAGGTTCTGGAGCCAGATTACTTGTAAATCCTGTTTCCATATCAGCCATCTATGACCTCTGTACAATATTCTTGACTCTTCACTGTATCTATCTTCAGAGTAAAACAGTACTTAGCTCCTAGGTTGGCTATGAACCTCATATGAGTGTACATGTTTATTCTTTTTATAAAAATTACTGGAAAATCTAAGGATTTTGGTCATTCATGGTATGAGGGGAATTCTCTCATCCTCTCTAATGGTGAATTTAGGATATAATATAGGAGATGCAATCCTAGATTCAAAAACAGTTGCATAGTTGTCAAATGGGAAATGAACACTATATAAGGTTAGTGTTTAGGCAGCTCAGTTGCCATGTGAATTGTTTTTAAGAATTCATTATCAATATTTCCTTTTATTCCATTTCATGAAATAAGAGCCGAAAGATACATCGTTTTCACAGTAAACACAGTTGCCTAATATTATTTTGCTTCATCTCATTTTATTTTCAAGATAAGGATCATAAGCATTAACAGGATCATGAAAAAAATGTAAGACCGTGGTGAATAAATACGTGTGAGTTGTTTTCTAACTATGGGGGTGGGAAACATGTGGAGTTGACCCTGACTGGCTGAGAACACTCAATAGTGGTTATAAAACAAACAAAAACAAGCAAAAAACTCAATGTAAACTTTGCTATCAGGTTTTCATGTGTAAACTCGTGCATGTATTCAGAAACATACATATAAGAAATCACTAAAATTTAATGGGACAAAAGCTCTTCAAATGGAATATATGGTAAAGAAGGCACTGTTGTATCACTTGATCCAAAATGCACAGAGTGATGGAAAAATGCTTAGGAGGGGATAGTTTTAATGAAAAAGATAAAGGTAATGAATTTTGTATAACAGAAATAATTTTAAATAAACTTAGTTTGAGAAATTGGCAAAAGCATATTAGGTTTTAGTCAATTTCCACAACTACTGACAATAATGTTAACTACAGATTACAGGAGAAAGAACAGATTAGGAGTCTATGGAAACTAAGCAATAACATTATGACTCCAAAATATTCCAAACTCCAGTTTCTCTATATATACTTTCCACATCTGAATCAAACAGTACATATTGTTCATCTCACTTACCATTTCAGTAAATGTCTCCTTATCTTATCATTACACACACAAGACAGAGAAATGGAAACAGACAAAGATTATGTCCAGATACAGAGATTTATACTATCTTTAGACAAAGATAAGGTTCCACATGAAGTCCTCTGTGGTGAGCTACTATATTCTTTCCTCAATTCTGTTTTTAAAAAATCTCTGGAAAAAGTAGGTTGTACCCGATTGCCTAAATAATTTTGTAATTAATTCATGAGCCTTGTTATTTACATTTGGAAAGGTTACCAGCAATAACTCAAATAGAAAATCCTCTTTAATGAAACATAATTTGAATATATAGTATTTACTTAGCCCAAGATATAATAATTTATTTGGCATTTCATATTGTCTTCAAATAAGGATATAATAAGGATAACAGAGACCAGTGTTATTATATATATATATATATATATATATATATATATATGGTAATTATTTCCTAAGCATAATAGAGATATTCACACTCATCAGAGTAATTCTATCCTCTTTTCAAATATGGGTTGGTTAGTGGAGAAAGAGTTAAGTAGGTCAGAAATGGCCAAAAATTGTAAACTACATAAGCACACTATATATAAAGATTTTCTTTAGAAAAGAACAAAGGTGTGGTACACTGTGACAAAATTACAAACTGCAAATGGCACTATCATATCAGAAGTAATGGGCTATATTTGGGGTTCTGTATATTGACAGATATTGAAAACATTCTGATCATTGTCAGCTAATGATCTGAAAAATTGGCAATATGATCTTTGACCAAATTTTAATTTTCAGTAAGTCCTGATAATATTGTCCATAGCAAAGGATACAGAATTTGGATTGCTAAAATATACAGAAAACAAAGAGTAAGGCAAAATAGCAGGCAATTTCCTTGCATGGAAAAAAGATTAATTAAGGCTGTTCAGGTAACAAAGGAGGTTAACAGGAGATAATTGAAATACTTGCAATTAGTTAAATAAATAATTATGTCTGAACTTCTGTAATATAAATTTTAAAAATGTAGTGCAAAGTTTACAAACTAGTGTGATGACAAAAATAAACAATAGCTTAAGTGTATTTTAAGTGTATAATAATTTATAATACACATGTATCTTTAAGCATAAATGAACATTCTTAGTTTCCTTAATTAATATCTTTAACATAGTAAAGATAACATAACAAGTAACATAAAACTTGATAGTATAATATAAATCACACAATAATGCTTCTCTTCAGTGTTATGCAGGCTTTCCATGATTTAAAAACAGGAGTATTGATTGATACATTATGCTTCTTACCAGGATCTACTGCATGCCCATCATAAACTACTGATGGCTGGAAAAGCACCTGTAATTATTATTTTATTCCAAGCTTTTTATCACTATATGCAGATGCTTAAAATATTAGTTACCTCATAAATACTATGAAAATAATGCTTCACAATTATGCCCTATTGTCCTTGAGACCTTTATACAGAAGAAACCTGAGAACAGAGTAATTATTTGTTTAATGCTATTACCCATAAAGAAGCATTTAGTGTTATCTTTCTACTGGATTTACAACAGGTTTAGAAAAATAACAATTAAGACAAATATCTCCTAAATTTTATGCATAAGGGACATATAAATAAAGTATTTATTATATGAGGGCCCTTTTGAGTTACACACACACACACACACACACACACACACACACATATGTTAGCAGTTGAATACAACTACTCAGTGCTTCTCACTAAGAATAGCTAGGATAGGTTCCTATAAGGGTGAATAGTATCACTAAAAGTACATAAAGTTGAATTGTGAATTGTGAGAATTTGAGAAAAGCAAAATAACAGTGCCATGCAAACTTGGGCCAAACAAATTAGACAGCAGAAAGAGACCAGGAAAATATTTTTTATGAAATTATCAGAGAAGGGTACTTAATACATAAGGAGAATTGAACACTGAGATATGAACAAAGACACTATGATACCTGGAAGATGGACTATGTTTCTGCTGTGGCCTCTTAAGAGCATAAGAGAACTTGTCAAAGATTTGTTTATTTATGTAAAATTATGTGTGTATGTATGTTTGTATATACATGTATGTGCACATGCATGTATATGTGGGCTTCCATAAATACCAAAGACAACCAATTCCCTAGAGGTATAGCTACAGGCACTTGTAAGCCAAGAGTTGTAGGTATTGGAAACCAAATTTTGTTCCTCTGAGGGCAGCATATGCTGTGAACTACTTTGGCATCTCTCCAAGCACATCTGAGTGAGTTTTAAATCTAATCTTGTCTTTGTGTTTGTGAAATGTTCAGAGATATCACAGTTCAAAGTAAGAAGACAGAGATGTGTTAGAAATTAGGAAAAAATGGAAGAGCTGACAGATATCCTCATTCAAAGTGGGAAAGATAATTGATTATGAATCTATATTTAGCCTGGTTATGTTGATCTGCCCTTTGGAAGCATTGTCATAAACTATCATGACTTAAAAAGAGAGAACTACATAATATTCCTAGGAAAACCACTGTAGATTCATATTGTCATACATTAGATATGTGGATTCATTGCGATTGAAGAGTTTTCCTAACTGAGTTTAAAAGAGATACTGGGAGGAAGATGTGAAATGCTTGTGAGTGGAACTGTGATCTGAGACAGATAGATATAAAGTGAAACATTACATGATAATGGATAAAGAACAAAGAAGAACAGGGTTCTGGAGATCATTCCATGTGTAAGGGCCTGTTTTGCAAGCACGAGGACCCAAGCCTGCATCTCTAGCACCCAATCAAACACTGGACATGGTCAACTATGTCTGTACCAGTAACCACGAGGAATGGAGCATGTAGATCAATAGAATCCATGGATTTAGTAGTCAAAAATCCAAGCTAACAAGTGAGTGCTGGTCTACAAAAATAACATGTAAATTGAGTTAGAAAGATATCTAACATTGACCTCTGTCTTTCATATGTCTATATGTATATATTCACATAAGTACACAGATGCATACATACACAAGTACAGAAACATACATACACACAGAGTAAGAAAGAGAGAAAGAGATTTATTGAACACAACAAAGAAAAAAGATAAAGAAGCATGATAATCAATATAAAAGAGTTGGTGTAAGTTGATAATATCTGAATATTTTTTTTATTTTCTATATTCTTCATTTACATTCCAAATAATTTTCTCTTTCCTGGTCCTTTTCCATAATAAGTCCTATAAGCCCTCTTCCCTCCACCCATTCTCCAATCAACCCCCTCCAACTTCTCTGTCTTGGTAATCCCCTACAATGCTGCATCAGGCCTTTCCAGGGCCAAGACCCTCTCCTTCCTTCTTGTTGGGAGTGATTTGATATGTGAATTGTGTCTTGGATATTCAAAGCTTCTGGGCTAATATCCACTTATCAGTGACTGCATTCGGGTTACTTCACTTAGGATGATATTTTCCGGATCCAACCATTTGTCTAAGAATTTTATGAATTCATTGTTTTTAATTGCTTAGTAGTATTCCATTGTGTAAATATACCACATTTTCTGTATCCATTCCTCTATTGGGGGACATCTGGGTTCTTTCCAGCTTCTGGATATTATAAATAAGGCTGCTATGAACATAGTGGAGCATGAGTCTTTATTGCATGCCGGGGAATCCTCTGGGTATATGCCCAGGAGTGATATAGCAGGGTCCTCTGAAAGTGTCATGCCCAGTTTTCTGAGGAACCGCCAGACTGATTTCCAGAGTGTTTGTACCAACTTGCATTCCTACTAGCAGTGGAGAATTGTTCCTCTTACTCCATATCCAACACCTGCTGTCTAATCAAATTGAGAAATAACCAGAAAGGGATATATTTGTAATCTAGAGCTTTAAAAGTGTTAGAACATTCATGACAGATTCTTGGGTGCTATCATGGGAAATCATGTCTAGAATAAGTAGAACAGGCATGAAGGAGTTAAGGGAGTGACTGGTCATGATATATGTTGACCATGTTTAAGATATTTCAGTATTCCATGAAATATGTAAGAAAACACACTTGGAAATACTCGTTGGAGCCAGGGAGGAAATTATTCAATTAGTTCAGTGGAAACTTTAACGTGATAGTGTTTATAAAACATAGAATGGTAGCTGTGTCAAAATATAGTAATTTGAAGGAGGAAAGAAATATAGACAGGAAGAGGAAAGGGGTTAAAAAGTAAGTAACATATTGCCTCCACAGTCTTTGAAATATCTTTCAGGATTTGTGTGCAAACATAAATTTAGAGATAATTTGTTTCATGTGAAATGCATTAAAATTGCTTCAATGAGGAAGATAAAAGAAGTCATGTTTTGGGTGATGTACACATACCCATTCATACTACATGACATAGCAATGTGTGCAGGATTCTGTGGATGCACTTATCCTAGATTAGCAGGGACAGTTAGAGAAGATGGCACCATGGAACTGTGATTCAGCATGCAGAGTCCTAGAGTATGAGAAAGAAAACAGAGAGAAAAATGCTGGTCAAACTGCAAGGAAACATTTTGAAAGGTTGAGGAATTTTAAAGTCGTATTTAGTGCCAAAATAAACACTCTATTTCCCATCTGTAAGGCAAAGGACACTGTCAGAAGGACAAAACAGCAACCAACAAAGTGGGAAAAGATCTTCGCCAACCCCATATCCGACAGAGGGCTAATATCCAATATATACAAAGAACTCAAGAAGTTAGACCCCAAAGAACCAAATAACCTTATCAAAAAATGGGGTACAGAGCTAAACAAAGAATTTTCACCAGAAGAAATTTGGATGGCCGAGAAATACCTTAAGAGATGTTTAACATCATTAGTCATCAGGGAAATGCAAATCAAAACAACCCTGAGATTCCACCTCACACCAGTCAGAATGGCTAAGATTAAATACTCAAGAGACAACAAGTGCTGGCGAGGATGTGGAGAAAGAGGAACACTCCTCCACTGTTGGTGGAATTGCAAAATGGTAAAACCGCTCTGGAGATCAGTTTGGCGGTTCCTCAGAAAATTGGGCATGTCACTTCCAGAGGACCCTGGCATACCACTCCTGGGCATATACCCAGAGGATTCCCCTGCATACAATAAAGACACATGCTCCACTATGTTTATAGCAGCCTTGTTTATAATAGCCAGAAATTGGAAGGAGCCCAGATATCCCTCAAAGGAGGAATGGATACAGAAAATGTGGTATATTTATACAATGGAATACTACTCAGCAATTAAAAATAATGAATTCATGCTATTAGTAGGTAAATGGTTAGATCTGGAAAATATCATCCTAAGTGAGTTAATCCAATCACAAAAGAATACACATGAAATGCAATCACTGATAAGTGGATATTAATGAGCCCAGAAGCCCTAAATACTCAAGGCACAATTAGCAAGTCAAATGATTCCCAAGAAGAAGAAATGAGAGGACTCTGGGCCTGAAAAGATGGGATCTAATTTTGTAGACCCAGAACAGAGAAATCATGGGGGCGATGATTGGGGAATAGTTGAGGGGAGAGGAATTATGGGACTATGGTGGGGGGGACTGGGAAAGGGGAACACCTTTGGAATGTAAACAAAGAATATAGAAAACAAAAATAAAAAAATACTGTAAAAAAAAAATAGAAAATAAAATTAAAAAATAATAAAGCAATGCAACTTCTTTGTGTGACTTCCCAGAATCAATCTTCTGCAGCTCACATGCATGTTCTACCACACAGGGACTGTGTAGGTCTCTGAATTTCTATGGCTTACTACATGTACTATATATTTTGAGAATTTATCAATTATCAGCATTAATGCTTCCAATATTATACTTGTATTCCTCTAAGATGAAATATGGGCTGATGGATTGTGAAATATATGTAATACCTCCTAGATACTCTACAAAATGACCTTTGGAGTTAGATATTGAATAAATAACCATTGAAATAATGACATTGTTGAATATTATATAAGTTGATTCAAAGTATTTTACTTCTCAAAGACACTGAATCACATCAAGTTTTAAATAAAATCAATTGCTGTAGTTCAAAAGCATCCAGGTTTTAAGTCATTGTTTTTAATAGCAATCCATATCATAGCTCCTTCTCCCAAGGCTTAGAAGTCATTGCAGAAAAGGGGTGGAAAGTGTGTAAGAGACAAGGGGTGACTAGAACAAGACAGTGTTAGTGGGATAAGAGCTTCTAATGTGACTTGGAAAGAGTCCCGCAGCATCCACCATCTTCGCTCCCCTACGGACCAGACAGGAAACATCAGGTACACAGAGATATCCTTGAGTTTAACATCACTCAGGACACAGTCTGCCAGGCTTCTGCCTGTGCCCAAGGCCTGGGCAGCTCTGCAGGCCTTCTGTGTACGAGCCCTTGTCCTGGCCATTTGTCCTGTAGAGTGTTCAGCACTTGGGAAGGGACCCGGCAGCATCTGCCATCTTCGCTCTTGGACAAACCATACAGGCAACACCAGATACATAGATGACCCAAGTAAAACATTGCTTGGGGCAAGGCATACCAGGTCTCCAATGGCACCCAAGAGTAGGGCAGCCTATCAGTAATAACCAACAACTGGATGACAGTGGAAACCCAGTCATCCAGTGGTGCGGAAATAGCCTTATAGGCTCCCAGGAGGTTCAAGCACCAGCCAGTGACAAAAGGATTAACTAATGCCAGAGATAACCAGAAGGCAAAAGGCAAACATAGGAACGTTACTAACAGAAATCAAAGCAATATGGCAGCATCTGAACCCAATTCTCTGACAACATCAAGTGCTAGATACCTGAACACACCAGAAAAACATGATTTTGAGTTAAAATCACATATCATGATGCTATTAGAGGATTACAAGAACTACATAAATAAATCTCTTAAAGAAATGCAGGATAACATGAATAAGGTAGAAGCCCTTACAAAGAAAACACAAAAATCACTTAAAGAAATTCAGGAGAATATAGGTCAACAGATAGAAGCCAATAAAGAGAAAACACAAAAATCACTTAAAGGAATGCAGAAGAAATTCGGTCAACAGACAAAAGTCATGAAAGAGGAAACACAAAAATCTCTTAAAGAATTACAGGAAAACACAAACAAACAAGTGAAGAAACTGAGCAAAATCATCCAGGATCTATAAACAGAAGTAGAAACAACTAAGAAATCACAAAGGGAGACAACTTTGGAGATAGAAAACCTTGGGAAGAAATCAGGGGACATAGATGCAAATATCAACAATAGAATGCAAGAGAGAAAAGAAAGAATCTCAGATGCCGAAGATACCATAGAAAGCATTGACTCAACAGTCAAAAAAAAATGCAAAATGCAAAAAAAATTCTTGTAACCCAAAACATCCAGGAAATCCAGGACACAATGGGAAGACCAAACCTAAGGATTATTGGAATAGATGAGATGGAGAGTTACAACTTAAAGGGCCAGCAAATATCTTCTACAAAATTATGGAAGTAAACTTTCCTAATCTAAAGAGAGAGATGCCCAATGAATATAAAAGAAGCCTATAGAACCCCAAATAGACTGGACCAGAACAGAAATACCTTCTGTCACATAATAATCAAAACTCCAAATGTACTGAACAAAGAAAGAATATTAAAGCAGTAAGAGCAAAAGGCCAAGTAACATATAGAGGAAGACCTATCAGAATGACACCAGACTTCTCACCAGAGACCATGAAAGCTAGAAGACCCTGGGCAGATCTCATACAGACCCTAAGAGAACACAAATTCTAGCCAAGACTATTATACCCAGCAAAATTCTAAATCACAATGGATGAAGAAACCAAGATATTCCATGTTAAAACAAAGTTTACACAATATCTTTCAACAACCCCAGCGCTACAAAGAATAATAGGTAGAAAACACCAATACAAGGATGAAACTACACCATGGACAAAGTAAGATAGTAACCTTCTTTCATCAAACCCAAAAGAAGATAATCACTCAAATATAAAAATAACATCAAAAATAACAGGAAGTAATAATCCCTATTCCTTAATATCTCTTAACATCAAGGGACGCAATTCCCCAATAAAAACACATAGACTAACACATAGACTAACAATCATTCACCATGATCAAGTAGGCTTCATCCCAGGGATTCAGGGATGGTACAATGTATGGAAATCCATCAATGCAATCTACTATATAAACAACCTAAAAGGAAAAAAAAACACATGGACATTTCATTAGAAGCTGAAAAGGCTTTTGACAAAATTCAGCATCCTTTCATGGTAAAAGTCTTAGAAAGAACAGAAATTCAAGGCCTATACCTAAACATAGTAAAATCCATATACAGCAAACTGGTAGCCAACATCAAACTAAATGGAGAGAAACTTGAAGTAGTCCCACTAAAATCAGGGACTAGAAAATGATGCCCCCTGTCTACTTGTCTTTTCAATATAGTACTTGAAGTTCTAGTGAGAGCAATTAGACAACATAAGGAAGTCAAAGGGATACAAATTGGAAAGGAAGAAGTCAAACTGTCACTATTTGCAGATGATATGATAGTATACTTAAGTGACCCAAAACACTCCAACAGAGAACTCCCATAGCTGAAAAACAACATCAGCAAAGTGGCTGGTTATAAAATCAACTCAAGCAAATCAGTAGCCTTCCTATACTCAAAGGAAAATCAGACTGAGAAAGAAATTAGGGAAATTACACCCTTCACAATAGCCACAAACAATATAAAGTATCTTGGTGTGACTAACCAAACAAGTGAAAGATCTGTAAGACAAGAACTTCAAAGTAGACCTCAGAAAATGGAAAAATCTTCCATGCTCATGGATTGGCAGGATTAATATAGTAAAAATGGCCATCTTTCCAAAAGCAATATACAAATTCAATGCAATCCCCATAAAAATCCCAACTCAGTTCTTCATAGAGTTAGAACGACCAATTCTCATATTCATCTGGAATAACAAAAACCCCAGGATAGCTAAAACTATTCTCCACAGTAAAAAAAAAAAAAAAAAAAAAAAAAAAAAAAAAAAAAAAACAAACTTCTGGAGGAATCATTATCTGGGACTTCAAACAGTACGACAGACTATCTTTTTTCCACTGGATGTTTTCAGCTCCTTTGTCGAAGATCAATTGGCCATAGATGTGTGGGTTCAATTCTGGGTCTTCGATCCTATTCCATTGATCCGCTTCCCTGTCACTGAACCAATACCATGCAGTTTTTAATACCACTGCTCTGTAATATTGCTTGAGGTCCGGGATATTGATTCCCCCAGAAGTTCTTTTGCTGTTGATGATAGTTTTAGCTATCCTGGGTTTTTTGTTATTCCAGATGAATTTGAGAATTGCTCTTTCTAGCTCTATGAAGAACTGAGTTGGGATTTTGATGGGAATTGCATTGAATCTGTATATTGCTTTGGGCAAGATTGCCATTTTGACTATATTAGTCCTGCCAACCCACGAGCATGGAAGATTTTCCCATTTTCTGATGTCTTCTTCAATTTCCCTCTTCAGAGACCTGAAGTTTTTGTCGTATAAATCTTTCACATGTTTGGTTAGCGTCACTCCAAGATACTTTATATCATTTGTGGCTATTGTGAAGGGTGTCATTTCCCTAATTTCTTTCTCTGCCTGCTTATCCTTCACGTATAGGAAGGCTACTGATTTACTTGAGTTGATTTTATAGCCAGCCACTTTGCTGAAGTTGTTTATCAGTTGCAGGAGTTCTCTGGTGGAGGTTTTTGGGTCACTTAAGTAAACTATCATATCATCTGCAAATAGTGATAGTTTGACTTCTTCCTTTCAGATGGTGCTGGCTCAACTGGAGGTCAACATGCAGAAGAATGAGAATCGATCCACTCTTATCTCCTTGCACTAAACTCAACTCCAAGTGGATCAAAGACCTCCACATAAAACCAGAGACACTAAAACTAATAGAAAAGAAACTGGGGAAGACCCTTGAGGACATGGGCTCAGGGGAAAAATTCCTGAACAGAACACCAATTGCTTATGCTCTAAGAGCAAGAATAGACAAATGGGACCTCATAAAACTACAAAGTTTCTGTAAGGCAAAAGACACTGTCAAAAGGATAAATCGGCAACCAACAAATTGGGAAAAAATCTTCACCAACCCCACATCCAAAAGAGGGCTAATCTCCAATGTATACAAAGAACTCAAGAGGTTAGACCCCAGAAAACCAAATAACCCTATCCAAAAATGGGGTAGAGAGCTAAACAGAGTCTTTTCACCTGAAGAAATTCGGATGGCTGAGAAACACCTTAAAAAATGTTCAACATCACTAGTCATTAGGGAAATGCAAATTAAAACAACCCTGAGATTTCACCTCACACCAGTCAGAATGGCTAAGATTAAAAACTCAGAAGACATCAGGTGTTGGCGAGGATGTGGAGAAAGAGGAACACTCCTCCACTGCTGGTGGGAATGCAAGCTGGTACAACCACTCTGGTAATCAGTATGGCGGTTCCTCAGAAAACTGGGCGTGATACTTCCGGAGGACCCAGCCATACCACTCCTGGGAATATACCCAGAAGATTCACCAGCATGCAATAAGGATACATGCTCCACTATGTTCATAGCAGCTTTATATATAATAGCCAGAAGTGGGAAAGAACCCAGATGTCCCTCAACAGAGGAATGGATAAAAAAAAAATGTGGTATATATACACAATGGAGTACTATACAGCCATTAGAAACAATGAATTCATGAAATTCTTAGAGAAATGGATGGAGCTGGAGAATGTCATACTAAGTGAGGTGACCCAGTCTCAAAAGAATACCCATGGTATACAGTCACTGATAAGTGGATATTAGCCTAGAAGCTTGGAACACCAAAGACACAAATCACATATCAAGTGATGTCTCACAAGAAGAAAGGAGTGGACACTGGCGCTAGAATGGACCAAAACATCATTGTGGGAGAATACAAGAACAGTAAAGTGGGAGGGGGTGGATGCGGGAGCAGGGGGAGGGAAAAGGACATGTGGGACATTTGGGGGTGGGGAACCAGAAAAAGGGAAATGAATTGTAAATATAGAATATATACAATAAAAAAAAAGCTATAGTGTTAAAAACTGTATGGTATTCCTACAGTGACAGGCAAGTAGATCAATTGAATAGAGTTGAAGACCCAGAAATGAACCCACATACCTATGGTCACTTGATCTTTGACAAAGGAGCTAAAACCATCCAGTGGAAAAAGATAGCCTTTTGAACAAATGGTGCTGGTTCAACTGGAGGTCAGCATGCAGAAGAATATAAATCTATCCATTCTTATCTCCTTATACTAAGCTCAACTCCAAGTGGCTTAAGGACCTCCACATAAAACTAGACCCACTGAAACTAATAGAAAAGGAACTGGGGAAGAGCCTTGAGGACATGGGCACAGGGGAAAAGTTCCTGAACTTTATGCTTATGCTCTAAGATCAAGAATAGACAAATGGGACCTCATAAAATTACAAAGTTTCTGTAAGGCAAAGGACACTGTCAAAAGAACAAAACTGCAACCAACAAATTGGTAAAAGATCTTCACCAACTCTACATCTGACAGAAGCCTAATATCCAATATATATAAAGAACTCAAGAAGTTAGACTCCAGAGAGCCAAATAACCCTATTAAAAAGTGGGTTACAGAGCTAAACAAAGAATTTTCACCTGAAGAATTTCAAATGGCTAAGAAGCACCTTAAGAAATGTTCAACATCATTAGTCATTAGGAAAATGCAAATCAAAACCCTGAGATTTCACCTCACAGCAGTCAGAATGGTTAAGATTAAAAACTCAGGAGAAAGCAGGTGTTGGTGAGGATGTGGAGAAACAGGAACAATCCTCCACTGCTAGTGGAATTGCAAACTGGTACAACCACTCTGGAAATCAGTCTAGTGGGTCCTCAGAAAACTAGGCATGACACTCTGGAGGACCCTGCTATACCACTCCTGGCCATATACCCAGAGGATTCCCCAGCATGAGCATAGAGGACACATGCTACTCTATGTTCACAGCAGCCTTATTTATAATAGCCAGAAGCTGGAAAGAACTTAGATATCCCTCAATGGAGAAATGGATACAAAAAAGGTGGTATATTTACACAATGGAATACTACTCAGCAATTAAAAACAACGAATTCACAAAATTCTTAGGCAAATGGGTGGATCTGGAAAATATCATCCTAAGTTAGGTAACCCAATCACAAAAGAACACACATGGAATGCAATCACTAATAAGTGGATATTACCCCAGAAGCACTGAATACCCAAGATACAACTCACATATCAAATTATTCCCAAGAAGAAGGAAGGAGAGGCCCTTGGTCCTGGAAAGGCTTGATGCAGCAATATAGGGGATTGCCAGAACAGAGAAGTGGGAGGGAGGTGATTGAGGAATGGGAGAAGGGAAGAGGGTGTATGGGACTTATGCGGATGGGAGAACCGGGAATGGGAAAATCATTTGAAATGTAAACAAAGAATACAGAAAATAAAAAAAAAAAAAAAAGAGCGTCTTATGTAAAATCACAGCAGGTTGGCAAGCACCTACAGGACCTGCACAGGATAAAGTCCCAACCTGAAGAATAAAGGCCGTCTCATCCTAGCCAAGAACTCTTGACAATCAATGGTTTCTGGCAGAAAAAGACTTCTTTTAAAAATGTTCATGTTATCACTGAAATGCATGGTATATGCTATTGATTAAAATAAATTTTTCAAATATGCTCTGTGATATATATGAAAGTTCACTGCATTTTGGTACCAAAACAAAGAGAAAAAAATAAAAATATCCCTCAGTTTTCTGAAGGATGCAGCTCTTGTGGCAGTTAATCAGGCTCCAGTAGAAGACGCTATACCTGTACACATGCTGGCGTCACTTACTGAATTCAGTTAGGGGACAAATCATCTTAGGTTGAGAGGAAATGCTCATGTTCAGGAGGGGAGGAACAAAAGGAGGATTTGAGCAGTGGGAATGGGAGGGGTGAACTTGATAAAACCACATCATATGTGTATATAAAACTCCTACTCATTCAATGACATGTTGCATTTAAAAGAACATATCCTCAATGAATACACCAACAGAAACGCTCCCATGAGACAGATTGACATGTGGCAAGTATTCACTGAATAATTGTGTTGATAAAGATGATCAGATAATAAAGTCGCCCTTAGCAGTGACCCCACTACATTTTCTATGTAATTTAATTTCACCCAAAGAAAGAACAAAGGAGACTTGAAAGCAATCTCAGCAATACCCACTGTCAAGTCAACTCAACCTCTACAAATGTATCAGCGCTGTCCTTGCCTCGCCATGGACATCATCAGCATTAAATCACTGAAAAGTGGGTGGGAACTCTACCTTCTTCACGTTTTGCTTCCACTCTGAACTGAATTCAATGAATTACCTCATTTCTACTCATGAGTTACTGTTAACCATCAATTATCTGTAAGTGCTTTGCATTGTTTAAACTCTGTAAAATGCCACAAACAAGCATTCTAGGCTCTGCTGCCTGATTTTGCTCTTTGTCCTTACTGGGACATTTCCAGTGAGTGCATACCATTTCCAGGCAGCAGGTTTGGTCTTGTGGTTTCTTTGGTGCCAACACCCACTGAATTTTCATACCTGTTACAGAACATATTTGAAACAGTTATTTTAATCTTTAACAAAAATATTCCCTTTGGTGCTAATATGTGCAAATAATAAATGTGCTTTTGTTTTCATATTTACCTCACATAATTAAAGTAATTAAAGTAACTTGACTAACCTCTGGTATGTTATAACATATAACTGGTTATGTTTTAAAGTTTATTATTAATAGGGCATACTAAATCTTCTAGAAATAAGTAATTTGCTTTGATGGTATGCTAAATAAAATTTCTGCAAAGTATTGTATTTGTTCTTGTGCTTTTGGCTTGTTTGCCATTCATCATTAAATAAACAATCTGAGTTTAAAAGTATGATAATGTTATCAATAGCACTAGACTATAATTCTCATTTCAAGACTGACTTTGCTTTCTGCTATGATGCCAGGCATAGAAGTATATTGTGTAGTCAACAAACATTGATGAATAAGGCTAGTTTTAAAAATTGAGATAGAATTTAAAGGTTTAACCTTTCAAAGCACTGACTGTATACACACACACACACACACACACACACACACATCTATCTATCTATCTATCTATCTATCTGTCTGTCTGTCTGTCTGTCTGTCTGTCTGTATCTATCTATCTATCTATCTATCTATCTATCTATCTATCTACCTACCTACCTACCTACCTATCTATCTATCTATCTATCTATCTATCTATCTATCTATCTATCTATCTATCTATTTTATGTGCACAGAATCACTTAGAACTCAACTTGTAGTGCCTCAACCTTCTTTCTTTAAAGCATCAGGTCTGCTTTACCTTAGTACCTGTGCAGCATCCTTTTCATCCGGCACAGTCAGATTTGGTTGATTTTTCTGTCTGTGACAGTGAGGAAATAGTCTTGAGCAGGCAGAAACACTGAAACGAATCGAATATAGCATGCATATGCGAGTGTGCAAAACGAAATGGGAGCTCACCCTCCTTTCCTATCCCCTACTCCTTTCATTCCTAACTCCAAGTTTCCCTTTTCCTTAAACCCATTCAGTCCACTTAGTGTTATTTGTATGAATGAGTGAAGGAAAGTCTACTGGACCATGGGTAACCTATTAAAGGCTACATCTCTGAACACATAGATTCCCTGACCCTCCCCCAGCAGCTGTCAATTCCCAATAGCTCCTCAGCTAGAAGTAAGAAATCATGAGTCCACTCATCCCCAGTTCCTGATGGAATTTTGGCTGGCTTGATCTTGAGCAGCTTATATGCATCCAGACTCAGATGCTCTGAGCTCATGTGTGCAAATGACTCTTAAAAATCCTTTCGGCCATTTTTTTTTTTTTACTTTCTTGCAAATCCTTTATCTTTGTATCATGTCATTTTACCTTTTAGAATCTACAGTCCATCTTTGAGGATAAAAGTAAAGGTTAGAAGGATAATAGATCCATATGAAACCACTTATGTTTCTATGCTTATAAAAAGGAGAATGAATCACCCTTGATATGAATAAAGTATTTCCAGTATCTTTCTGTTAATTTTGCTTCCATTTACTCTTTGAAAGCCCACTGCAGTTGCACTTTCTCAGTAAAACTTTCTCATGCTAAGGTCTCTGGACAAGAGTTCTATATGCCGTAGAAAGATGCTTACATTTCAGTCACCCCTTAACTCTCTGCTTTGTGATCTAATTCCTTTTCTACTAAAGGATGTGTTCCTGTCTGGTTATGTTGTATCACTCAGTCTGTTCCCATCCAAGTGTTAATATCACCTGTCAAAATAGCCCAACCATGAGGATCACAAAATAATTGCAGGATTATTTCACCCCCAACCCCACCCAGTCACCGGATTTCCACTAAGGCTCTTTGGTATCTTACTTTATGACTTCTGTCTATCCTTTTATAAGCTAATATAATCAGAGATCTTAATCTTGATTATGTATGAACAGTTTAACATATCATTTATAGTTATTTTAAACAAATCCAAATGGCTATAAGATGGAATCACTCAATCAACCATTTTTGTAATGACTCTTGACTTTCAGGATAGAAGGATTTCCTTAGTTCTCCAAGTCCACATATAAAACAGTAATCATGACAATGAATGAAAAGCAATGGAGAAAATTTCCCAAAGTCTTTGTCTCCATTTTCTACCTGTCTTTGAGGGCATCCCTGATTGATTTTCATTACAAACAAATTCAAAATAAATCAGCAGATGAAATCTTACTCTTTGAAGAGGCACCATGCAACTGCATAAAGACACATCATAAAGAGAAATCCTGCTAGTGTGAGCACTGCTGAAAACCAGCTGTCCGGCCTCCAGTAGTATGAGATCTTCCTTAAGATAGAGGTAGTAATCTGAGGAAATTAAATAAATACTTACTAAGCATTAACAATTGTGCAATTGACAAAAATATGAGATACAGTATATACTGTGAGGATTTCTTCATATGTATTATCTTTATGATTAGTCCTGCTGGGAAATAAACTATTATTGAACAAGGATTATTTCCCTACATATATTTGTGGATTCTATGAAATTCTTTCTGTGGACAAGTTAATGAACAGTGACTAAGTGGCATAAAAGATGAGTCAGCCTGTTCTTCACAGCACAAAGTATTATTTCAAAATGAACCACACTATTGTTGGATTTTCCTGTTTTCTACCAAGAATCGAAATGTTCCCTCCCCCACCCACACACATACATTTCCATTACTATCTTGACTGGCCATTAAAAAGTGGCTAAGTAACACAAGGTTTTCAAATTGTGACTAATGTACTTGCCTAAGGACCAGTGGAGTCCAGCAGATGGCAGTGTGAGATAGGGTAAATTTGTGAATACACTGAGACATTTAAGGCAGTGCAAGCTGGATAGCTTGGGAGTAGGAAGCACTGAAAATAGGAGCAAAAGAAGACATAAAGGATCCTCCGCGGGGGTGGTAGAAGAGACCCCATCGCTTGTGCCATTCAGTGAAAGGAGTCTTAGCTGTGTTGAATTTGGGTAGTTGTTAAGATTAAGCATTGTATGACTAGCAAAAATATGAAAACAAGTGTGGGCATGTCTGAACAGAGACAGATGGGGAAATCAGATTAAGCTTTAGTAATGCCCCTTTAAATACTGTGATCTACTTTTCATAAATAAATACTGTTGTGATGGATTTCTAAATAATAAACAGATCAAAAGGTTGACAATGTGGTACTTAGACACATAGCTTTATTTTCAGATCATTAAGAAATAGCTGGGTGGGATGGCACACCCTTGGAGTTCCAGCTACTCTGGACGCTGAGGCTGGAGGATTACTATGGCTAAGAAGCTAGAGGGCAGACTGGGCATCATAGTAAGAGTCCCTCTCAAAGATAAAACTACTAATACTAATAATGATAACATATATCTCAAGTATATTTGCAGACAGATTCTAAACTGCACTCATTTAATCTTTCTCCCTTCTTCCATCTCTCTTTTTCTTCCTTCTAATGAGTATTTATTAAATATTCATTGTGCTTTGGGGATCAACATATGAAGGTCACACAATATCTTGAATCCCAGGCACTTATTACTAATGACTATGGGCCACGAGTGATGAAAGTAGCTTGGGGTAGCAATGGCTCCTAATTGAATTCTCAGGAGAGAGGGGATCACCATGGCGGATCTGTAATGGAGAGGCAGAGAGGAGTGGAGCCACCTTGTCAAGTCCAAAATGGCAGAAAGTCAGTTCACAGTCATACCCGTGTGCCTCCAAAGAGCTCATTCCTTCCAGAACCTTTTGCTACAAACCCTGAGTGTGTTGTGACAAATTTAAGTCTAAAAAGTCCAGTGAGTAGCAAGACAACAAGGCACAATCTCACCAATAGCCATTGCAGCTGAACATACAGATAGCCAGCTGCAGGAACCTGAGTGTTTGAGGCTCACCTACCACTTTTTTCTCTCCTACCTGAAAATAAGCAAAGATTTTAAAGGCTTTTTTCCCTTCGTTTTCTCAAGTGCTCACCTAAAATATATATAATGCTTTTTATTTTTAAAAAAACCACACATAATTGTGAAATATGTCAGTCTTCTAAGGCAGGTCAAGATAATACATTGAGAAGTGATATAAAAATCTTTCTGCAGGTATTAATACAATATAAATGGCTTCTATTTACATAGCTTGTTTATTACAAGATCTTTGTGTCTCTTGTTTCATTTAATCCTAATAAAAACTTCTGTACAGCACATTGAGCTATTCTAATACATCTTGTAATCCCTGTACAATGAGTAAATATTTAAATGTGTATGTTGTGTAGCCTGGACTCTTCACACTAAATGCTTTCCACTGGTGATTCAAAAGAACTTGAAAGAAAGGTGTTGGGTGTGGGATTATATACTCCCTTTGCTCACAGGGTTTGTTAATCTTTGCTTTATGTTTTAATTATTTGCATGTCTGGTGGCAACCCCGGTACACAATAGTCTCAACAGAGGTCAGCGCTTGCCTGACCTTTTGTTGTAGCACTTTTCTGTCTAATTTCCTTGCCTGTGGTCTTTTTTTCCCCCTGGTCTCTAAGCTTTGTCAATCTACCTAATTTCTTAAGTCCCTGCCTCAGGCCAACCTCACTTTCTGTCTCAGGCCACACTTGATCATTTTCTCCTTCTATGAATAAACCATGCGCTCACGAATCTACATTTCCTCAACTGTGGCTGTTGCTTTATGTCTGCTTCTCCTTCTGTCCATCAAAACCTACCTAAAATTCCACTATCTCTTCTGGGACTTTCTCAGATCCTTCAAGCCAGAATTTGATACGACATCTGCCCTACATTTGTTTATCCTTCACATCACTTGTCAAAATGATGTGTAACTTAATTTACTGGAAACCAACCTCTGTTCTCACTGGAACTTCTCAGACTATATGTGATGGCCCCTTCCTTCTATTTTATACCTTATTTACTACACTGGTCACACGATCCCTCCAACTTCATGCCTTGCTGTTTCTTACATGATCTTCCTAGTTATGTCGTTTTGTAAATCTGTGACCTTGAGAAAATAATTTAACCTCTAGAAAAGAATTTGGACTTTTCAGTGACAGTCAAATCTTTGAATTTGATTAAATCAAATCACGTTTTTAATGTGAAAATTCAAATTAGATACATAACTTTCACTACTAGGTAAGAAATCTTATTCACACATTAGTTGCACAATTTTTTTCAGGAAAATTGACTTCAGTTATTAAATCCTGCATTTTATAGAATTTATTTTAAATCATGCCTTCATTGTTGTACAAAGTTTGTGCATTTTATATTTGCTTTGAAATGTTGGGTGATGCATGTTCCAAACATTGCCATGTTTGTCTAAGTAAACAATCCAAAGGCACCTGTGGACTCAGACACAGGCCTGGCCTTCCCCACAGTGAGAGATATAGATATGAAGAGTGAGAAAACACACAGCTCTGGATGGCGGACTCTGGATGTCATCAGACATTTATCTCACTATTAGGTAAAGCATATGAAAACAGAGGAATGTCCCATCTGTCATTCAGTCGTGCACTAAAACTCTTTCTGCTGCATGCAGTTAATTTACTTTGATTCTTAACCTTAATTACTTAACTCATTATACTTTACAGGAAAGACAATAAGAATAATCTTCGCTCTCATGGAATCTTTCATCAGTGTTTTGAATAAGAGTCAGAACAGATGCCCAAGGCTATAACATAGTAGGGCTCAACTATATAAAAATAATCTATTTCTGCTGCCTTTCATGTCCTTCCATTTACCTCTCACTAAAGGAGACTTCTTCAAAAGGCTTTTCAACAAGTTTTACATTTAATTTTTATTCTCAAATACTTTATTAAATGCAGAATGAAAATGTCAAATAACTTTTAATAGTAAAGCTGATTACTGGAGATAGCCAAATTTACAAAATTAATATCAGAATACTTAAATATTATAAAGAAAACATAGAAACATTTTTCCTTAGTGGAAATTGTAACTGAGAACTTAGTGATTTGTGCTGAATTCTTTGAAATAAGAAACAATCTATTTCTGTATGATTTCAGTCAATTAAAAACATTGATGAAGCAAGCTATGTATTAATTGCAGCTTATGTTCTCGCCAGTACACCAGGAAGTGTTGATACAACCTCTATTAGTAATCCTTATTGACAGACTGAAACTAAGGCTCAATATAGTAAGTGACTCAGCAAAGGTTTGCCTAGTGATGGAGAGGAAGAACTTAAAGTCAAGTCAGGACCTGCCTCATTACTAAAACTGGACTCGGCTCCTGCATTTGGATGCAAGATTGTTTACTATCAGTATGAAAATTCTTTTAGCAGGCTCTACATGATTTGACATCACTACGAATTCTTTCATTTCAAACTTTATTTTCATTCAGCACAGGGCCCTGATAATATTAGGAACAAATGGCTATGAAGAACATGTTTAAGTTTAAAGTGAAAGGCGTTTGGAAGAACTCTTGTAATTAAAAAAGAATGGCCAGGTAGATTTAATTTTTTTAGTGATGATAATGGTCTTTAAGCTTCTTAGCTATGTACTAATTCAATTAATTTACTCCACTAAATAAAAAAATTGGCACAGAGAACTTTAAAATATAGACAGACTGCTGTCAATGGACAGCAGCGATCATAGCACTTATGAGGCAATGATGAACTCAGGACACCACACGCCACATCCAGAGTTATAGTCATTTAGAACACTGTTCTCTTGCACCACCATTTACATATCTCACAACCATCTGAAGTCCAGGTCTGTGGTATCCAATGTCCTTTTCTGAATTCCATGGGTACCAGACATGCATGTGGGGCACATACAAACATGCAGTCAACACACCCATTGACAAACAAAGAAATATATATATATATATATATATATATATATATATATATATATATAAAAGTTTGAAGCCAGACTAAACTACATAAAGAAGACTGTCTAAAGTAAAATAAAACACAGAACAAGAGTTTAATACAATTAATCACCTATCTCCTTTTTCTAAAATGAAAAGGTAAGGCCATATCTAAAAGATACTACTTAAAAGGAAAAATCAAAACTAAAATGATGTAAAAAAAGATTTAATTTCTTATGTTTTCCCGATCACCAATTTTCCCTACTTTGGTTACTGTCTTAGTTTATTGTTGTGAAGAGACATGGCCAAGGCAAATCTTAAAAAAGAAAACATTTAATTGGGACTTGCTTACAATTTCAGAGGCTTAGTACAATACCATCATGGTGGGGCTCACAAGGGAGGACAAGGCAGGTATCCTGCTGGAGAAGTAGATGAGAACTACATCCTAATTTACAGGCAGAGAGAGAGAGAGAGAGAGAGAGAGAGAGAAAGAGAGAGAGAGAAAAGAGGAAGGGAGGGAGGGAGGGAGGGAGGGAGAGAGAGAGAGAGAGAGAGAGAGAGCCCGCTGTGAAACCTCAAAACCCACCTCCAGATGCACATTTCCACCAACAAAACTAAACCTCCTAATCCTCCTAAATAGAAGAATTTCATTACTTTTAGATAAGTAATCATTCCAATACATAGGTCATTCTTATTCAAAACACCATAACTGCTCACAGTATCAGCACAGAGAAACACCTGATTTTGCCCTATGTATTTTGTACAACATTAATCACTGTGACTTCAATGGAAGTAACCACATAGAATCTTCCTGCATGAGGAGACTCTTGTTTCCTTTATGTTCTTCTGTAAACATTTTTTTTTAATTTTTACCATTCTTTTTAATTTTTTGTTTTGAGATTTGATATAATTATTTGATTGTCTCCTTTCCTTTTCTCCCCTACAACCCTTCCCGTGTATCCAAACCACACTTTCATTGAGGCTTCCATTGAGGCTTAATTGATACTTTTAGGCACTGAAAAGGAACTAGTCAAGCATCCATCTAAGTTTTTAAGGAGCTGTTATTGTGGCAAAATACACATATAAATAAATGCTCAAACACTTGTCTAACATGCAACTTCCCGACTCAGCAATAGTCTTTGTTTACTGGGCATATTTGAGAAAGGTGACTAAATCACAGTCTCCATGTCTGCAGCTTAAGAACAGTACGAGGTCTCACAATAGACCTTGAAGGTTGGAAGGTTCCAGCCACACAGCATTTCCATCCCCTATATGCTCAAGGGAACAGTTATTATTTCATGCAGAGAAGATATTACCATCATGACCTTTATGTGCAGTTGGTAAAACAGACATAATTCTCTTCTGCTTAATTTCTACCTTACAATGAAGGCTCAATATTTGTTATCAATTCACTGTTTCAACACTTAATTGTTTGTTTTATAAGTAATTTGATATCATAGATTGATTACATTCTGTTTTACTTTACTAAGAAATTATACTTTCAAATGTGTCTTAGTGTAGAATTAAAATCCCAGATCAGAAGGCTAGGCATGAAAACCACAAGTTTAAGAACAGACTTAACACATGTGGAAGACTACTGCAGGACACTTTGTAAAAGAAATGTAAGGGGTTTGGTTATTGACACGGGATTGCCTGGCATACATGAAGCCCTAGGTTTAATTTGCCATGCCACAAAAATTAATTAGAATGTAATATATTTTCCTTTATCCTTTAATAATGATACCTATGTAGTAGGATTTTAATGAAGAATAGGAGTACTTTGCATGAGTTTGTAAGCATTCTCTAATCAATTAATTAATGTATGATCATTTACTATTCTAGCTCTTGTGTTCACTGTTAAGCCTTTCTACAAGAAAAATAGAAATAACAAGGAAAGTTTAGTTCAAGACATAGAGATAGGCAGTTATCAAGTGAATGCCACAGAGAGAACTCTACTTTCTAAGCCAATTCAGAGTGCATTTAAGGCACAGCTCACTGTAATCCATATATTTCTCTCATCTCTACCTCTGCTTTATAAAAGTAAAGAGTAGGTTTATGTTTGATCATGCATTCATAATCCCCATATTTCATCTTCTGAAGAATGGACATCATCAATTTGAGTCTATTCTGTGCCATCTAGTAAGACCTGCTTCAAAATGAAACCACATACAGTGGCACAGTGTCTCTAATGAATTTATAAAGTAGAGGCAGGAAGATTCTCAGTGTTACACAAGCTTTAGCTACATACGGAGGTCACGGTCACATGAGTTAGAAGAACCTGCATTAAAAATCAAACTAGACCAAACCAAAACCATAAAAGGAAAATTATTAAACTCATCTGTCACTTTTATAAGTACACTGTCCTTCAAAAATGGCCTTAATGATGCATTATTATTTAAAAGAAACAAAAGTATAAGAAAATACATGTCCCTCATTCATTTTATTGGTTTAATAGTATTTTGTTAATTATATATAAGCATGAATCTCACTCGCTTTGAAATATTTTCTATGCTTTAAGTTCCCTAAAGAATAAGATGGCGGGTCTAAGAGCAGGATAATAGACAACTCAAAAAGGATAAAACAAAGCAAAATCCTGGGATGCTCCATTGGACCTCTTCTGAGATGTAAGCATTTCTACTGTGATCAGCTTCAATCTACCTGAGACTTTATCAGAAGAAAGACATTTCTAAAAATTTTATTCTGGGCTTTGATTACTAAAGTGAATTAATTGCAAATTATTTTGAGGTACATAGTAATAAATATTGCTCCTTTGGTGAGAGAAAACTAGCTTTGGAAAGGTAGTCTGCTGGTGACTATATCAAGAGAACAAGCACAGAAAGCTAGACCCTACCAGGATAGCTTTTAATTCAATTTTAAAGTTCAGATTCAGTGAAAGAAATAAAGAGGTACAGATTTTGCCACTCTGCACACTAATGTCTTGTTTCAGTTCTTCACTGATAGGATAAAAGCCTTTCCATTGTACTGATATGTATCAAGAAATATGGATGTGCTACCCAGAAGAACTGATGAAAAGGTTGGACAGAGTTATTTAAGGCTTTCTCCCTTCTTTGCTTTATGTTGAAATAGGAATTAAAACCATAGTTACAAGTTAGGATGATTTAAAGTTTCTACCATCTTTCCTTCTGTCAAAATAGATATTAGTCCTGGAATTTTTATTACGAGCTCAATTTGCTGCACACAGTCTCTGGAATTTTGATTCATGATTCCTCTGGGGAATTGCATTTGCAGGAAACAGTGTCTAGCCAGTTACCTCACTGTCTCTTTAGACAACATACATTAAATCAGTTCATGAAAGATGACTTAGTGTCTCTCGTCTTCTCTACCTGAGTAAGAAACTCTGGATGAAGAGGCCAGGGGTGATCAGAGGCACTCTACTTTGCCTCTGTTTGTTCTCAGCAGTCCATGGTTGGGCTCTCTTTATTAGCCTTTTAACTAAGTTGTACTGTTTTGAAAATGAGTTCATCTTGCTTCCGTTCCTTCAGGAATTGTGTTACTTATTCTAACATCTATCCTGCCAAGTGTCACCGTATTTAAGGAGTTTTTATAGTGTTCTCAGTGACTCTGTAGCCTGTCTTCTTTGTTTCCATTGTACCAAGGGGAACATATTTGTTCATGGAAACATTTTTGTACAAATTCAGAGGCAGTTATATACTGCTGTTTTTAGTCAGGGTTTTGTAATCTGGGTTCCATGGTAGGTTTTTTTTTTTTTTACAAGTCTCTGAGATGGAATATAAAATTTTACATGTGCATGTATTGTTATACATAGAAGGAATATAGACTTCATCAGATTCTGCAACAGTTCCCAAGCCCCCACAAGTCCCAATTAGAATGTGTCACATGTCCTTTCTTATAACATATGGCATTTGTCCTTTGAATGTACTTGTGCGTGCTTGGCACTGTAAAATATGCAGAAGTCTGCAGATTGTCTTCTAGAGATTATGATTTCTGAGATGCCCTGTGTATATTCTGAAAAACTAAAAGAAACTTTTGTTGATCTCTCTCTCTCTGCATTTAAAATGAATTTTAGGATGAAGATTTATTCTATACTATTTATAATATAATTGAATAAAATTTAATTGCTTTAAGCTTTTATCATTATAACTTCATTTCTCTAAAACTCACAGGCAGACATGGATAGCAATATGGTTTTTAAAAATGTTCTATTTTTATAATGGATGTGTAATTGTATTTTAAAAGCAGTCAAAATTCTGGCAGTGTAGTTTGACCACTTAAAATGTTTTTAAATATCATATCTAGTTTAACATTCTTAGATGAAAAATTGTCTTATTTGTTTCTTGGTTTTTATGTTTTTTTTTGAGACAGGGTTTCTCTGTATAGCCCTGGCTATCCTGGAACTCACTCTGTAGACCAGGCTGGCCTGGAAGTCAGAAATCCACCTGCCTCTACCTCCCAGGTGCTGGGATTAAAGGCGTGCGCCACCACTGTCCGGTGAAAAATTGTCTTATAATAATATGGCTAACTCTTAAATTTTTCTCTCCAATGATCTATTATGTTCATATATTTGACCTGTTTTAAGCAAAATTAATGAAAAATTTTATATATCTATACCTGTATATGTATATATCTCTCTATCTATCAATCTATCTATTTATCTTCCTATCGATGCATCTATTTATCTGTCTATTATAACAAAGGTCTTATTTTCAGGTCTCCTTTATCCATATCATTTCTATAAAAGACTAACAGCAATTGAGGGTGTTTCTTCCACAATCTGACAATATTCACTGTGCCCTTAAAACCACTACCAAACATGGAAACATTGTGTCTAGCACAAATATCAAATCACATGGCTGTAGAGCCTTCATTAAGGAAAATAAAGTCTATATTCCTTAACATGGCACATTGACCATTCACAATGTTGTTATGAGTGTGCTACAATTCTGAATCCAACTTTCTGTTATCCAAGCCATTTCTACTCAAAATTTTTATTATCTATTTTTCTTTAACTTATTTAATGCTTTATGCCAACAGCTATCTCAAAGTTTGCTCACAAAGTTACTAGGCAGTTAAAGATACAGGTTAATTATCTAATAGTTGGTAATTATATAATATCCTTAAGTTAAATATTAGCTGGTCAATTTAATTTTAACAAACCTTTAGACATATATATATATATATATATATATATACATATACATATATGTTCTATATATGTATACTAACATTCAAGCAAGTACATTAAAGTTAGAACTGTTTGAGCATATTTTTCTTTCTCTGTAAACAAGTTGAACTACAGATTTATAAGGTTATTTCTGGTTTGGTTGCATTTTTTTCATAATGAGAAGGGCATGTATCTCTTTGTGTAGGTATCTGTATTACACAAGTGCAGATACAAATATTAACACTAATATAGCTTTTTAAGGGAAAATTATTTACTTCATGGATATAACTTCATAAGTCACAAGTTGTTAATCATTTCCAGATACTTTTAATTGCCCTGATTCTTTTAGAAAGCCATTGCTGGTGACCAAACAAAGTGTATACCACTTAGCTCTACTACAGATACAAAAACAATCCCTGTATATTTTGCTACAGAACTTGCTTAATTTGCCTATTACATTTTAGTAAAATGGCTTCTGGTTTTCTCCACTTTGCCTTTTTAATTAACCTTTTGGATGATAGAAATTGGGTGTAAGCATAAGTTGTAACAGATGCATTTATCCCCTAATAACAAAGTAGGCTAAACTAATCTCCCACAGACGAGCAGAAGCCAGCAGAATAGAATGATTCAGAACAAGGAGGTGAGGTTCACATTGACCCAAGAAGGAGAAACGATATATTCTAACTCTTTGGAATACTACTCTCATATCTCTCCACATTACCAATAGGCCTTTCAAAGTGTTTCCTGGGTTATAAAATGACTCAATAAATGTCCACAAGACATGAAAGTTTGATGAGTAAATATACCAGGGTGAGTAGAGTAGATAAAAACTAATTGCTGCTCCTCAGAAGATTTTTTTCTATTTAAAATCAAAGCTGATGAAGATTAACTGAAAAAAATATATGACTGGAATCCCTGACAGAGAAGACAAACCTTCAATCAGTGGGTAAAACTATCTTATTTCTGAAGGCTGTGTTGGGAAAAGAGTTCAAGTCATTAAATAGGACTCTGTTAATAAGATGCATAGCTCCATTAAGCATTTGTGAGAGTGGATATATTGTATCATTATAATTCATTTTATTTTCTTTATTTAGAATTATAACATTTGTATTATGTTCTTCTGTAGCTAAAACCAAACTTAGCTATAAAGTCAATAAATAGAATTTTTCCATAACTTATTTTAAACAGGACTGATGTCATTTCCAGTGTGTCCCTTTGATAGCATTGTTCCATGGGGGAACATCAAAGGTATGTTAATGAGGTCATGGATATACACAGGTACTTGGCTGATTAAATCTGACTTGTCTGAAGTCATGCACAATCAATTCTACCACAACATTTGCTATTTATTTGAGTATCAGAAAGCTCTACCAAAAACTGGTTTTATAATTTCAGGCCTTTCCTAATGCACAACCATTCAGCTTCTAGATATCCCCTGATCCTAGAGTTTACACATCTACTAATCACATTCTTCTTCATCAGTAAGAGACACGCTCAAATGTCTTTGTCGCAAACGGGAAAATAGTTTATTATATCACTTTCTTGGGATTCATTATAGTCTTCTGGGATAACTGATGCTTATCCCTTGAAAAGTTTTCATCTTTTTGCATGAAAATATTAATATTAATATTTTACTCTATTTTAATGTAGTTTAAAAAACTACATTTTACTCTAAAATGGAAAATAAAGATTTCCCATAAAAACTTTATTTTCAACCTCAAATATTGAAACAAATGTTTGATAATTTGACACGGTTTAGTATTAGTAAACTATAGTGCATTTATTAAGTTATGTGCTAAAGACCAAATGTGTTGCTTGTGTTTCTTCAAAGTGCATAAGTTTCAATCCTAAACAACAAATTAAGAGTGGTAGGAGGCAGGGGTCTTCTTTGTGGTGTGATTAGTTGCTAGATGTAGAGCCTCAGTGAATGGGATCAGTGGCCTCACTAAAGAGCTGGGAAAGCTCCCTTGGCTTCTTTCTACTATGTGAAGAGATGGTGTTAAGAAGAAAATCTTTTTATTTTGTTCTGCTTTATAATAGAGCCTCACTGTGAAGCCCTAGCTGACCTTGAACTTCCTATGTAGCTCAGTCTGTCCTACAACTCACAGTGCCACAAAGGCTTGCCTACATGTAAATCTTAGACCTGGAAATGAGTGTATTCATTGTACTCACCTTTACCATCAGCCTGTAAATGCCAACTCCAACCTGTCAAGCTTAAGTGTCTGTTGTGTCAGTCACTCCTTTGATGGAATTGTTGCTTGAACCAAGCCAACACATGTCTCTTACTTTCTCACGAGTCTTAATGTTTCTAATAAGAGTAAGCTGCTAGGTATCTTTTAAGCATAAAATACTTTTACAATACTAAATTATTCTTGGATATTAATTTTAACAGAAAAGAAAACACTGTGATTGGAATCAACAGAACTACTAAGAATTCTAAAAAGCAAAGTCCACAAAATTAATGTTTGATGTATTTGTCTCACTTAACACAGACAGCTAGCAGCTCCAATAGTTTCTCCTTATTGTGAAGATGAGAATTTGACTCTATTAAAAGAAATCATTTCCTTTAATGTTTTCCAACCCACAAATCATAAGGAAAGTCCTATGTGAGTTCGCAAGAACTTCCTATGGGACTAATTCAAATTACTTCAAAATCCCAGGTCACCACTTTTACTTACAGTAGTTGTAGCTGGTTTTGTAGAAGAAGTTGGCTGTATTGTAGTCCAGGGAAGCACATGAATTATGACCATAGTAGTGGCTGTCAGCTGACGAGCTGCATTCCCACCCAATTCATCAGTGACTTCAATAAGTAACTGGAAGTTCACTACATCTTGAGCTCCTTCTAATAGATCATACTGGAAATCTTGCCTGGTGGCCAGAAATGGAGACTCAGCACCTTCTCTCCAAAGTGTGAACTGATTGTTTGTATTTCCTAAGGATAATGAGGTAATAAAATAATGGAAACCATATTGCAAATGGTTATTTCCATATCCTTTCTTAAGTTTCTAAATAAGATATGTTTTACATGTTCCCAACAGTTATAAAATATCTGACATGAGAATCTTAGAGAACAGCACAGAAGTGACCAGGTTCAAGTCACATGCTTTACCTACCTTCTGTGATTGAATAGCTTAGGTGGTCCTGTGGAGAATCCTTGTCTGAACACCTGAGGGGAATGATAGGCCCCCTAAAGGTGGAATAAATCTGAGTCTCTACATGTGGCGGTGTGCAGACTGGAGGCTCGTCATTCACATTCTACAACAAAAGCATATTTTCTTAGGTTACATCATGCTTCAAAAAAAACTCACCAGACTACTTTTCAAATTTTGTGCATATTGTTGCCCTTGATGATTTCAACTAAATGATAAAAATATATCACACACTGACACATGCTCACACATGCTCATGAGCACATGCACGCATGCTCGCGTGCACACACAAACACACACACACACACACACACACACACAAGTGCACTTGAGTGCAAAAGAAAGACAGAGAAAAAGAGAGAAAGAAGAGAGACGCAGAGAGATGTAGAGAGAGACAGAGAGAGAGACAGAGAGACAGAGAGAGAGACAGAGAGAGAGAGAAAGATTCCACACCTCTGCAATTTTCTTCAATGTGCCTCTTCACAGATAATTTAGTTCTCCTCATATTCTTCAACTTATTCAGTCTACTCTATCTTTTCCTTGAGTTTCTAACTTGCAAAATCAAACAGGCAAAGTAGACAGCTGATTGTACCAATTTGACCTATAATAGCTCCTTCATGAAGAGCACATAGGAAACATTACTATTTAATTTGTAAATACACCATACTATGAAGCCCTAGAATCATGCAGAAGAGCACTACTGTCACTTTCCCTGCCTTTTTTATTGGATGTATTCTTTATTTCCTTTTCAAATGTTATCCCCTTTCCCAGTATCCCCCCTTCCTGAAGATCGACTATCCCATCCTCCTACCCCTACTTCTATGAGGGTGTTCCTCCACCCACACCACTCCCAACTCCCTGCCCTTGATTCCCCTACAATGGGGCATCAATTGAGCCTTTAAAAGACCATGGCTCTCTCCTCTCCTTGATGCCTGAGAAGGCAATGCTCTACTACATATGCAGCTAGAGTCGTGGGTACCTCTTGGCTGATGGGTTAGTCCCTGGGAGCGTTGGGGGCAGGCTCTGTTTGTTTGATGTTGAGATTCCACCTCACACCAGTCAGAATGGCTAAAATCAGAAACTCAGGTGACAGCAGAAGAGGGTGAGGATGTGGAGAAAGAGGAACTCTCCTCCATTGCTGGTGCTTTTGCTAGCTGGTACAACCACTCTGGAAATCAGTTTGGTGGTCCCTTGGAAAATCAGACATAGTACTACCTGAGGACCTAGCCATACCACTTCTGGGTAGAAGTGCTACCTAGAAGATGCTCCAACATGTAATAAAGACACATCTTCCACTATGTTTATAGCAGCCTTATTTATAGTCAGGCGCTGAAAACTACCCAGTCATCCTTCAAAAGAGGAATGGATACAGAAAATGTGATATATTTATACAATGGAGTACTACTCAGCTATTAAGAACTAGGAATTCATGAAATTTTTAGGCAAATCGATAAGTAGATATTAGCCCTAAAGCTCTGAATACCCCAAACACAATTCACAGACTACATGAAACTCAAGAGGCAGGAAGACCAAAGCTTGGGTGATTCAGGTCTTCTGAGAAGAGGAACAAAATATTCACAGGAACAAATGTGTAGATAGAGTGTAGAGCAGAGACTGAAGGAAAGACCATCCAGAGACTGTCCCACCTGGTGATTCAACCCATAGATAGTCACCAAACACTATTGTGAATGCCAAGAAATGCTTGCTGAAAGGACCCTGATATGCCTGTCTCCTGAGAGGCCCTGACAGAGCCTTACAAATACAGAGGCAGATGCTCACAGCCAACCATTGGACTGAGCGTGGGTCCCCAATGGAGGAGTTAGAGAAAGGACTAAAGGAGCTGAAGGGGTTTGCAACTTCATAGGAAGAATACTACTCTTTTAAAAGAGATATGTAATTTCAAGTTATGAATTGATAACCATGACTGTCAAAGTTGTAAGGAGTAGAGTAAAGTGTAAGTGGTTGTAAAGTGAAGTGGTAGAAACAGACATCAATTAGTTTGTTTGAACTCACAAATTTGGAAGGATTCAATTAATCCATGTTCTTAACGCAGATTAATACATATACAAAAGAAACAATAGTTTAAAAAGTAAAAAAGAGTCAAGTAAATATTTTTTCAGAGAGGAATTATGTAAGCACTTTTATAATTGCTTTTATTATTATATGGGGGCTCACTTTCTTAGTGGACTCTGAGCAAACCTCTCAAATAAAATCCCAGGACTGTAATTCTCCATAATCATTTTGATATTCCTATTCCATCTTGAAGCTCTGGGAACATTTTGGAAGGAGAAATTCTTAGTTCACTAACATTATTATAGCCAGCTTTTAAGCCTGTTCTTAAATTAAGCAAAGGGGACACTGCCAACCTTGAATCATCAGTTTCTTATTTTGAGGTGCTGTTTCTATGGTTTGGAATTTAATATATCATTCCAATCTTGCTTGCCAGAATTAATTTTGGCAAATGACCATCATTTTCTTAAATAACTGGATCTCCAATTACATTAGAACATAGCGTATTTGTGTTACTAAATTATTATTCTTTATGGAAATTTAAGCAATTCAAGATATACAAGAAAGCAAAAGCTATGGGTTTAGTTGTTCATACACCTTAAAATTAGAATCACTATAATTCTGGAACAAACATATTCTGAAATGTCACTCACGTATTTATTAACTAAATTTCAATAAATAAAAACAAACTTAGCCAGTGTATTTGGTAATTTCTTTAAAACCTGTTCCCAATTAAGGAGAAATAAATTGAGTTGCAATTATCTTTAAGCAATCTGGAAAGGCATTTTCAATCCCTGTGTTGTTACGCAATTAACTAAGGTGGTTATTAAATAAAACATATTATTTAAATTTTCTTAATTCCTATTAAATAAAATGAACTCTCAATACATAAAATATAACAGCAATATGTACCTTTTTATTTCATTTGGAATAGTATATAAATTATCTTTACATACCGAAGTTCATCATGCTTTTTAAATGCAAGAGTTGGGACACGGTTTAGCAGTTAAAAGCATTTATTATTTATAAAGGAGGGCCCAGGTTCAGTTCCCAGCACCTATATGGCAAATCACAACCATCCATAAATTAAGTTTCAGGAAATCAAAGCCATTTGTCTGATCTTCTGGGATTTCAGGCATGTACAGAGTGAGTGTACATATAGGCAAACATGGATTAACATAAGCTAGAACACATAAATAATTGAACTTTATAAGGTTTTAAACATAAATATGGTAAACCTTGACAGGTCGGGATGTTGTGGATCATTTGCTTAATATGATTTAGAATCTAAACTTCAGAGTAAGCAAAAATTTAAAGTAGATCATTTATAAAGCTGTGTGCCTTTGTGTTTGTTGCATATATGTTTAGGATTTTAATGTCATCATTGTGGAGTTTTTTTTTTTTCAGTTAGAATCAGAAAAGTTTTTTTTTCATTTTTTATTAGATATTTTCTTTATTTACATTTCAAATGTTATCTCTTTTCCTGGTCCTCACCCCCACCTCCGAAACATCACCAACCTGCCCACTCCTGATTCCCTGACCTGGCTTTCCCTTACATTGGGGCACTGAGCCTTCTCAGGTCCAAGGGCCTCTCCTCCCTTTGATGTCCAACAGGCCATCCTCTGCTACACATGCAGCTGGAGCCTTGGGTGTGTACTCTTTGATTGGTGCCTTAGTCCCTCGGAGCTCTGGGGAGACTGGTTGGCTCATATTGTTCTTCCTATGGGGCTGCAAGCTCCTTCAGCTCCTTGGGTCCTTTCTCTAGGTGTTCCATTGGGGACCTTGTGTTCTTTTTTATCTGAATGAAGGTGAAATATCCTTCCCACCTCTTCTGATTAGTGTTTGTTGGAAGTCTATTTGACAGCCTAGCACTGGAAGGGGTGTTGGATACAGGGTCTCATCTCTCTCCAAGAAACTATTTGCAACTGATACCTGCTAGAAAAAGGAAAATCAGTTTCCCCCATTGGAGGAAACTGGGTATATCAGCACACTCCAAGACAGAGCCCAGCCCAGAATTATTGTCAACACAAAAATACACTCCATGCTTTTGCTGTGTGTGTGTGTGTGTGTGTGTGTGTGTGTGTGTGTACTTTTTGTTTTGACTTTGTCTTATTGGTTTTTTGTCTTGATATTAGTTTTAGTGTTTTTTGAAGTTGTTTTGAGAGAAAAAGAGAGACAGAGTGACAAAAAGACACACAGACAGAAAGGACACACCCAAAGAAGCCAGGTGGGTAAGGAAGTAGGGAGGACCTGAGAGGAGTTGGGACAAGGGCAAAATAGGATAACAGTACATTATATGAAAAGCTAAATGTAAAACAGTTTTAAAATGAAAAAGGGCATGATACATGGTAAAATAGTCAAGTCAGTACAGATTTGGTCTAAAAAGTATTTATATTCTTTTCTTATTAGACATTTCTTTATTTACATTTCAAATGTTATCCCCTTTCTTGGTTTCACCTCTGAAAACCCTCTATCCCATCTCCCCTCCCCCTGCTTCTATGAGGGTGTTCCCCCACTCACCCACCAAATTCCCCCTCTGCACTCTGGCATTCCCCTACACTGGGACATTGAGCCTTCACAGGACCAAAAGCCTCTCCTCCCATTGAAGCCCAACAAGGTCACCCTCTGCTACATAGGCAGCTTTAGATAGGGGACCCTCCATGGATACTCTTTGGTTGGTGGTTTAGTCCCTGGGAGCTCTGGGGGCTTTATTCTCTTTATACAAATATGACATTCCACAACTAAAACCTGAAAAGTTCTCTAACAAAGAAGGTTCACTATTGCTCCCCCAGAACTTAAAAATAGATAGATAATATTTATATATTTATTTAACTATTATTATATAATCATATACAATATATGGTAATTAAATTATATATATATACATATATACATATACATACATACCCACACATATAGTTCAAGAGAGGAGAAACTAGCACATGTGAACTTCTGAAATGAAAAATAATGGAATACAAACAACCTGCTACCAAAACCATATTTTGTCTGCTTGCCTTGATGGTGACTGTTAACTATCAACTTGCTAGAGTCTTAGTTCTCGCTTTTTTGACATTGGGTACAATGTGGCCAGCGTCTGATGTTTTAATTCCCTGACATCATAGACTCTGTGTAAATCTGGAGTCCAAAGGAAGCTTTTTTTTTCTTTTCAGTTGCTTTTGTCAGAGTATTTTATCACAGCATAAAATAAAAGTGACTAAGACACTTTCTTAAGACATTATTCTTACATAAAATAAACCAGAGCCAACAAGATGAGACCAAGGGTAAAGGTTATAGAGTTCTACCTAGTACCAACTTGAGTTCTATTCCTGGGTCAGACAAATGGAGGTGGAGAAATCCAACTACCCCAAGTTTTCCTCACAACTCTTCAGATACTCACACAAACACATCAAAAAATTTTAACTAAATCAAGTATAAAAAAGAAAGCAAAGAAAGTATGTGAAACTGAGAACTCAATGTCCATTTTCATTTAAAGCTTTACTAGTAAGAAAAAATAACTACATTGTGGGATTGAAACGCCAAATGTTAAACTATGTACTGATAGCATGCATATCAGAGATAAATAAAATGAACTCAAGTTCCATAGACATGAAAAGTTCTTAATATTTGCACTAATGATAATGTTTATTAAGCTTTGCTATCATTGCCTGTGAATGGAGAGCTGAGATCCTCTTTCACTGATTTCTCATTGCTCCCTGGACTTCTCACAGGCTTTAACATAGAAAGGTCTTAGCACTACACTTCACTGCAACAATTCCAGATCAGGGAACTTCTTTCTCAAATTTAGTCCTGCATTTACTATTGTAGGGTGTGTGTGTGTGTGTGTGTGTGTGTGTGTGTGTGTGAATATTTTAGTTTATTCTACCTTTTAACATTTTTGGTTTTTGGCATAGATTTCAGTAACCTCCCATTGGACCTTCTCCTCACTCCCAGGTAATACGCCTTAGCAAGTGGCTCCCAGTGCACGACATACCCCAGCTGCTACCTGTGCTCTGAACAGTCTCAGTGGACTATGTATGGATAAGCCGGACGTCCCCCTGAGGTCTGTGTCTGATTCCATAGACCCGTTCAGGCTGTGTCTTGTGCTGAATTTCCCTTTTACCTTTGTCTCTTCTTGTGTTTGAGCACACGCCTGCCTGCCTCTCTGCCCGGCTCACGGTCCTGTCCTGAGAGTTAGGAGAGCAGATGCTCCCCAGGCTATGTACTCGTGTTCACTGTGGCAGCCTGTAGGCCAGATGGCGGGTGTGTATTTCTCCCACTGAGATGTTCTCTCACCAAGAAGGATACCCTGTCATCATTCCCACAGTGCTGGTGTTGCTATCCCTTCCTGTGCCTTGAGGTGGTGAGTCCTTTTACTTTTGATACTGTGGAAATGCCTGACATTTCCTTTCCGCACCACTGAAGTTATCCATGATCTCCTTTTCATTTCATAACTCAATACTGAATGCCTTACGTCTAATAAAGGTTGATCCTTATTTTAGTTGACATTTTGATCAATGATGTAATAATCATTAATAATTAATGATGTGGAAGGACTTTATAAACTATAAATATATAGCCCTTTATATTAAATATTACTTATTTTTATGAATGGAGAGTCCATTTGCTTCATTATTTCTTAATTGATTCCTGGGAAGTTTTTAACCACTGGCAAAAAATGTAGCATACAACTCAAACACATAGAAAACAATAATCGACAGAAAGGAGAAAAATGTAGAAAGGCAAATATAAATATATCTGTTAATATGTAAACATGATAATACATAAATATGAACACATTAACAAGCACAATGACTATAAAGGCATTTGATTTGCCTTAAAATACAGCTATAATACTGAATCACAAACTATAAAATTACACAGACACATGTTTAAAGGCAAGAATATAAGGTCATGGCTTAAAATGTAAAACTAAAAATTGAAATAAATACAAAAGACAGGTCAATACTGAACATAAAAGAATTCTGGTGTACTTACAGCTAGCAGCCATTGGTTATTTAAGTAAACATACCTACAAATTGTCAGTCATCATACCAGGCCAAAGGGAAGTGCAAGCAAAACCATCGTGGTTAGAACCAAATAGTAACATCAAATGATGGAGAGGAGGAGGAATATCTTGCACTCCATAGATGGGTGTACAGTGATCAGGTCAACTTGGAAAACTTAAGAATTTCCAGATACCAAAGAATGCACTTAAGAGTGTGTCTGTGATGGTCTGTGGAGAGGTTAACACCTGGCTCATTAGAAATAGCCCAATGACGAAGGTGGATACTTTTCAATCCTCTGAGGAGTCAGATTAGAAAGATCATGCTCTCATCTGCTTATTTGGCCATGGGAGCTGAAGGTTATTTTGCTTTGATACTTCAATGTCCCCGTCTCCAAACTTCACTCTCAGGACTTTTGGACTAAGGGGGCAGTGGGTTTAAGCAACAAATTAAACATGAAGCACAGTTTTTGAATGGTTCTGGTAACCTCTGCTCAATACAGCCTAGTTATTTTCCTGTCTGAGTTCCAATTTGTCCTATCCACATATTGTGGGAACAACAAAGAGAAGCACAATATACATTTTGATCCATAACACATGATATTTACAAAGGAAAGAGCTGAAAGAAAACCAGATATACAGACATAACTTTATGATTCAAATAGCTGTTTTCCCATTATAAGAACAAAACCTGAAAAGTATACAAAATTGTAAACCACATACAGCTCTCTAAGAAATGATAGAGTTATCAGAAAAGGAATAGAAAAATAAATGTACTTGAATTGCATGATGTTACCTTTCAAATATTAAGACATGGATAATTCAAGATTTTATTAAAATACAGCATAACTACTTCATAATTTGAAAATTAGTGTAAGAAACATAAGCTGCCATTTTTCCACGTGTTCATGCTACTTGTAGTTTTTGATCAAGTCACTGATATCTAATAATCTTTAATAATCATAAACTAGGTGCCTGGGAGATGATTCACTGGAAATGAGTACTTGCCTCCTAGCCTGAAACCTGAGTCCAACCCCAGAGACACATGGTAAGATAACCAACTCTTACAAGTTGTCATCTGACCTTTACCCAGAAATAATGACGGTATGTGTTGTTCTCAGACAAGCAATCACATCTACTAACCTCTATGGATACCACCATAAATGTCACACACACACACACACACACACACACACACACACACACAAAGACACACACACAGACACACATGACACACATACACACACCAAATAAATTAATTTAATTAATTAATTAATTAAAGTTGTCACTGTAGATTGTTTCTCAAATAGAATCAATGTTCTTTTTTATGTTCCTCATGAGGCTATCAACAATTTATAATCACTACTATCCAACAGCATTACAGCTCCCCTACTTCTGCCTGCCCCCAAGGCTGCATATTTCCATTCATTCTCCTGGCCCTCGAGACTTTTCTTCTGCACCATCATATCTGGTCCTGTTTCCCTTTTCTCCTCCCCTGTCCATCTCCCACCAAGTCCGACCCTCACTCTGCCTGCACCCTGTGATTATTTCCTTCCCCCTTTTAAGTGATACTGAAGCATCCTCACTTGGGTCTTCCTGCATATTAAACTTCTTATAGTCTGTGTGCTAACTCATGGGTATTCTATACATTTTGGGCAATACTCACTTTTCAGGAAGTACATACCATGCATGCATGTCCTTTTTGGTCTGGGTTACCTCACTCAGGATGACATTTTCTAGTTCCATCCATTTGCATGTGAAATTCATGATGTCCTCATTTTAATAATTGAACAGTATTCCATTATGTAAATGAAACACATTACCTGGGAGCTAAGAGACTGTTAGAACTTAATGAGAGTGACCTTAGCCAAAATGCCCAATCTTGGGGAAAGGGAACTTGAAGAACCCACTTCCAGTAGATAGACAAGGCTTCAAGTAGAGGGACTTGGTTACCAACCCACAGTCAAAATTTCTGTCCCAGAATTGTTCCTGTCTTAAACAACTGCAGGAAGAAAAATGGAGATGAGACGGAAGGAAAGGCAGTTCAAAGACCAGTCTAACTTGGGACCCATCTTATGTCTGGAGGTGGGGGAGGCACTAAGGCCTGACAATATTACTAATGCTATGATGTGCTTACAGATGACAGCCTTGAATAGCTGTCCTCTGAGAGACCCTACCAGCAGCTGCTTGAGACAAACACAGATGCTTACACTCAACCATTGGATTGATGTTGAGGACCCCTATGTTTGAATTCGGGAAAGGAATGAAGAAGCTGAAGGGAAGAATGACCCCATAAGAAGACCAGAAAACCCAACTAACTCAGACCCCAGAGAGCTCCCGAAGACTGAACCACCAACCAGGTATCCTGCATGTGCTGGTTGGAAGCCCCAGGCATATATATATATAGCAGAGGACTGCCTGATCTGGCTTCAGTGGGAGAAATAAAAAGCCTAATCCTTGAGAGACTTAAGGCCCTAGGGAAGGGAGATGCCTTGTAATGTTGGGGGGCCGCATCCTCTTGGAGGCAAGGGGGAGGAGGAATGGGATGATGAACTCTTGGAGGCAGGACGGGGGGGGGGAGGGTGATCAATGTTAAAAATAAAATAATTTTAGAAAGAAAAAATAAAACACAAAACTAAACTTTTATATAATACAGAGAAGCAATAATATCTGTATCATCTTTCTTCTGTCTGTCTTTCTCTTTCTCTGGCCTTCTCCCTCCCTTTTTCTCTTTCCTCAAGTTGTTTTTTGTTTGATCTGTTGGTTGGTTAGTTGGTTTGATATGTTTTTGCAAGTAAACAACAATGTAGGCAATTGTGTAAGATTTGCAAAGAAAATCAGAGGATGTTCTTGAAATATTTGTCAGATCCCCCACTTCAATTCAGTCATACTATTTGGAAGTTACGGCAAAAGACTGAAGTGTATCCCTTAACTGGCATAACGGGACTCAAAATTCATTATTTTATTATGTTTTTCTTAGTTTATGAGATCAGTTTTCTGTATGCTATTTGTAGTACTTACAGGAAGGTTTACATGTTGGCTTTCTCCCTTGTAAAACATATGTTCTTGAGTTCTTGGACTCTGAGTGAACAATCTCAGCCCCAGAGGACCTAAGAGGCTGCTTTCATGTTATCTCTGGGGTTTATTCCCACAGGCCCTCTAGCCTCAGGCTGGGCTTTAATTGCTATCTTAGAGAGGACTTTCACTTCTGGGTGGGCATAGAATCAGTTTGCCTTGTCTATTTTTATACTCACACTAATGATCTTTATCCATATATAGATGGATATAGATGGATGTGTGTGTGTGTGTGTGTGTGTGTGTGTGTGTGTGTGTGTGTGTTCCTGTCCTTCCTTTCATTGTTGTGGATTTTTCTGTGTTAGAAAAATGTATTAAACAACAGCAACATTGAAAATAAAATCAAACTCACATAACAAGTAACAAAAAAAAAAAAATCAAAAGCAACCCCCTATGGGTACATTTCTGCATTTTCCTGTTTTGGCCACAGAAGAAAGACTCAGAACTATCCAACAATGTTGTCCCAATGTTCAGAATCTCATGAGCAATCTTGGCTTCCATGGCAAGTGCAGTTGTACGTCTGACACGCTGCTCTAATGCAAGATGGTATGGATGTTGACAGACAGCAAAATGGCACTGCAGCCAACACCAGAGGATCTGCTAATCATAATCTGGAACATGCTTTGTTATGGTCTGGCAAGCATCCAAAGATCAAACTAGACTAAAAATAGTAGCACTACTGGGGATTCTTCAGCAGTCATCTCTCCCAGTCTTTTCCAGGTCCAATAAATTCCAGCTTCCAATAGATTTTGTTCCTCACTTTTATTAAGTGGTCTCATCTATTTTAATGAAGTTAATTAGGGCTTTAAAGAATAAATTTCTTGGATTTTAGCTCTTAAAATTTCTATCCTATGTCTATTACATCTTTTCTTATCTAAAACTTGATTTCTCAAATAAATCTTATCCATTCACCTACTAAGGTACATCCCACTTGTTTCTAAATTTGAGCAGTTACAAACAAAGATGCTCTAGGCATCCAAATACTGGCTTTGGGATGGACATACACTTTTAGTTAACTCAACTGAATATTGTGGAGCATAGCTTCCAGATGGTGTGGCTGAATATTTTTACTTTTGTTGGAAAATGTTGAACTTGCCTGAAGTAGACATTATTTTTAATACTACCAGTAAGGATCAGGAGTACTGCCTTTTGTCCTACAGCCTTGCCAGCATTTGATGGTATGTTTATTTTCACCATTTAATTGCATGCCTTTTATATTTAATACGTTTAATTGCATTTCTATTAGGCTTTCATTATAGTTTTAACATTTATATCTGTAAGGCAATGCTGCTGAGCAGATTTTCTTAGGCTTCTGTAGATCTAAAAATCTTTAGTAAATTATCAACTTAGAATTTTGCTAAGTTGTTATTGGTCATGCCTTAATATAGTTTCTTTTCTTATTGCTGATATATTATTTGCACTCTTAAAAGACTTTTAACAATAGTCTTAAAGCAGGCAGATATCTTGCAAATACTTTTTCTCTCGTACTGCAGCTCTTTAAATTTTTAGCCATTGCTTTTCAGAAAGAAGCTGCAATAATTTTTACTAAAATGTAGTTTGTTAGAACCATCATGTGTCCTCTGCCCTGTGTCTATGTAAGATTGGGTACTAAAAGCACTTGAGAATACTTCTGTGTATTTTAGAATTTTTGCAGTTTGAATTTTACATTTAGATCTAAAATCACACTTAGTGAAGTCTGTCAAGATTGTGAGTTCTTTCCCTGATGTCACCACCATTTACTGGAGATACTTGTCTTTGCTGAATTCTTTGGTTTCTGATCCTAAGTCTGTTCTACCAATTTATTTCACTGTTCTTTCAGTAATATGAAGTAGTCGTAATTACTGTGGACTTATATTTTTTGAGTCAGCACTTCACACTGCACTTATGTAGACCAAGCCAGCCCAAATTCATGGAAATCCCTCTACCCGGGCCTCTCATTGATGGAAGTAAAGAAATGATACACCACACCCTGCTATATGGTCTTACAGACTTTATTCATATCCTTCAGTATTTCACTCTTAGCCTTTGGCTCTTTCAAATCGCTTGTCTATATCCCTAAAGAGAATATGTGGAATTTCATTGGATTATGTTGAATCTGTATAACAAGTTGTAAATAACTGAAATGTTAACAATAATGAGTCTTCTGTCTGAGAATATGAAAAAGCTCTCCATGTTGTTCTCTTTATTTTTCCATTTAAATTTTATAGTTTTATTCATCTAGGCACTAGAAATTGTATTTTAGCTTTATACCTAATGCTTCACTTTCTAGACTTTTTATGTGAGTAATTCTACTTTAATGATTTCAAGTTCCACTTGCTTATTGTGGATTATTAGAAAAATAATAAACTTCAGAATATTTTACTATTATCTGGTAAGCTTATTGTAAGAGCTCCTTAATTTTGGGATTAATTTACTCCCTTGTATTTTATAAATACAAAAAGTATATCACACAAAGAACAATAATTTCGATCTTCCTTTCAAATAAATAAATCTCTTTTGGAATTAACTAGGATTCCTGTTACAACATCAAAAGAAAGATGAAAAGGCACATACTCATGACGTTAAGCAGAATATTAGTTTGAGGATTTTGCTTTTTATATATATCAAGTCAAAAATTTCTCTATTACTTCTTTGTTTAGAACATTTATGATGAAGTAGTGTTTGATTTTATCAAATAGTTTTCTCCATCAAATAGTATAACTGTGCCAATTTCTCTCTTTAATCTGGTAAAATGATGGAATATTATTAATAAGTTATGAAAATATTCAACCATATTCATGCAAAAGAAATGGCATATGTCTCTGTATATTTTAGCTATAGCTTGCCATATTCTATTAGAGAAGTTGCATCTACATTCAAGAGAAGCATTGGTCTATAATTCTTGTACAATTTTCATCTGGCTCTAATATGTAATTTGTTACCTTATTCATAAAAGCTCACTTGTTCCTTTTTCACAAAGAAAAAAATTATTCCTATGAAGTGCTTCTGACATTATTGCTCAAAAGCTAGAAGAATATGATGATAATATTTTCAGTTACAAACAAGACAGTGCCAGGCAGCAGTGGCGCATGCGTTTAATCCCTGCACTTGGGAGGCAGAGAGAGGCAGGGGAGTTCAAGGCCAGCCTGGTCTACAGAGTGAGTTCCAGGACAGCCAGGGCTACACAGAGAAACTCTGTCTCCAAAAACAAACAAACAAACAAACAAACAAACAAGACAGTGACCTCTACAAGCTCTAGGTGCAAGGAAAGCAGTGGTTTCATGCACTGACAGCATCTTTGTCTATCATCTTTAGCCCTTTAGGTTACAAGAAGGTTCAGAAACCTCTTCCCTTTACAAAATGACCTTTGGTTGAGAGTGTAATACTCTGAACATATGCAATCAAGATCAGGAGATATTGATTTTTCAATTATAATATAAATCTGAAATATTTCTTATCACTAGGTAAATTCTAAGTATCAAAATATCATTTGTTGATGAAAACAAAAAAAAAAATGGCCATGTGGTCAAACTGCTTCCCAATATTTATTTTTGTATGTACAAACTAGGGCTTTCCTTAGCTTTGATCAAAGAAACTTTCCTTTGCAGAGAATGCAATTACTACAAAGACTTCTGGTTACCCAATTACTGAGAACCAGTGACTGTTGTATTCACTACAGGACTCCTAAATCGCCCCCCTTAAAGGCTCAGGGACCATCATGGAAAAGGGCACAGGCGGAATAAACAGCAAAATGATAGGGAGGATTGCTGCCAACTGCTGTTCTCTCAGTAAGATACAGCCTAACACTCAAAATATATAACAGCTGCAGTTGTCTACATACAGCTTCCGCAAGACTGAGAAAGCAAAGATTCAGTCCGAGATAGGAGAGACGATCATAGGGCCCTGCGCTGCCCAGACATATGAATAACAGTGGAGGGTTTCTAGTGGAAAGACTATCATTTTCTTCAGTGAGGTAGCTATTGTGTCATTCATTTTGCAGTAGATACATTTGTAGTCATGCCTATATGAGTGACCCTGGTTAAATCCAATATATAACCAAGCAAGAAAAAAAAACAGAAGGGGGAAGAAGAGGAAGAAAAGGAGGAAAAAAAAAGGAAGAAGAGGAAGAAGAGGAGGAAAAGGAAAAACAGCTAAAGATAGAAATAGGCTATCAGAGAGTGAGTATGAAAGACAGTGAGTGAAGAGTGAGATTAAAATGTGTGTCATGGGTTAAATCATTAAATAACAAAGATTCTTACTTTCCTGTTACTATAATGATGGTGAATTAGGTTTGTGATGAATTTATCCTCATTTACTTATGGAATTACTTAAGAGGAATGTTACATTTATCTTTGTATATTAATTTTATTTTAAGTATCAGATTCTGTTTTATGTTATTGACACACAGGTATAAAAATGTACATGCTTATATCTCTCCATAATGTTTATATATTTCACTATTATATGTAATCCAAGACACATTGGCTTATATATGATCAACTTCAGTTATTATAACTTGAACAACAATCTTTCAATAAAACTAAAAGGTGCAAAATAGGAAAAGTATTCATCTGAGGCAGTTGTTTCCATAAACCACAGTACCCTCCAAATCATTTCAAGGGTGTAAAAATGTTTACACAGAAATATTATAGAACTACACCAATATTTCAGCATCAGTTTTGTGGCTTTCTAAGAACAACACTTTCTATTATTGTTGTACTTTTGTTTGTTAAAATCATATTACATTTTATCACAATTAGTCCGGATTACTCAATGTTGCCATTATTCAGCAATACTGGAAAATTACCATTTAGTTAGAAAAATCATATTCTCTCACCTCAATAAAAGGACTTTTGGGGGAATCAATATCCCTGACTTCAAGCAGTACTACAGAGCAATTGTGTTAAAAACTGCATGGTATTGGTATAGCAACAGGCAAACAGATCAATGGAACAGGATTGAAGACCCTGAAATTAACCCACAGACTTATGGTCACTTGATCTTTGATAAAGGAGCCACAACCATCCAGTGGAATAAAGATAGCCTTTTCAACAAATGGTGCTGGTTCAACTGGAGGTCAACATGCAGAAGAATGCGAATTGACCCACTCTTATCTCTTTGCTCTAAGATCAACTCCAAGTGGATCAAGGACCTCCACATAAAACCAGACACACTGAAACTATTAGAAAAGAAACTTGGGAAGACCCTGGAGGACTTGGGCACAGGGGAAAAGTTCCTGAACAGAACACCAATAGCGTACGCACTAAGATCAAGAATCGACAAATGGGACCTCATAAAATTACAAAGTTTCTGCAAAGCAAAGGACACTGTCCGAAGGACAAAACAGCAACCAACAAAGTGGGAAAAGATCTTTACCAACCCCACATCCGACAGAGGGCTAATATCCAATATATACAAAGAACTCAAGAAGTTAGACCGCAAAGAACCAAATAACCCTATCAAAAAATGGGGCACAGAGCTAAAAAAAGAATTTTCACCAGAAGAAATTCGGATGGCCGAGAAACACCTTAAGAGATGTTCAACATCATTAGTCATCAGGGAAATGCAAATCAAAACAACCCTGAGATTCCACCTCACACCAGTCAGAATGGCTAAGATTAAAAACTCAAGAGACAACAAGTGCTGGCATGGATGTGGAGAAAGAGGAACACTCCTCCACTGTTGGTGGGATTGCAAAATGGTAAAACCACTCTGGAAATCAGTTTGGCAGTTCCTCAGAAAATTGGGCATGTCACTTCCAGAGGACCCTGGCATACCACTCCTGGGCATATACCCAGAGGATTCCCCTACATGCAATAAAGACACATGCTCCACTATGTTTATAGCAGCCTTGTTTATAATAGCCAGAAATTGGAAGGAGCCCAAATATCCCTCAAAGGAGGAATGGATACAGAAAATGTGGTATATTTATACAATGGAATACTACTCAGCAATTAAAAATAATGAATTCATGCAATTTGTAGGTAAATGGTTAGACCTGGAAAATATCATCCTGAGTGAGCTAACCCAATCACAAAAGAATGCACATGAAATGCAATCACTGATAAGTGGATATTAATGAGCCCAGAAGCACTAAATACTCAAGACACAAATAGCAAGTCAAATGATTCCCAAGAAGAAGAAAGGAGAGGACCCTGGGCATGTAAAGATTGCATCCAGTTTAGTAAAGAAACCGAGGGGGAGGGGGAATGATTGGGGAATAGTTGGGGGGGAGAAGAACTGTGGGAACTATGGTGGGTGGGAACTGGGAAAGGGGAAAGCCAGCTGTACCCCTCCAGTGCATATACCCAAATGATGCTCCAACATATAAGAAGGATACATGTTCTACTATGTTCATAGCAACCTTATTTATAATAGCCAGAAGCTGGAAAGAACCCAGATGTCCCTCAACAGAGGAATGAATACAAAACATGCTGTACATTTACACAATGGAGTACTACTCAGCTATTAAAAACAATGAATTAATGAAATTTTTAAGCAAATGGATGGAAATAGAAAACATCATCCTGAGTGAGGTAAACCAATCAAAAAGAACACACATGATATGCACTCACTGGTGAGTGGATATTAGCTTAAAAGCTCAGAATAACCAAGGTAAAATTCACAGACCACATGAGGCTCAAGAAGAAAGATCGAAGTATGGATATTTTGGTCATTCTTAGAAAGGGGAACTAAATAACCCTAGGAAGGAATACAAAGTGTGGAGTAGAGGCAGAAAGAAAGACCATCCAGAGACTGCCCCACCTGGAGATCCATCACATAGTCCCTTAAACCCAGACCCTATTGTGAATGCTAACAGGTGCTTTCTGGCAGGAGCCTGATAGAGCTGTCTCCTGAGAGGCTCTGCCAGTGCCTGACAAATACAGAGGGGGATGCTCTCAGTCAACCACTGAATTGAGCATAGAGTCCCCAATGGAGGAGCTAGAGAAAGGACCCAAGGAACTTAAGGAGTTCACAGTACCATAGGTAGAGCAACAATATGAACCAACCAGACCCCCCCCCAGAGCTCCCAGGGACTAAACTACGATCTAAAGAGTACATATGGAGGGACCCATGACTCCAGCTGAATATGTAACAGAGGATGGCTTTGTCGAGCACCAATGGGAGGAGAGGCCCTTAGTCCTGTGAAGGGTCAATGCCCCAATGTAGGGGAATGACTAGATGGGGAGTTTGGAGTCTGTGGGTGTGTGTGGGAACACCCTCATAGAAGCAAGGGTGAGTGGGATGGGATAGGGGTTTTCAGAGGGGTTACCAGAAAAGTGGTTAAAATTTGAAATGTAAATAAAGAAAATATCTAATGAAAGAAATTAAACAAATACAAAAGCAAAAACATAAAAACAGAAGATAGATAGTACCTGAGGAATGACACCCAATGTTGACCTAAGGTCTTTTTTTTTAAATTAAACTAATAAAATTTATTTTAAAATATACAACTCGGTATTGACAGTTTTTAAGTCATCAAAATAATTTATAATAGTTGAATGCCTCTTAAATATAGATATATTTTGAAGTTACAAGTTATATGCACTCAACCAGTTTTTAATGTCAATTTGGAGCATTAAACATGATAGAAGTAGAAAAAATATCTTATGAAGTCCTCTTGGAAAGGAAATTGTGACAGGTCCCTGATTTGGCAGAAACCATTCCATCTCTAAGAAAGAATACACAGTGTAACTGTGGCTTCATAGAATGGATTGGGTAGTGTTCCTTCTGTTTTTATTTTGTGGGATAGTTTAAAGAGTATTGGTATTAGGTCTTCTTTGAAAGTCTGATAGAATTCTATACTAAACCCATCTGGTCCTGAGCTTTTCTTGGGAGACTATTAATGACTGCTTCTATTTCTTTAGGGGTAATGGCAGTTTATCTGATATGGATAAAACACAGATGCACACATAAATAGGTAGACCAGCACTCACACACAAACACACACACACACACACACACACACACACACACACATGCACACACACAAACACTACACATACGCACATACAAAACACATACAGGGACACACACAAACAAAACACATAGACATACACCACACACATACAAAACACACACATAAACACAACACACACACACATACAAAACACACAAGGACGCACACAAACAAAACACATACACATACACCACATGCATACAAAACATACACATAAATACCATACACACACAAACACTACACATATACACATACAAAACACACAGAGATACACACACAAACAAAACACATACACATATACCACACATATAAAAAAGCACACACATACACCGCACACACATACACCACACACACACACACACACACACACACACACACATACACACTGTATATAAGTCTCCAAAACATGTGTTCAAAGGCAAACTGGGCAAAGATCCTCATTCCATAAACTTTTCAAATGACCACAATCTTGCTGAAAAATTGCCAGGAAATGTTAAAAGCTTAGCTATGCAGAAAAGAAAATGTTTTTTGAATATCAAAAAGCAATGGCTACTAAATTATAATAAACACTCAGAAACACATCAAAAACTACACTGTTTTTGGTTAGTGTTGAGCTTATGTCTCTGTCTCCATTGTGTAAATTGGATAACAAATATGATCTTGTTAAATTTTCTCTAGCTCTAAAATTTTTTAGTCTTTGGGATAGAATTTAGAGATCAGTACTTTCTTTTCTACTCAAATGTTCTAACCACACTTCCAATATATACTATGCTAAATGAATATTTATGGAAATCCTTTGATTGTTAGATAAAGAGAAAAGATACATGAGAAAGAAGTTTGCCTTCAAGGGCTTGATGTAATAAACTAAAAGTACAATTTTCTGAATTATTTCAGAAAGATTTAAATGGCAAAGTATAGATATGAAGAATCCTGGGTAAAATGGAAAGAATGATTAATATCCAGTTCTCCGCATATACCAAAAGAATAGTTTGGTATTTCTTTTGTCTCCTTCAGCTTGCATTTTTCCCCCTCTGAATGTGATCTTACACAACTTATAAATAAAATCTGTAGTAGGTTAGCTCTTTATGCTATATTTTAAAATTCCCTAAACTCTGCCACATTTAGTGCATGAAAGAAATTGATTTACAGTTTTTACCATTGCAGTTTCATATTAACATAAACAATTCAAGGAACATTATGCTTTCAAAAACTTCCAAAATGAGGAATATTTATGCTTTAGCTTAATCTACAAAAGCAAGAACATTTCAAATATGTTTATCAGTCATGGTTAAGTAAATGCTTAGCTGTTGTTCTGTGGAAGAAATGATGAAAAGCCCATCCTAATAAAATATGTTAAGCCATCTAAACAACAATGCCAATGAGATTTTTCTCCATCCATGGAGTGGTCCTACTTCAATAGTTTATGAAGGATGAGTACAGTATTCACGATGAGTCCCGGAGTGCTTTACAGAGTCATGTTGAAATTTCAGTTTTACTAAAGGACTAAATAGAATCATCAGCATTTTGTGAAGAGGCAAATTAAAATGTCTCAATAAACTGTTCTAAAGCCATAAGAGTAAGTGGAGATGCTGGGATTCTAACCCAAGTGAACCCTTTGAACTCTACACTTCTTGCAGGAACAAAAAGTGTATGTGAAATTAAGTGATGTGTTGATACTGCTCATGTGCACATAGCTCCACATCATTCAGGTTGAGTTCCTGTGGCTAGCAGATCAAAGTTGGATATCTGTGTATGTGTTTCACTGGCAAAAAAGTAAAACACATGCAAACTCTCACACTTCACAGGGTCATTTGTGTTAAACAGAAAAATCACTAAAATTTGCTTTCTAAGCAGGTAGTTTTCTTCAAAACCAGACCAATTTTTTGAGGACCCTTCATGCTTTCAAAGTAATGGCTTTCTATAGGAATGAATTTTGAAACTCTGGCTACTCCTGAAAGGCACTTTCAAAGAAGGACTGACATTCATTTTTTTTTTAGCCATTATTCAATTATTATTTGCGATGTAAAGAAAATGGCAAATCTTTACATGTTCCAGAAATGGAGCATTCATCTGGCACAGGAGAGCCGCTGTGCTTCGGTCTGGAAACAAAGGGCACATGTTTGGTAACAATTCCTTCAGAAAAGACTCAAAAAACAGACAGTGATGATTCAGAAACTGTCCTCTGAGAAAATTGATCATTCTCTTTGCAGGAGACAAAACAGTCTTCAGTTTTGTATGCAAATTCTTGTCAGCAAGTACTTTATGGTGGAATACACACTATATGATCAGGCTATGAAATGATTTTTGCTTGGGGATTTTTTTCACTTTGTTTTGTTTTTATTTGAGTAAAAGCATCTGACTTTGCTTTGCCTCAGACCCTGGCAGCCAGACTATTGGAATAAAGATTGATTCGCTTACCTTGAGTGCTCTGGTCTCTGGCTGGACAGGAGCACAGCCCTATTTAACTATTTCATTGTTCATGGGACAGGTTTCTTCTATGCTTATTGTTTGCCAAATTGAGGTGTTGAGTTATTCTACCCATTTATGTACTAATTTATCATTTAACCTTGATTCATGTATCTTTCCACATGTTTGCTAAGGATATAGATTTAATAATGTATCTTTCAAATATTTTCTTCAATCTTTTGTGTGCTACCATTACAAAATACAAATGGTTGCTTGGCTTAAATAGCAGCAATTTAGTTTCTCACAGTTTTAGACGCTGACTAGTCTGAGACTAGCTCATGATCTATTGGACCTTTTGTTCTTGTGAGTTGTTTTCTACAGTTTCTCTCATATCTAGAAGGGGGAGAGAGAATACTCCCTAGAGGGTTTTGTTTGCTTGTTCATTATTCTCTGAGTATAGTAATCTCATCAGACTAAGGCCACACCTGCCTCCCATCCTTTATCAAGTTACTCTTTAGTACAAATGCAAATAACTCCAACAAATCACCCTGGAGATGAAGAGACAAGAATCTTGGGTGTGTATGACTATTCAGCCCAACAAAACATTAACTTTCCAGTTTATTAAAAGCATAGTTTGTTGATTCTGACAGATGTAGTATAGATACATTCTTGTGCTTCTGATTTAAATAATAGATAGAACTCTACTATGCTCATCTTCATATGAATTTTAGTGTCTGTTAAGAACAAGGTACTATTTTAGAAACCTTCACTTTTAGGAATCTGAGCCTTGATTTACTTTCCAAATAAAATAGTATCCGGAACTTTCACCCAACAATGTTTTCTAGAATGTTTTCAGAATAAAGGGTATACAGTTGTAAGAAATGTACAGGCTTTGCCTGATCTTTGCATATACCTATATGTTATATCTACTATAAAACTATTTTTACCAACTGTATCTTTCTGATTCCAAAAATAAAAGAGATGAGAGCTTCTTCAATGAAGAATACAGGTACCTCTTTTCATCCTGCCTAGTTAATATTAGTCATTCATGCGCAGAACAGAATGGCAACAACAGCTTTAGAAATCCTAGCATTCAGGCGCTCTCTCACTAGAGAATCTGTAAATATGAGTATGTATAGGTGGGTTGCTGGGAGCTTGCATAGAAAAGACGTTTCATTAGCTCACGCCATCCTTGAGTCATAGTTGAAACCAGTCACTTCACTTCATTAAATTTCTCTCTAAAAAGATTTTGGCCTGGTTTGTAACATTTTCCAGACATAACGAGGTTGTAGTGGGGATCACAACACTGATTACAGCCATGGACATCGCTGAGAGGTTTAGCCCAACGCAGCCCATGTGAAAATGTTCACCTCAAAGCATTATGCGAAGGCTCTACTCAATGTCTGCAGCTTTAAATCATCATTTGTTTGGAAATTATTGCCTTTTCTCTGGGATCCAGAGTTGAAAATCTTACAGGTCTTAAGCAGCAAAAATGAATGCAATCATTCAATAAAGGAAATTTGGCTCTCTATAGAAAAGACAATTTTCTTTCTTTTTTATCAGTTCCACCAATAAAAGTGATGCAATTAATTATATTGATGTGAAGTTCAAACAAGCCAGGTCACATAGAGTCTCACACTGAATATTTTACAGTCTGTTTTAGAATAATATTTTAATAAAGTAAGTACAACTTATGATACCAGGCTCTCTCTTCCTGCAGATTCTTATTGTGTGATTTAGAAATTACAGCATATCCTGCATGTGCTAACAATTCCATCATTGCCCATTACATTTAACAAATAGTTTTGGACCACACATCTCCCTCAGAACTTAGGTCAACGATGAAAGACTGTATTAACCACTCCCAACTACCTTTTACTTTGATTTTTTGAGGCTATGTCTGTTAAGTAATAACAATATATGGCACATTAGTGCATTCTTACCAGAACATGGATGGTCACCTGAGCAGTAGCACTTCTCTGCCTGAGAGGGTCAGGGAGCACATCATTTCCCACGTCTACGACTCTCACGGATATCTTATACTGAGAAGCCTCTTCCCTGTCCAGTGAATTCAACAGCTTTATCATCCCTAGCATGAATACAATGGGAAAGTTAGCTCAGCACTACTTAATAGTTTTAATCAGTGCTAGATTACAGTCTATCTAGATGAAGTCTTTGTGAGAGTACCAAGGTAGAAATTGAATGATCTAATAACTTTTGTCCCAAATTCATATCACTACCTCCACAGTTAAATAATGACAGATGTTAAATCATGCATTCGTCACCTACTGTACATTCTGAGGCATTTGAAAGAACACATGTGTGTAAAGGCTTTCTGAGTTTCAATATATCAAAGATCAAAGTTTCAGGGTTTTCTCTATGTTTGCTAAGAGTTATGGATACAGCTAACAAACCATGGTGAACACTATGGAACTGAAAGGGGAGTGCTCTGACAAAAAGTGCTTTTTCCCATGAATACTAAATAAAATATTTTCAAACTTAGGTACTTATTTTAAATTTTATTTTTGTTTTAGATTTGCATACAGTTTTTTAACATAATTTAAACCCTTCATGGTTCCCCCTCTAACTCTTGTCATAGCCCTCTTAAATTCATGACTTCATCTTTTATAACTCATTGTTACACATATACAAACATGTATAATCTACCAAATCCACTTAGTGTTACCTGGATATACATGTGCCTAAAGTCAACCACTTAAGATTGGGGAAACTATCAGGGAACTTACTTTGCCCCTGGAGAAAAATGTTTCTTCATCATATTATTGACTGATATTGCCTACATTACCTGTATCTGATTCGATGTAAAATTTGGGAGGTATTCCAAAGTTGCCTCCAACAATGGCATAGTGTATATTGTTAAATGGCCAGTCTTCATCTATAAACGCAATTTTTCCAACTAGTGTATCAATTGGACTGTTTTCAAATACACTGAAAGTAAATGCCATTGTAGTCCCAATAGGGTTGTATTCATTTATACGGCTTACTCTTAATATGATTCTAATGATGGCTGTGGAGAAAAAAAATTCATAAAAGTATAGATAGAGCAATGATATGTCCTCTTCAACAATTCTTAGGTTTTCCTTTACAATGACCATTCACATATTCGATTTTATATTAATAGATTTCACAGCTATGCTTATATTGAGATTTTACTAGTAATTAGTAACTTTTAGTTATACAGTACTTAAAAATAGCAATGTTTTATTAACTGAGTTTTGAATATTCTCCAATGTAGAATACACTGATTACTTGTTCAAATAAGTAAATATTACAGAAAATTTTTATTTAAAAGGTGCTGTACTATACATTTGAAAAGTATTATATCATCTTAATCCCAGTTTTAATTTGTCTTTCAGTATTTAAATAGTAATATCCATGGACTAAATAAATTAATTTGATCATAACTATATGTATTATTACAACTTATGACTGGAATATTTTTAGCCATAAAAAAATCTAAGAACTAATACTTAAGATACTATGTATTTTACTTAATTCAAACAATTTTAATATATTGAATTAATAACTTCTTACTTGAGAGTACAGGAGTACCTTCATCAGACACTCTTACAAACAATGTGTGTTTAAAGTCCATTCCTGCAAAAATTGTACTATCATAATCTAGGTGCATAGGTCCAATCTGTAAGTGCAAAATAATATACTATTAGTTTTGTTTTGATTACACATCTACTTTGCCATTTATGAATCCAAAAAGAAGATAATAAGCCAATAAATAAATAGAAGTGCTATTTTACAATACTACTGTATAGTTAAACATTCAGTAGCTACAAACCCAAACCATATATGTAATTTTTGGCTTAAAGAGCAACCAAACTAAAAATTAAAAACATATGTAATTAATTTTAATAACTTGCTTTATTCAGAAAAACATTTTAAGTACTATTATTTAAAAAAGTAACAAACAGGACAATATTAGATATACATACACTTTTTGTTAATAATAATCTGGTGGAAACTCTTAGTTACTTCACAGATGCAGTATAATTAAAAAATGTAGTAGGTTGTTCTGATGCCTTTTATAATCTAATGCTAAATATCGGTTCCTCAAGATGTGGTTTCACCCTGCCCCAACCAGCAGATCCACACATACTCAAAATGATGGCATGTGAACCTTCTTCCAAATTTAACCAATCAATAAAAAACCTAAAGCCTGTGATTGGCAGTGAAGGGGGAAAAGTGGGACTGGAAGTTCATGCCAGGGAGTTGCAGGTAAAGAGAGAACATAAAGGAAGGCTGAGGAGGAAGAAACCACCATGGACCAGAACCACATGGCCAGGAAAAACAGCAAGTAACGAGGAACTTTATAGCTGAGGAATACGTTATTATAGCCCTAGAGCTGCCCAATCTAAGCTTACGGCTTGTAAATAAAATACCTGTATTGTGTTTCTTTTATACAGCCTTGTTAGGATTATAAATTCATACCACAGAGAAAACTTGTATTTCAGGTGTTCAAGGGAATGTTTAACTACTGGTTTCCACAGGAAAGTTTAAACAGTTCCTGGCTATCCGAAGAGCAGCCTGTGCCCATCTTCCATCTGCCATGACATCATGAGGGCCAAAAGCTACTTTTCTGCAGCATACCATGGTGATGCAGTATAAGTTACAGAACATGGATTTTGGTTTAATTGGAACATATTGATGTTAAGTGGAGGGACACCTGAAATTACTAAGTTTTGTGTTATGTACTTATGATTTTTGCAATCATATTATAAGAAACTTATTTGCTTTTGCCTCCAAAATGAATTAAATGTGGATTGGAAACAATGAGAGTTTAAAAAACAAGTCTAAGCTCCAATCTTCAAAATAAACAACTCATATGTTTGTTCCTCTCTTTTACTCTCCTGAGATGTACATACAGGATGTTACTAGGTGTTTAATAACACTAGATATAATGGGCAAAGCAATCTAAGAGACTTCTGTCCACATATCTTCCCTAATCATACAATCCTCATAGAGCTCACAGCTTTAGACTTTATCTGAAACATTCCAAGAGAATAAGGAAAGCACATGCTTGTTGCTGACTTCTCCAGATTATTTGAGATACATTCCATTCCCTATCCTTGTACACATTAGCTATTTTTCAACTCTCAATGGTTATTATTCAGGGAAGATGTATTTAGCCATCAAGTGATTAGCTGGCACAGAAATATGTGGCTTTTAAAAGATTCTATAGTGTCCCAAAACTCACAGAAAAGAAAAAGGCTATGTACATTAACCAACTGGGAGAAAAAGTGGTTTCTTCGGGAATTAATGAAGAAGTTAGGTGGCATCTAGAGGTTATGCCACTGCTAAAATTCTACATTCTAAGTAGATAAGGAAAGATGAAGTAACTAATACTAGTGGCACTGACATCAGTAATGCAGTTAACTCACCATGGTAGTGTTCCAATACAATTCCTGCTTATTCTAAAACTATCTATTCAATTATATGAAAAATAGAAATAAATTTAATACTAACAGGAATTATAGCAACTGCCAGAAAATAACCAAGGCTGGTACAAACATAGAATTTCGGTATGTGATATCACTAGAATGGAAGAACAGTTTAGAAATATGATTCTCTGAATCAAGGTTTTGGATTTTTGATATTCTAAATGATTAAAAGAAAGAGTTTTTTTCCCTGTAAAGTAGAAACCCATTTTTTACATGTTCAAAAATCTAAAATTGAGACACCATTTGTTAAAATATTTATTTAAAATATAAAGACTTCTGTATAGAAGGTATATCATTGTTGAAGAAATATAGCAGCCTATAGATTGGAAAGAAATCTTTACAAATATATATATATATATATATATATATATATATATATATATCTGATTAACTATATCTACTATTAGGATATGCACGATACCTATATTCTAATCAGATATCCAAATTGTATATCTGATTATAATATTAAAAAACTTAAACTAAGAGTCAAGAAAATAATTCAATTAAAATAAGTTAGGGAACTAAACAAAGAGTTCTCAAAAGATGAAGCACAAATGGCCGAGGTACTTTTTTTTTAAATGTTCAGAGTTATTATCCACAATAAAAATGCAAATTAAAACTGCTTTGAGATTTCATCTTTCCTCAGACAGAATGGCCAAAATCAATAAAACAAATTACAGTACACACTGAGAAAGATGCAATCGAAGAGAAACTTAGTCATTGCTGGTGGGAATTCAAAATTGTACTGGCACTAAGGAAATCACTGTGGAGGTACTTCAGAAAACTGTAAGTTGATCAACCACAAGATCCTATTGCATGAAGCCTCTCAGGAGACATTTATTCAGGCTTTTCTCTCTCAGGATATTTTCTAGTTCTGTCCATTTGCTTGAAATTTTTATGATGTTTTTGTTTTTAATAGCTGAATAGTATTCTATTGTATAGCTGTACCACATTTCCTTTATCCATTTATTCAGTTGAGGGACACCAAAATTGATTCCAGTTTCTGTATATTACAAATAAAGCTGCTAAGAACATTGTTGAGCAAGTTTCCTCGTGGTAAAATGGTATATCGTTTAGGTATATGCCTTGGAGTGGTATTAGGTAGGTCCTGGGATAGAACTATTCTAAATTTTCTTAGACTCTACCAAAATGATTTCCAAAGTGGCTGTACAAGGTTATGCTCCCACCAGCAATGGATGAGTGTCCCCTGTGTTCCATGTCCTCATCACCGTGTGCTGTCACTTGACCTTAGCAATTCTGAAAGGTATAAGATGGAATCTCAGAGTCATTTTGATTTGTATTTCTCTGATGACTAAAGATGCTGAGCATGTGTTTAAGTGCTTCTCGACTATTAGAGATTCCTCTATTGAGAATTCTCTGTTTAGTTCTGGAATCATTTTTAAATTAGGTTATTTGGTTTGTCACTGTCTAATTTCCTGAGTTCTTTATATAATTTGGATATCAGTTCTCCTTTGGATGTATAGTTCGTGAAGATCTGTTCGTATTCTGTAGGTTGCTGTTTCATTTTATTCAAAGTGTCTTTGCAAGACCTTAACTGCCTCCTGAGATTTCATCCAGTAGCTGATGGAAGCAGATGAAAAAAACCAACAGGCAAAGATCAGGCAGAATTCAGGGTGTCTTGTGGAAGAATGAAGGATTCAGATTGAACAAGCCAGAGGGGTCTAAGACACCATAAGACTCACAAATTCAAGTAACCTGGGCACATAGGGACTCACAGAGACTGGACCATAAAGCAGAGAGCATGCAGGGACCTCGGTTCCCCACACATTTGTAGCAGATATGTAGCTTGTTCTTCATGTGGGCCCTCTAACAATCAGCGTGGAAGCTGTCTCTGCCTCTATTGCCTGACATTGGATCCCCTTCCTCTACCTGGACAGCCTGATTGCCTAGTGGGAAAAGATGTGCTTAATATTGCTGAAAATTCATGTCGCAGGGTGAGGTGATACCTAGGAGGGTGCTTCCCCTTCACTGAGGAGAAAGGGAGCGGGTAATGCTTACGGGATTTGTAAGGGTGGAACAGGAAGAAGCGGAAAAACAGGGGATGACTGATATTGGGATATAAAGTAAATCAATAGCTAAATTAATGGAAAACAAACAATCATGCTATGCAATTCGTGGACATATATTAAAGGATTGAATACACTCCTACAGAAATATTTGCCTATCCATCCAGGCTCATTGCTGTTTTCATAATAGGCAGAAGTTGGAAACAGGTTAAATGCACAAAGACTTATGGATAGATAATAAAATACTTGGTACATTTATACTCTAAAATATTAGTCACCTACTAAAAAAATAAAGATATGAAATTTGAAGACAGTTACATAAAGCTAAAAACAATCACTGTGAATGATGCAACCCAGAAGACCCCCAATGACAAATATTAATGTTTGCCTTATATGTGGATATGGTCTTTAAGCTTTAGACTTGTCTGTTTCAAACCAAATAACTCAAGAGTTTAGATAGTGAGGATCTAGATAAAAATCCCAGCATGGAAAAGAGTAAGGAGAAACAAAGTTTTGTGCTAACCAACAAGCTATTGGATTGATATAAGTTGGGATCAGGAAAATAATTTTTCTTCAATGAACTGTCTCTGGTTATATGAATTGCACTCCAGGATGTGCTCTGGATGAGGAGTACTTGGCCACGACAAAAAAAGACTTCATTGGTTTTGTTTTGTTTTGTTTTGTTTTCATTGGCTCTGTGCTCAATATGACTTTTTGATATTGTTGCTATTGCTTTGTTTTGTTTAAATCTTTGGTAAGAAAGACAAAGACCATTAAATTGGATGAATAAGGCAGAGAGGATTTACAGAGAGATAGAAGGGAACTAATTTGACCTGAAAATATTGTATGAAAATATTTTTTCTTTTTCATTATTCTGTTCTCATTCAATAAATCCCGAGAGAGCCATCTCACCCCACTCCTCAAGCATCCCCCACCTGCCTTCCTCTCCTTGTGTACTCCTACATTTCCCTTCAGAACAGAGCAATGATATCAACTAAACACTGCATAACAAGATGCAAGAAGACTAGGTGCAACCTTCATATCAAGGTTCAAGGAGGTAACACAGTAGTAGGAAAAGGGTCCCAAAAGCAGGCAAAAGAATTGGAGATACCCCCACTACTACTAGGAGTACAACATAAACCCAAGTTAAATAACCACAGTATTATGCAGAGGGCCTATTCAGACCTACACAGGCTCCATGGTTCCTCTTCAGTCTCTGGGAGCCCTTATGAGCCCTGCTTAGTACATTCTGTTCGCCATGTTCTCCTAGTGTACTTGAACAATCTGGCTCCTACTAAAACATTTTTTTTTAATTTTTATTTTCTATATTCTATGTTTACATTCCAAAGGCTTTCCCCTTTCCCAGTTCCCCCCTCCCTATGTCCCATAATTCCTCTCCCCCCAACTATTCCCCAATCATTCCCCCTCCCCCCACGGTTTCTCTACAAAACTGGATCCAATCTTTCCAGGCCCAGGGTCCTCTCCTTTCTTCTTGGGAATCATTTGACTTGCTAATTGTGCCTTGAGTATTTAGGGCTTCTGGGCTCATTAATATCCACTTATCAGTGATTGCATTTCATGTGTATTCTTTTGTGACTGGGTTAGCTCACTCAGGATGATATTTTCCAGGTCTAACCATTTACCTACAAATTGCATGAATTCATTATTTTTAATTGCTGAGTAGTATTCCATTGTATAAATATACCACATTTTCTGTATCCATTCCTCCTTTGAGGGATATTTGGGCTCCTTCCAATTTCTGGCTATTATAAACAAGGCTGCTATAAACATAGTGGAGCATGTGTCTTTATTGTATGCGGGGGAATCCTCTGGGTATTTGCCCAGGAGTGGTATGCCAGGGTCCTCTGGAAGGGACATGCCCAATTTTCTGAGGAACCGCCACACTGATTTCCAGAGCGGTTTTACCATTTTGCAATCCCACCAACAGTGGAGAAGTGTTCCTCTTTCTCCCCATCCTCGCCAGCACTTGTCTCTTGAGTTTTTAATCTTAGCCATTCTGACTGGTGTGAGGTGGAATCTCAGGGTTGTTTTGATTTGCATTTCTCTGATGACTAATGATGTTGAACATCTCTTAAGGTGTTTCTCGGCCATCCGAATTTCTTCTGGTGAAAATTCTTTGTTTAGCTCTGTACCCCATTTTCTGAGGAACCTCTAGACTGATTTCTAGAGTGGTTGTACCAGCTTGCAATCCCACCAATACTGGAGGAGTGTTCCTCTTTCTCCAGGTCCTCGCCATAATCTGCTGTCTCCTGAGTTTTGGGTCTTAGCCATTCTGACTGGTGTGAGGTGGAATCTCAGGATTGTTTTGATTTGCATTTCACTGATATTGAACATTTCTTTAGGTAATTCTCAGCCATTCAGTATTACTCACTTGAGAATTTTTTTTCTGTACTCCAATTTTTTAATATGATTATTTGATTCTCTGGAGTCTAACTTCTTGAGTTCTTTGTATATATTGGATATGGACCCTCTATCAGATGTATAATTAGTAAAGATTGTTTCCCAGTTTGTTACTTTCCATTTTGTCCCATTGACAGTGTCCTTTGCCTTACAGAAACTTTGCAATTTTATGAGGTCCCATTTTTTAATTGTTGATCTTAGAGCATAAGACATTGGTGTTATATTCAGGAAATTTTATCCTGTGTCCAGGTAATTGAGGCTTTTCCTCGCCTTCCTTATTATTTCTATTTTTTTATTATTTTCTATATTCTTTGTTTACATTCCAAAGGCTTTCCCCTTTCCCAGTTCTCCCTCACCATGTGTCCCATAAGTCCTTTTCCTCCCCCGCCCATTCCCCAATCACCCCCCAACCCTTTCTCTGTTCTGGTACTCTCCTGCAAAACTGGAACCAGTTTTTCTGGACCAGTGTCCTCTCCTTCCTTCTTCTTGGGAATCTTTTGATTTGCTAATTGTGCCTTGAGTATTCAGAGCTTCTGGGCTCATTAATATCCACTTTTCAGTGATTGCATTTCATGTGTATTATTTTGTGATTGGGTTAACTAACTTAGGATGATATTTTCCAGATCCAACAATTTGGCTACCACATTTTCTGTATCCATTCCTCCTTTGAGGGACATCTGGGCTCCTTCCAGCTTCTGGCTATTATAAATAAGGCTGCTATGAACATAGTGGAGCATGTGTCTTTATTGGATGCAGGGGAATCCTCTGGGTATATACCCAGGAGTGGTATGACAGGGTCCTATGGAATTGTCATGCCCAATTTTCTGAGGAACCCTCATACTAATTTCCAGAGCGGTTGTACCATCTTGCAATCCCACCAACAGTGGAGGAGTGTTCCTCTTTCTCCACATCTTCTCCAGTACCTGTTGTCTCTTGAGTTTTTAATTTTAGCCATTCTGACTGGTGTGAGGTGGAATCTCAGGGTTGTTCTGATTTGCATTTCCCTTAGTTTCAGTGTAGCTGGTTTTATGTGGAGGACTACTTGGACTTGAGCTTTGTACAAGGAGATAAGAATGGATCGATTTGCATTCTTCTACATGGTGACCTCCAAGTGAACAAACATCATTTGTTAAAATGCTGTTCTTTTCCCACTGGATGGTTTTAGCTCCTTTATCAAAAAATCAAGTGATCATTGGTGTGTGGGTTCTTTTCTGAGCCTTCACTTCTATTCCATTCATCTTCCTTCCTGTCTCTGTACCAATACCATTCAGTTTTTATCACTATTACTCTGTAGTACAGCTACAGATGGATGGTGATTCTTCCAGAAGTTCTTTTATTGTTGAGAATAGTTTTTGCTATCCTTTGTTTCTTGTTATTCCAAATGAATTTAGGAAATGTTCTTTCTAACTCTATGATTAATTGAGTTGGAATTTTTATGGAGATTGCATTGAATCTATAGATTGCTTTTGGTAAGATGGCCATTTTTATTATGTTATTCCTTCCCATCCATGAGCATGGGAAATCTTTCCATCTTCTGAGATCATCTTCAATTTCTTTCTTCAGAGACTTGAAGTTCTTGTCATACAAATCTTTCACTTGCTTGGTTAGAGTCATACCAATGTATTTTACATAATTTATAATTATTGTGAAGGGTGTTGTTTCCCTAATTTCTTTCTCAGCCTGTTTATCCTTTAAGTAGAGGAAGGCTACTTATTTGTTTGAGTTAATTTATATCTACTTACATTGCTGAAGTTGTATTATTTTAACATAAATTTTTAGTGCTGGCTCTCAATCTGAGTTTTGAATTCTAATAAAACTACTTCTCATCTTTCTATAACATACATACCAATCTCAGTTATCAAAGAGCTAATGAATTATGGTCTTATTTTAGTTAAATAGTGAAGGATTATTGAAACCCCCTGTAGATTTTCTTATTTTGTTTCTATAATAAATATTTTATTCATCACTCGATAAAATTGTGTCATTTTCTTTAAATGGCTTGACTTTCCTGCCTTGAAGAAAGATAAGAACTGAGGCATTTTAATAACTTTCAAACCTAATTACCCTTCATAGAAAAAATCATGTTCTTTTTCCAATCATATAGCAAATGTAATGAAAAGAGAACTGTGTAATCTATTAATGTTTTTAGACTGTTGTATTTTTAAATGGCTTTGATCCTCACACTTTTAGTGGATGTTTACAGGGATTTAGTAAAAATAGTTTCAAAACAATAATTTTGGTTTTTGTTCATATATTTCATATATCTTGCTAGAGTTGTCAAATATAAATGATTTAAATAATTATAAACACTTCTACCATTTTTATGTCCTATTTCAAGAACAGTGATGTATTTTTCCTTCATTATCGGGTTATTAATGCACTTAGATTGTAAAAATCAATTTTGATTTTCTGGTTCCATCAACATTTCAAATTATGAACTTTGGGAAGTAATGTGTTGCTACATGATATAAAAACCTATTGTTTCACATAGTTTTTCATCATAAATTCAGTCAAAAATTAATAGAATTCTAATTAGTTTTATACAGGTCCCATACATTCATTTGATTTGATATTGTTTCACATAGTTTTTCATCATAAATTCAGTCAAAAATTAATAGAATTCTAATTAGTTTTATACAGGTCCCATACATTCATTTGATATTGAAAGTTTTTCTTTCATTGTTCAAACTAGGAAAACAGGAAATGTTTAATTAATGCTCAAAACAATGAACAGAAACAAAATATTGAGAGAACCCAAAGAGACATGATTGACACAGTTCCAAGTCAGAAAAATTGTCAGGGACAAATTCATATGAGAAATGTATGTAAAAACTATTAAGCTATCTAAAAGTACCTAAGTAATAGAGCCATAAAAATTAAAGGGGTTTTTAAACTTGATAAACAGTACACTTTTCAAAACTGGAAGACATCTGTTTTTAAGATCATGAGTATGATTATTTGCATTTCATTCACAAAACATAAGTGAGCAAAAATATTAGGGGTTTGTATGAAATGTTTCTTGGATAGAAGTGCAGTTCTATGGAATCAATATCAAAACAGGATATGAATATACATGTTACCTTCATCCTACTCATGTAGTGCACATTGCACTGTTCATGAGCAGTTGTCCAAGTGAGCTGCATTTAATTACCATGTTGAATGCTGCTTAATTTCACTTTTTAATCTATTTTATAAATGATGAATATAAATACAATTAGCCTTACAGATTTCAAGATGTATTAGAAATAAAATACACAGCTATATCTATCTGTTCTTCTGAATGTCTTTCTGTATGTCTAGCTGCCTATCTATTTTCACATACAAACACACACAAATATACACACATATAAATCCATACATATAAACCCATACATATATACTAAATTGGTCAAAAATATTTGAGCTACTGAATACTACAGGATACAATAGTAAAGTATGCATGTTTGTTCTATTTAATTCAAAAGTAATTTAACATATTTATCAAGAGTATGTCAGCATCTTCCTACTGAATACACAATATTTTATCCTAACACTATTGTTCTAAGAAATTCATAACCTTCATAGTTCCGCCCTTGAGTTCAAAATTGCATTCCAGCATTCATCCTGAAGGAAGCTAGGCTTTCAGCAATTTAAGGTTCATTTGAAAATCCAGGAACAAATTCTGCCATCAGCTATTTGAACTACTGTAGTTCATTAACAATTTATAATAATAAAAATAAATGTACTTTTTTATATCTCAGGTTAATCACAGGGCCACAAATCAGAGTAACATTACAATACTTACTTTCAATTCACTGTTTGTAAGAGTAAAGGTTCTGTTTGCAAAAGTGTCTTTAATCAAATGATAAGTTATATTGTTATTGGGAATAGTTCCATCCTGATCTGTACAAGTTAGGGAGAATAAAGGGGTGTCAACTGGGGTGTTCTCAGGAAGTTCAATTCTGTAATGAGAAAAATGTTACTTGTTTAACTTGATTTAGGCAGATTATTTGAATTTAATTTAATAGATTATTTGAAAAGTACACATAATTTAAATAGCCCTCTTGACAATAAGTATTTCAAAGAACCCATGAAACCCTTGTATAATACATCATATAGACTAATGGCAAAGCCAAGGGAAATGGCATTATTGTTATACTAGATTTCTGAACAGCAAACTTAAGACATAAGTATTGCTGAACAAATGACAATCCATTCCTCTTCACGTAGATAATTTTAAACTCATATATCATAAACTTATATGTCAGCTCATAGATAGCCATGTCTGTATCTTTAAATTGCTACTATATCATTCTCCTTACCTTAAGAATAAATAAACTAAGGATTACTCTTTAGATGTGCTTAAAAGAAAGCTGAGACTGTGGATTCTGTATTAAATACTTGTCTATTTACTAAGACAAAATACTTGCAAATATAAGCAACTGAAGGGAGAAGGGGTTATTTTGGCTTCTGTTCAGGTTCGATTTGATCTGCCCATTGTGGTCTAGAGGCTAAGGGAGCTGGGGTAGATTGCATCTGGGTAACAGTGTATTTGGAGTGAGTCAGAGAGAACCGTGAGTGCTGGTGCCCAGCACATTTTCCTTTTCCTTTTCAGTCCTGATTTTCTAGGCAGGCCAGGTTTTGGAGGACTTCAATATTGATCTTTACCTTTTGTGACAGCAAATGAAGCAAGTCAATGTCTACCAGGCACATGAGAGAAGGGGCTGGGTTGCAAGTGAGACTAAAGGAAGAGTGAAGGGGCACCACCTCTGTTCTAGGATGAGTGAAGCCCATGCACTCATTTCTGTGATGTTCTCTCAATACAAGTTTCTGAAGACCCAACAACCGCAGACATAACTTACACATAAATTTCCTGAGAGCATCTTGGAGGGTTGTCATTTACATCCTGCAGGATCACCGTGAGTGTCCCAGTTGTTGAATGTGTTCGTTCATTGTCATAAACTCTAACATATAATACCCAAGATTTTGGGATTGTGTCATCTTCATAGTCTAATGGAAAGGCAATAGTGACTTCTCCAAAGTCTAAGAGACAGACAGATTAGCATATGCTTATTATCCACAAGATAAAGCACGTGTGCATTAAAATTATGAAATGAATAGTGTAGTCCTATTGATTAAAGGCCAGCTGCTGACCTAATGAAGCCACAAACAAGTCACAATTGTGCTCATGCGAGGAGTGGGGGTTGAATGTGTAACAGAAGACAGAAACCTCCTGTATTACTCAGGGTTTTTGTGAGAAAGTCATAGCAACTGCACTGGGAAACACACAATGAAGTTTAGCCTGAGTAAGGAATAGTGAACACAGTATAGGCAGGAAAAACTGAGGTCCTGAAGAAGGGTAGCGTTGGGATAGCATACATCCAAAAACAACAAAAAGTGAAAGGTATGCTTTAGGGAGGAACTACTTCCTAAATACTTATATTGAATCTATACATGCAGAGTGTACAAACTAAGTGTATACACTGCTTTAGCAACCATGAGTATATAAATAGCTGATGTATATCACTTCCATGATGGTAAATAGCCAGAAGGATTACTCCTTTATCACTTACCTTTCTTTCATATCTGCTGTCCTTCTCTGTAGTCATTATTTTTCTGGATATAATCTTTGTTAAATATTTGCCTGCTTGTAATTATCCAAAATTGTAGTGAGGACATGTAGAGATGACGTGCATATAAATGTAAAATTTCTTATTTGGAAATCTCTGTATTGAGATGATGGGCAGTGGATGTTTAATCTTACTCTATTCTTATGTAAAAGCATGCATTCTGTTCTAAAAGGGGAAGAAATGTTTCTTTCCTCCATATTCTAATTTTATGCTTAAAATTGTTAGAGGCATAGATAGCCTTTTAACCTCTGAGTATGTGAGATGTACTTAAGTCACAAATTCCATATTCAAATGGGTTGACTCCAAGTGTATCTATGTTATGGGAATTCATCATGGGAGTTTAGGCTGGGGATTTGAGTAACTCAGAGATAGAGCAGTTACCTAGCATTACAAGGCCCTTCTGCTGATCCCTTCCATGGTAGTGGAAAAGGGAACAAAAAACTCCTCCTTAGGACTATATTTCTGATGGGGATTGGTTCAGTAAAAAGATGCAATCTGCCTTTTATGTATGTTATGTCCTTACAAGAGTGTACAACATAAAATGGATATTCAGTTTATGGTAACTAATATTCTAGTTTCCATGGGAAAAGTGGTTTCTCAGAGAAAGCTCATAAAGTAAGTTCCCAGTGCAAACTTACACATCTGAATTGGCAACGAGTCTGCCAGAGCAGACCAACACTAAGAACACTTCCATACTTCTAACAAGGAATGAAGGATTACCATTTCCTTCATAAAAACATGTTAAGTGCTCTTCTCCATACTTTAAATATCATTTCATTCCAATATAATGACTTTAGAGCTTAGTTTTATAAAGAAAAACATTTTATAGTATACTTTCTGAGATGACTAACAATAAAAATTATTATACCTTCATTTATAGCAAATTCTTTCTGTGTACCTATGAATTCATAATGTACTGTATCCTCTATATCTCTATCTGTTGCCGTGAACTTGGCCAACTTTGTTCCAACAGGCAGATTTTCATTAATATTTATAGGTGCCTCTGGTCTATATCTATAGGAAAAAGAAAAAGTTTTTATCACTCAGTGTAAACAAATTTTTTTCTAACCATGTCACACAGCAAATATTTGAAATATTATGTAAAGCATCTTTTGTGATATTTTAAGCTGTCTCAATTAAAATAATTTTAATTGACATATACACACACAACATACACACATATTTGCCATTGTTGATATTTAAAAATAAATCTAAGTATCCATTCTATTTCTTTAGTCATTCATTTTCAAATTATTGACAAATTATTAATTATAAAAAATAAAAAATGCTGTAAACATGTCAGCAATAATGTTACATTTAATTTAAAATAGGGCACATATCCATGCCAATAAGTATTTTGACCCAGTTCTCTGGAGTGGCTACACTGATCTCACAATATGAACAAATCACTCTTCACTTTTATACTACTTTTTCTCAGTAATAATACATAGCAGAAACCTAATAAACAATTCTATTTTGTGAAAAAATATCAGTTTCTATAGTTTCAAGTGAAAGTATAAATGGAATTGATTTTGTTTAGTGAATATGAGGAGGGCAAAGATCTCCCAAGCTCACAGTGGTTTGTTTTCTAGCTTATTTTGAATATTATAAGAAATCTTTGCGATGAAAATTATAGTAAAACACTAGTATTTTTCCTGCTATAAAAAAGGTCCAGATGTTAAATTGAATCACTTAAATATTTAGCTTAAGCAGTGCTTACATCAGAACCGGACTCTCATCATTAACATTTTGGATGTTTATAGTGATGGTTCCAACGCATGATGCCAGAGACAGGCTGTCCCTATTTCTCACAGCGATTACTAACTGGAAAATCTAAGAACAAAGGACAGAATGTTTTATTTTTTTCATGTAGAACGCTTAGTATATACAATTTCCTTTTACATGAAAAATAATATTTTTAAAATGAAATGGAATATAAGACTGGAAACAAACTTTTACCATTTCTAATTACCTTAATATTTGTTAAAAGTATTATCTCAGATATAGATGATATATATATATATATGTATACATATATATATATATATATATACATATATATATATATATATATATAGAGAGAGAGAGAGAGAGATGGTTTGGATAGATAGATAGATAGATAGATAGATAGATAGATAGATAGATATAGAGATATAGACTACTGCAATAAATACTGCCTTCCAATTATCACAGATTTTGAGTTGTATTTTTAAATATTACTTTATTATGTAGTAGGAACATATCCAAAATAAATGAATTGAAGTAACAAAATAAATGTATTGAAGTAACAAAATAAAACTGTTCAAGTATTAAAATAAAATGATGAGTTAAGTCTCTTTGTTTAGAGAAAAATCTGAATATTGTACTTTTAGAAAATGTTAACTCAGATATCTTTTTACCAATTTTAAATGCACAAACTTTCTTTAAAATATAATTTCTAGCATAACCAACCAATTGTAAAATATAGTATTACAAGATAATGTCTGCTAAAATCTAATTATAGATTTTATTTATTAAAGTTAATTCTGGAATCATTAAGATTAAATATGTATGATAAAATACTATTAAAATCCACTAAATTTCAGAGAGCAGCGCTTATTGAACCTTAAATTCTAGCAATATTTCACATAGGTGGGCATGTATTGAAGCTCATCCCATTACATTTTGTATGACTATTTCCCTTTTCTCCTTCATAACATTGTCTTTTCTCCCTCCCCTTCACTGAAAGGTTAAGTGGATTGAAGACTAGAGAGGCAGAGTAGAGGAGGAAATAAGTAGAAGGGAAATAAAACTATGGGCCTTCTGAAACAGTAATCTGGAATAGGTAGAGCCTTTCTCCTGGGTGTATTGGCATAAGCCTTTAATTTTAGTACTAGAGAGGCTGAAGCAGGCAGATTTCTGTAAGTTCTAGGCCAGCATAGAGTACATTGCCAAGATCCAGAACATCTAGGATTACAAAGAGACACCCTTGTGTCAAAAGAATAGCAATAAAAGAAGCTTTCTAAAATAAATGTATATATACAAATAAAAATAGTTTAAGTATCTTAACTAGTATCTTAACTAAAACATAAATTTGAGTACATAGATAGGAGAGGGACAATCCAGGAGGAGCTGGGGTAAAAAATGAATGTGATCAAAAATGTAGTACATGAAATTCTAAAAAGGATCAAAATTTTATTTTAAAAAAGAAATTTTAAAAGCAACACTACAATTAGTCATGAACAACATATTGTCCTTTAAGTAAATTGCATATGTGTGTGTGCATATGTGTGTGTATGTGTCTCTATGTATAAAATTTATTTATAAATAAAATAGTATGTAAAGCAGGAAGGAAGTACATGATTTCCTTAGGAAAAGATGAAAAACTCAACATGTGTTACCTTAGAAATAAGAATAAGAGTGAAAATAATACTTGGCATACAAAGACTATTAAGAGTTAGTAGGTGAGTTCTTCGATAGTCGGTGTTAATTCTCTGTTTGTTTTGCTTTGCTTTGTTTGAAATATGGTTATTCTTTGTAGTGCTGACTGTCCCGGGACTTGCTTTGTAGACCATGAAAGTGTATAGATGTCAATTATTCTCAATTTAATTTAAAAATTAATGCAGTCGTATCCATGTGAAGGCAGATTAGAGGAACTTTAACAGGACAGACATCTCTGTGCAGGATCAGTGATGGAGCAGAGGAGAGAGTCCTGAAAGAGGAAGGCCGAGGAATCCCATAGACGTCTGAGCCGGAGCAGCCTGGCTCGCTCTCGGCTTTGCTGTCGTGTGTGCTGCTGCTCTGCTCTGATGATGCTCTCGTTTTCCTTCTAGTTCTGTGCTGTTTCTGTCCCATCCTTAAAACCCTCTAGTTACATCTGCCTTTTCCATTTCCCTGGCATCTGCACTTCCCCCATTCGGTCACTTTTACTTTCTGCGTCCCTCCTACAGAGGACAGGAGATGGTGTGCCTTGACCACCCCCCTCATATGGATTTCTATTGACCCAGATGAATTGGGTGGCTTTTTATGCTTTGTTTCAGTTTAGGTAAATTTCAAATATTTTGAATAAAGGGTAAAATAAAACCCTTTGCTTTATTAAAGTACTGGTTATTCTTACCTTAGGATCTGTTTCATAATCCAAAAGTGGTTCCACGGTTTTAGAAATGACACCACTATGTGAATCCAAAGCAAAGTAAGCAGTGGCATTGGTTGAAGAATTTAATATTAAAAACTGGAACAAAACCCACAAATATGGCTGATATATTGTGATAAAAGCATGAATTCTGAACTGACATTTTAGATGCAATTATTTGGCAAAAGCTACCCACAGTTTCATTTTGTGAAGACAGTGCCTATAAATAAAATCTGAATTCACTTTTATATCCAGACTTCAAAAACAATGCAAACATTCCTTCACGTTTCCCCCCCTGGACTCCCCCCTCCTCACCACCATATTTTGTTTTGAACTTAAGTACTAGGGAATTTTGGTAAGTGGCTTTCATTGGTTTCACGATTTGCTTACTTTTTTGTGTTACCACGACAGCTTTTTAAAAAATATATAACCTCATTCCCTCTTGTCCATCGAAGACGGGCATCTAAAGAGGTACATCCAACAAACAATTTAGAACAACGCTTTCAATCTCATCCCAGTATTGATTTTAGACATGAAAAATAAATTAAAAGTGGTGCTTTAGACCAGTAGGTTGTTTTATTAAGAGCAATGGCATAGTAATCTCTATTGTTATTACCCACACTACTAACTGGGAGATAGGGCCCAGATTAAGAGAAATACTACTGGGTATAAAAGTAGTTATTAAGAGGTTGATGGGCAGTGGTGGTAATGCCTTTAATCCCAGCACTTGTGAGGCAGAGACAGGCAGATGTCTGAGTTCGAGGCCAGCCTGGTCTATAGAGTGAGTTCTAGGACAGCCAGGGCTACACAGAGAAACCCTGTCTCAAAAAGAACAAAAAAGAGGTTGAACTGTAGAAAGACAAAAAATTTACATCTTGATTCTGATTCTTGTTCAAAGAAACAACAAAACCTGGGTCGCATGATAATTAATGCTTAGAATGAAATATGGCATCTGTGCTGATGGATACATTGGCTTACTTTACTTGGCTGTTTCTGAAGAGCCAAAGTTGAACCCACTAAAGATTTTCATGGAAAAAAAACTTTTATTTCTTCTGATATTATCATGAGTTTTTTGGATTTGCAAAAATTACTGCTTTTAAACTAGTATTTCTTCTCACTTTAATGACATAATTCAAATCTTATATTAATTCCTTTCACAGAAAATATACATGTTTACTCAAACCACAGTGTGTACACATATATCAATATATATTCCCACAATCTCAAGGGCACACTGTTGTGTTCTTATGCTCTTCCCTCACCATAGCAATAGACTCATAAAAGTACTTTTGTGTACAGTAAGAAGATACTATATCTTACCTTATGTTTTTTCTCAGTTTAAAAAGTTGATAAGGAAAAATTAAATAGATCCTAGTGTTCTAGCCAATGCTTCATAATTAAATCAGAAGAGAAATTCTACAAAGACTAAAGTATCCTGACAGCTACACTCTCACACTATAGTATTAGTCATATGGCCAAGTTTGTTTAGAAGTCAATGGTTATGAACAGAGGCAAAACCAAAAAACAAAACAAAAACAAAAAACAAAAAACAAAACTCTTGTCCGTTGCTTCAAGAAATCAACTAAACTATTATAATTAGGAAGGAATATCCCAATCAAATAATCTGATGTATTATACTATAAAGAAACTAAATTTGTTTTGTATAAATGTAAGATTATGGGATGGATGTATTACACCATAAAACTTTTGAGAAAACATTGATAAATTTCTTCCTTCGTCCATTGAACTGTAAAGATCTATTACATATTAATTCTTAATATTTTACAAATTATTGCTGAAGCCAAAATAAAGATCTAAAATATCCTTTATGTAAATTCTGGGTCTAATAAATTAAATAAATAAATAAATAAATAAAGAACCAGAAGAGAACATTACAATGCACAGCATCATGAGATAAATGCAGTAATGGGATACACATCTGTTACAGTGCTTTCAGATTATTTTAGGTCTATGACTTCCATTTTCTGTCTTATTGTTTTTACTTTCCTGCGATACCCAAAAGCTTTAGTTCCCTCTCCCACTTCAGTTAGCACCTAAGGTACAAAGACATGCTTAACTAAAACCCGAGAAATCAGTTTTTGCTCACTGAAAATTAAGCAATGCATTTCACTTATTAAACAATGAGGAAAACATAAATGATAATGATAAACTTACTTCAACCTCTTGTCCCAGATCTGGATCTCTTGAAAGAATTGCGTATATAAAAGCAGATGAGGGGATATTTTCAGCAACAGACACTGAAATACCTACACAATCACACAAGTCATTAAGTGTAATTAAATGACACATGCATCCGTCTCCGCTTGCTTCATGATGCCTCTGAAAGTCACCAGGCTATAAAAGTCTCTATTGAGTAATTTCCTAAGGATACTTGCCCTAGAAAACACTAAAAATGTTTATTCACACAAACTTAAATATTGATCTTTTACTTTAGCTTTATTTATGTCTTGGGGATGGGGGTGTATACATGTTTACTGATACAATTGCCCATGCAGGCTCACGTGAGGGTTAAGAGGTTGATGTTGGTTTCCTATTTACCTCTTTAATTTTCTGAGAGGTTTCCTTACTTACCATGAGCTCTCACTTAGAGCTGCATGCCCTAGACAGTGAGCCCCTGATATTTTGTTCATCTTCCCAGTAGTGGGTGTTTTGATGAGTATGGTCACACTGGACTTTTGGGGATGTTCCGGGGAAATAGCCCAGGTTTTCATGCTTACATAACCAGCACATAAGCGCTGAGCAACCTTCCTCACTGTTATTTACATAAAAGGATATGAGACTTAACTAAACTTTCCAGGCTCATCTCCATTGAAGGAACTAAAGCAATCCTGCCTCAACTTCCTAAATAGCTGGGACTCGAACCTGAGAGCACCCAGTCTAGAAAACTGCTTTTAGGTTTTTATACTTAAAACAATCAACACAATTCATATTTTTACTTTTAAATTTAAATATCTGGTTGATGTGATGAATTAGACATAATTGTTCAGTGTTCAAAACACCAATGGTTACAAGGATACTTACACTTAAATCCGCATATGCAATAATATTGATTTTTTTATTATTGCCCACAGAAATGCATAAAAATATGTGAAAACAAGGAAGTAAAGAAAAATGCCTTTTAATTGATACTGCATTCCCATTCTTATTTGTACAATGCAGTTATACTTTATTCTCAACATTAGGGTGGTTATGAGAAGTAAGTATAATATGTATGTATCTCACACATCTCAACAAATGCTACTCTGAAAACTGTGCTCTTTATCTTGGTTCTGATGTAATCAAGTGTGATTCTGTCTCATTCCCAAATTAAATAAGACAGAAGCACACATGAGTAGGCAAATCACTGAGCGTTTCTCCATCTGATTCATCTTTAGAAAACTGTGATTCATTTACACATTCATTCGTATACATAGTCACCACATAAACATTAAAAGAAAGAACAAAAAAGAAATACATGGGAGGAAGTAATGCAGAAATGAGCTGAAAAGATAAAATTTCCTGACATCATATTGATGCAGCCAGAATTAAATCAATTAATCTATGTTGCTTGCAGCTCGTTATGTGCAAGTTCTTAATATATTTAAATATTTTATAGAATCTTCTACTTGAGGATTATTGCTTACTGTGCAGATGAATTTAACACCAAACCTGATGGATTTAAAAATATATTTATTTTTTACTTTTATTTCATGCATATATAAAGTAAGTACCTGAATATAGATATGTAATACCACATGTATGACTAGACACAAAGATACAAAAAAGAAGGCTGGATCCAATGGAACTGATGCTACAGATGATTGTGAGCTGTTCTGTTGGTTCTAGAAACCAAGTCTGGACTCTCTGCAAGAGTATCATGTGTTCTTAATCACTGATCAATCCCTCCAATTCTTTGGTTATTGTTTATTATCAATTTTGATGGTCCTGAGAATTCTCGTGTTTTTTAATATTACTGAGGATATTAAAAGAGCAACTTTCTGTAAGAATTAAGATTAGTTTATTTTGAACTACTCTACTCTAGATGCATGGGAACAATTTAACGGTTTTAGTCATTCACTCTGGGTAGCTGTTGCCGTTGGGCAACTAAAAGTAGAAAGTGAGTTGATTAGATATATGTCAAATCATCGGCATACAAATTGCAATAATGTCCTTTGGGGGTTGTTCACAAAATTGTATGCTTTTTTTTTTAAATTACAGTGAGTCGTTCATGCTTTGCCTTAGTTGCAAGGAAACCACCAATACGATGGGACGAAGGCTCCCTGATCTCCAGCATGTCTCAGGAGTTAAGCCAAGTCCATGGTAGAAATCAGGTCAGCATGACCTTGAGATTCATGTGCATATTTTAAGTTTACTATAATGCGGAGACACTAAAACCAAATTACCAAGAACATCAAATCGTTTCATAATCATCCAAAAAAGATATTATCTTCATGAACACTAAGACAGAAAGCTAGTCTACACCAGGAGCCTTGTAAGATTTGCCATATTTTTTAAAAACATTGAGATTATAATATAATAAAATCATTTCTCTTCTTCATTTTTCTTCTTCCAAATACAACCATATATTCCTATCCCCCTGGTCTCTTTCAAATTTATGGCTTTTTTAACTTCATGGCTGGTGTTTGTGTGTGAGTGTGTGTGTGTGTGTGTGTGTGTGTGTGTGTGTGTATTCCTGAATGCATACATACCATCTTCCCAGTCTGTATAGTGTTACTTGCATGTAAACATGTTCGTTGATGAGCTTATGTCATGAGATAACCAATCCCTGTGTCTTTTTTTTTTCTTTAATTTGGGAAAGATTCTTTCTCCTGCTCTCAGTACTTGCCAGTAGTTCTATGTCTAAATTTGAGCTTGCCAGTTGGCTAGGCTGGATGTCCGAGATTCTCCAGAGACCCACCAATCTCTCACTCACCAGCATTAGGATTGTAGGCATAGGACAGCAGCTGGTATTTGTTTTTTTGTTTGTTTGTTTGTTTTATATTGTTTTACATGGGCTCTAGGGGACTTGACACAGGTCCTCACACTTGCAAAACTCCCTTCACTGACTGAATTTTCTCTACAGACATGAAAGTTGTATCTTACTGTTTAAATTTTATATATTTGATTCCTTGTGAGGAACATATTAAACCATATGTTATAGATGCATTTAAAATACTATTTCTATTACTCTTCTCTTCTATCACACAAACTAATAAAGACAATTGGAATTTGAACTATATGGATGCCTTTTTTCTTATTTTGTAGCCCATCTCTTCTTCTACCTACTTTTTATTTTAAAAAAATACTTATTTTTTACTCTTTGAATCCTTCCATATTCAAATTCATAGCTATTTTTTATGGATTGTTTTTAATAAACATTTTCAAGCTTAGTGGCATACACTGGGAAAAATAACATAGGAAGATCACAAATCCAAGCCCAGCCTCAGTTATGAAGTAAGCCTTTGTCTGAGAACTAGAACTACCTAAGTGGTGGACTATGCCTCTGCACGCATAAGGTCACGGGGTTCAATCCTTACCACCCTTCACCCTAAATCAAATCACCAAGGAAGCTCAGCTGTGCTCCCATGCTACTTCTATTTAGAGCAATATTTCTTGAATCTTTAAAATGAAATTTATTTGTAATATACCTGCGCCTGTTGAAAAACTTGGATCACAGGAAATAGGATCATCAACATTTTCCACAAAAACTGTGAACATATATGAACTGGTGTTGTTGCCATCATCTCTGGCTTCAATTTCCAAATGGTAGAATCTGGGGTTACTTGGATTGTCAAGATTCAAAGGTTGAAGAACAGTAATTATACCTGTGACTAGAAAAGGAAATAAAAATAATTAACCACAAATACTTATTCCTGTTAGTTTATCCTGATGATGTCTAAATTTATATAAAGGTGTAATATTTGTAAGAAAGTGATACATATCAAGTATATATCCATTGCAAATATTTAAAGCATTTTCTTTACTACATTTTTATTTTAAGAGTAATTCCATTATAATGCTTAATTTATTACATTTCCTTTGAATCTTTTTAAATTCTCATTTATTTTTTCCAAAATATAGAAAGTAGCAATCTTACTCTAAATTACCACATATAAGAGGAACATTTGATATTGATTACAAATATATCATAGTGGTGAGTATAAAAGCTCAACTCAATTATTCATTGCTTCTGATAATAAGCTTCAGTCATTTTGTTTCACTAAAAAGTGGAAGGAAGAAGAACTTAAATGTCAAGCTAAATAAGAAAATTTTGCTAAAACGAGATGACTGTTCATCCCTGGAGCTACAACCTAATTTTCTTCTAAAATTTTGGGTTCTTTTTTTTGCATTGAAATGATTTACTTTGATATATTGCATATGTCTTCAGTGTTTTTACAAAATTTTAGGACACTCCTAATATTTTCTTACATTCTTTTGTTCACTGATATTTAAAATTGAATATTTTTAAATAAATGAAAAACTACAGATTCAGATAATACAATAATTTTTTCAAGTTTTGGCTGATGAGTATGATAGCTTTATTAATGTGCCAACTTGACAAGTCTATTTTCATTTGTTTCTAATTTGGGGGGCCTACAGGAGGTATCTGGTCAACTGCATGGTTAGAATGGTAGCAGCAGCCATATAGTTTATTTTATTTTAGTTTTTACATATATTTTGAAAAATTGAAACAGGCACAAAAACACATGCACACACATGCAGAGAGAGATAGATACACACACACACACACACACACACAGAGAGAGAGAGAGAGAGAGAGAGAGAGAGAGAGAGAGAGAGAGAGAGAGAGATCTTATAATGTTTGGATTAGGTGTATAATTTGTGTTTCCATAGTCATAGCGAGAGTGAACCTCAGATTGGACACATGTGTTGAATCTTTCACCTTTTCTGACTGCTTAGACAATTGTGCATACTAAGCTCTGAGACAGAAGGACCCAGATTCTTTAGGATACCAACACAATCAGAGTGAAAGCCAAGGAGTCTCATGGGCAAGGTCATGTTATTGGAATTCCATCTATCCTTTTATATTCTAATCAACCCTAAGATTTTTCCATTTTCTGTATATCTCCCTTTCATGACTTCAAGTTCTAGAATTAAGTGGAGAGCATAACCCATTTAAAAACACAGTAAGGAGAGGGAATTTGTGGGGGGCGGGATTAGAAAAGGGGATAATATTTGAAATGTAAATAAAGAAAATATCCAATAAAAAAACTCAGATTCAACAACATATTCTTCATTCTTCTGTTTTTCTGTTTAATTCTCAGATTTGATAATGCCAGGTATAACAAAAATCACAAGTACAATATTTCAGAGTCACTATTCTGTCTACAAAGACAAAATTCACCCACAATCAAATATTTAAGATTAAATTATCTGACAAAAGTCCCAATATTAACAAATATGACCAGAGAGATAGCTATGTGTTCCATAAATATATCCATGTAAATTATCTCTTAAAAATAATGCTCCATCATAAAGGCAAAGTTTTATGTCACGTTCTATGTCATGAGACTGTGTTTTAACAAGTAGGAAAGTCATAAGTATAAATGTCATATGTTTCTGCTATGTTTCCTACGCTGTGTTTAATTTTGAAAGGGTAATTCTACCAGCCCAAACTCTCAAGGGAGTGTAGAGATTGGTTATGTTTAGCTAAAGTAGTCTAGAAGTATTTATCTAAAACTTACAAGGGTCTAAAGCAAACATTTCCTGCTGAGTTTTAAAGGAATACATGATGCTGCTGTCTTCATCACGGTCTGTGGCTTTGACCCTTGCTACAAAATCTCCAATGGGTTTCTTCTCAGTCACATTAATTGAATCCATGGGAAATGGCCTAAGAAAAAAAATGTGAAGAAAAATTTTGGAAACAACAATTTCACAACATAATTGCTGATTCATAAACTAAAGGAACTTCTGGATTTATGATAGCATTCCCTCTGGCCAAGAGTGTAAGAGCTCCAAACCTAGTCAAATGTTGAGAAAAGTTGTGGCACAAAGTTACATGATTTTTAAAATTTGTTTCATATCACCTTTGCTTCTAAGCGAGATTACCAGAATCAGGAATGGAATTTTATTGTGAATAAGATAGATAGATAGATAGATAGATAGATAGATAGATAGATGGATGGATGGATGGATGGATGGATGGATGGATGGATGGATGGCGAGAATGGAATGATACAAGTAAATTGTTGCAGATAGGTAATGTGTGGAATTGTTGGAAATGAACATAAGACAGTGAATCTATTCATTTTCATCTGGTAATCTGGTAGGGTGAGTTGCTTTTCAACTCACCTAAAAGCTGTAACTTAGAGCTAGGTATGAAATCAATTTATGTAACATTATTTATTACCTGTCTGCTCCTTACACAATGATCCTGATCTTCTCTACAATACTTCTGAAACATAAGTCTCTTTATTTGGAACTTTTTCAGGTATGATACTAACTGATAACGTATGTGTCATGTAAGATTGAAGGACAAGAGAGTTGAGTGTGTGATGTTCTGCCTACAAGTGACATTCCTGATAACACCACTCTTGGCTCTCTTATCTAACCTAATATGATAAATATAATGCCCCCATTGTAATTACATACTGGGACACGTTAGATCACTTCCTTTTCTGTTGCCCTATTTCCTAATGTTCTACGATTTTTGTAAATGAAAAATATATTCAAAAGTATTTAATAATTTTGCCATGGCTCATATGTGCTTAGTATTAGATTCAGTTAAATGGGTAGTAATGTTATATTTATTAAGTAATGAGAGTGACAAAATATCATTCATAAATCATGATGGTACTTTTACAACAAACATAACTAGAACTACAGATTAACTATTTTGAGAAATAAGGGATTATAGAACCTCTAAATTTGCTCCAGTTCCTCAGATACTTTAATCAGGTGAATGCAGGAACTAAAAAAATTATACCCTGTAGTTATCTGTGGAGACTCATCTTACAAACCAAGGAAAGCAACCATAAATCTACTACCGTTTTGTCTTTACTAATCGAAAAATTATTTGACTACTCTTCTATTATAGAATAATATTTTAATTACTTCATTTTGAAGTATGAAAAGTATCAATTCACAATCTGCAAATATTTCCTAATGCTTCTTGTACTTGGAAATACGAAAATAAAACATTTAAATGTTTTAAGCCATTAAGGCCAATATCTTTCTTAGAAATCAGTATAATAGCTTTGAAATTTTTCAAGAATGGAAACAGAAAAAAATAAAATCTTTCCATCTCATTATAGGTAGATCACTTCTAAATTTGCTTTGAGTATTTTCTAATACATTTTGTGTACTGTATACATACACACACATCAATTGTAGTTATATACTAATATCTTTTTTTACAGATCATGCTACCATTTTCTTCAGTATTACAGACTCTAACATCATTTTAATATACAGAAAAGCTCTGTTTTAACTTACTCAAATTGAGGTGCTTCATCATTTATGTTTATAATGTTGATAACTATTGTCCCTTGACAGAACAAGCCTGCTGTATCTGTCACTTTCACTGTCAGCTGGAAAGACTGAAAGAGAAGTTTGGAAAATTATAGTATACTATTTGATAACTGGTAATGCATATATACTGTATTTAATCATAAACCCAAAGAACAATGAACTGAAGCTCTTACAAAGCAGATTGCTTGGGAACGATACCAAGACACAGGCCTTTGAGGTAGGTAGTTTCTGAAGGGCTTTTAATGTCATGAGAAATGGGTATGCTCCTTGTTAGCCTGTCCCTCTGCTCACTCCTCATATACTATACATTCCTATTCAGTGTCTCTTTGGGAATGCAAAGAAAGCACTACTAACATAGGCAAAGGTCTTTAACAAACTTTGAAAAAGAAAGAATGAATAGATGCTTACAATGTACAAGCTTCCTCCATGTGTCTAAAGGACAGTGGATGTGAAGGTAACACTATGTGCAACCTTAGAAAAATTTGTTGCTGCAGTGGATAGTGAGAATAAAGAAGTTTGGGAAGACTGAAGATGATGGGGAGGATGTGTGAGTTGAGACAGAAGGGAATCAGGTGAGTCCCAGAAGAGTAGCTCTGACCTGCTCAAACACCCCTGGGGGTTTATGTTTAACTTCCACCTATTTTCTATCTAACTTAATCTACTACAATAGGTACACTTAAAGCCTGTTCTTGCCTTCTCTACCATTCTGCAGCATTCAATGTTTTCAAACTGAAAGTAAAATAAGACTCATTTGCTTTCTCCAGCCTTTTAGTTTTCTTCAGATTAGAAAGTTGAAGTCATCTTCAACTACTACATTTTCCTCAATATAATTAGCAACTTCTTTTTGTTCTAGAGCAGTGGTTCTCAGCTTTTGTGTCACAGTACCTTTGGAAGGTTGCATGTCAGATAGTCTGCAAATCAGATATTTACATTCTGATTCATAACACTAACAATAAATAGTTATGAAGTAGCAGTGAAATAATTTTATTGTTGAGGGTCTCTGCAATATGATGAACTGTATTAAAGTTTCATAGCATTAGGAAGGTTGAGAACCACAACTGTAGAGTCTTGCATTTTCTGTTTACTCAACATTTTCTCAACTGCATCCTGAGTTAATATATAGTGAGGCAATTCTAAAACAGTAATGATTTCATAATAATGTTAATAGCAGTCATAATTTATATGCTTCTATATTTCATATTCAATTATCCCAATAGGTCATTTAGCTCGTATATCTGTGTTCATTTTATCCGAAATTTCTTTAGAAACTTTTGATAATTATGCTATAATTTCTATACTTTGGTAACTAATGGATTAGTCCTAGACATTTGGGTAACTACACAAATCCTTGCCAATGAATCCTAAAACTTTTATAATGCTACAATGTCTTTAATTTTTCATGAAGAATTCAAAATTACTTTCAATTTACTTCCATTCTTAATAGAGAAATAAATAAAATTAAATTACATGATATCCAGCATCAAAATCCAAGATATCTTCACCTCTTAAGCTAATAACACCAGTCACAGGATCTACTCCAAAGGAATGTGCTCCCCTCTTTGGTCCAGATAACTCTGTCTCCATATTGTACTGAAAAAAAATGTATATTCCTCATTCCAAAATGAATCAAAAGGGATAGAAAAGTTATTAGTGTACAATAATGGAACAAACACAGAAAGTTCTTTTCTAAGGTTTTCATAATTGCAACTATTATGGTCTACCTGGTATAAAATCACAGGTATAATGTCATATGAGAGAGTATGTAGAGTATCTTTTATTAAAATGTAGTATAGGGAATATAAAATATGGTGACCAAGTGAGAAAATAAACTCACTTGGTCACCATATTTTATATTACCTATACTACATTTTTATAAAAGAATTTTCAAATGACTATTTCTAATATTCTATAAATAATTTTATATATGAAAGGATATGCATACAGAATAAATTTATTGTCAGTTTAAATTAAAAAAATCAAGATTTATACACATTTTAAATTTTCAAATAATAATACAGCTGAATATGTATGTTTTACAATACCTTTCAATGTACGTTTGAAAGTTCTCCAGTGATTTAAGGAGAGGTTAAATTAGATAAATCTTTACTCAAAATGAACTGACAAGAAAGTTAAAGGAGAAAATAATTTATTAGAGAAAGGTCCAGTTACTCTTGTGAATTCACTAATATGAATCCTATACTTCCCCCCCCCAATTTAACTAATTCTAAAAACATTGTGTTTTGAAACTATCACCCACTGATCCTTCTAATGTTCCTTCAAATAGGAGACTGGCAATAACTATTTTCAGCTGGACCATAGGTTATTTTTCTTCAATCTACTGAAAAGACATTATCTAATGGGAAAGCGCTCAGATTTCTCAACAATTTCATATTAGTTAGTCTACAATAATACAGTTTTGACTATTCCATGGAGAATTTTAATATACTGACTGACAACAGCACATGTATTAATGAAGAGTGGGGAAAGAAGAATTATCTTTTAATTGAGGAAATCAAGGGCAGGAGATATTATGTGACTTTCCTACATGCCAGTATAGTAGGGTAAATCCAGAACACCCCAGGTCAGCAGACACCTCAGGAGCAGTTGGTGCTACATTACTTCACTCTGAGAGTTATTGAATTGGTAGTACAAGATTACAGTATGTGTTCAAAAGAACTATATGTGGAGTTTATGTGCCAGGAAATCACACAGAGTTTAAATGGCAGTACACTTTCCATAGAGAACCTTAGACATTTTTGTTGTTATTGTTATTGTTGTTTTTTCCAAGTCTATTAAAAACTTTATAACCATAAATCAGTCATGAGAAAAGAAATCTCTGTAGGTTAGAAACTTATGAATTAATCATGCAAAGTATCAAAATCACATGCAGAGACACACAGACACATAGGCACACATACACATACATTCATTTCTGAAAATACAGTGTCTATTCTTGAAAACTGTCTTAGAGACTATGCCTTGCATGCCTGCTGTGAAAATATATGCAAATCCCACAATAATGGCCACCTACTGTTAGCCTGTCACCATGTGCAATGTCTTCATCTGTTACATTCACTTTACAAATGGATTGAAAAAGCGGATAGTCCTCAGAAATTTCAAATGTAGCTGTGAAGCAAGTCAAAATCAAAAACATTGCATTAGAACAAAATATTAATTAGGTTAATGTGAATTTTGGATTATTGTGGGGCAGTAATGACAACTTAGGACAGGGATCTGATTTTTTTTCTCTTTCCTCTCCCATAAAGCTTTTCTTTACTCTGTAGCATTACTAGCAACAACTGTAGCTCAGTAAGAAAGAGAATGACATGATGATCCAGTAGGGAAGCACAAAATATTTTACCTCTACTGGAGTCTGTTTCTGATAGAAGTATGTAACCTCTAACTCTCATAAACCTTCAAATTTCTCTTTACATCACTGAAATAAAAGGTCTTTAAAAATACATAAAACCTATACAAAATATGTCATGGATTAATGGAGTGGGCTCAGGAAACAACAGGCTAAGTGAATTCTTTTCTGGATATATGAAATGAGTACACTTGCATATACACTTTTGTGTTTGTGCATTCTGTGGGTGTGTGCGTGCGTGTGTGTGTGTGTGTGTGTGTGTGTGTGTGTGTATCTGTTTGTATCTGCATATTGTTCCATTGACCTCACTGAAACATGATCTCAAGTTTGGCGGCAAGGTATTCTAAACTTTCCTGCTTCTTATCTAAGAAGTAGACTAAATTGAAATTATAACAAAATCAAATATTACCAAACTGCTCAACTAAATTTAAATTTTTGTAGTGTTTAAAGGAAAGCTCTAAGGGATTTTGACATAGTTCAGAGTTATGCTAATACCTAGGAACATGTGTCCCATATTTTCTCCAGAAAACAAGATGCAAGAAAGATGAGGAGTGAGGAGAAAGAAGTAGAAAAAGTGCCAGTGAAGAATAAAACTTTAATAAACTTAGTAACGAATATCTTAAGTTTTCATTTCACTATGTTGCCATATGTCAAGCAAAAAATAACCCAGAAACACTGTAAGAGAAAAAATGCTAACACCAGTCTAATTATGATGCAACTTGTCACCAGAAAAATTAAATCTATTCAAAGTGCAAAAACAGAAAATTATTTTCAAAGCATTGCAAATGTACAGTAGTGTAGGGAGGGGCAGAAACAGTTAAGAACACATCCCAAAACTTTTTTCTCAAAGTCAAATAAATAATAACAAAATAACTTTTAGATAATAATTGAAATTTAAAATAGATGATGAGTGAGGCAAAGCATAACGAGACAGAAATAGACATCTAGAGCTCAGCTTGAATCAAACTACCGGAGCACTTGATTTAAGCTCCTTTAGAATTTTCCAACTGTTGGACAATTGTCAGATTTGTTTTGAGTCTTTAGGAGCCCAAGCTATTATCTACAAAAAGAATTATTAAAGATTTAAGTGTTCTGGACCATCAATGCTCTGAAGCAATTCTCTATTAGTGTTCTCTTTAACTTTCTACATTATTTCACTTTGCCTTCCCCCCCCCTAAATCTTTAACCCCTTCTTGTCTATCTTGAAATTCATAGGAGAGCTACCAAAATATCACTGAGAAAACAAACAAGTAGGATATTAAGAGCTGAACTTCCCCCAAGTGTTCTGCATAGCCACTTAGGTCTGTGTACTGTCCTTGTACAGTGAGGCAGAAGAACTTTTGTCTGAGGTGCAAACCTGCTCGCTGCACTGCGTCACTCTGACTTTCCTACTCATTTTGGCATCCCTGTCAACTTCTACCTACTGCTCATTAGCATGTCAGCACATGCATTTCTGTAAAACACCACACCTAAGCATGCATCTAAGCATGCATCGCTTAACTGTGACCCAAGTTCTCTTACTCTTCATTGCAAGGACTTATTATCATAAGTCTCATTTTACCTCTTATTCAATCTTAAATCCATTGTACAGCAAAAACAGTTTCCCAAAACTTATTTGTACATCAGTGTTGCTTGCCAAATGGACTAAACTTGGCATCCAGGTTGTTGATTTCCTGTCAACATTTTTGCACATGATTCTTCTTTCTTCACTTGACAGATAAAAGGGTTTGCTCTAAGACTTCCAGCATCTATGGAAAAGGCCTACTTGGAAAATCGAAGGTGGCAATCTCCTGAATAACTGTTAAGTTCTTTGATGAAGCAAAATCCTCTTAACAGGTTTTCAAATTGGGTCCAACCGTCTCTTTTTTTTTTTTTTTAATTTACTTTGTTATTCTTTTTTTTTATTTTCTATATTCTTTGTTTACATTCCAAAGGCTTTCCCCTTTCCCAGTTACCCCCCACCATATGTCCCATAATTCTTAACAACCCACAGTCTCTGGTGACTACCTCCCTTATTTGGTCATTCTCAAAAACACATTTATTATTCCCTCATAGACAAGAGGAGAATCCAAAGTAAAGAGTGAGTAGCCATCAACCTATGAGAGTCACTAAAGTCTGATATCAGAAAGGGTACAAGAGCTCCCCAGAGATCAGGAGATAATCTGACAACCTGCTTCCTGACCATGAGAGGAAAGAAAAACAAAAACAAGAAAAGAACTCAGTTATCTAATTAAATCTGCAGCAAATACCACTGAGAGTGGGTATGATTGTTTTTTTTTTCCTTTGAGAACAAACTGCATGTAGTTGTCAGGGAACATCTTTTTCATAGTAGTAAAAGCAAGTAAAAGACTACTTTTGTATCAACATTATGGAATACACATTGCATTTCCAAATGTAACCAGCATTCCTAAGGAAGTAAATGCAATAGTTGAGTGCAATCTAATGGAAGTACCTTTCATACACATAAATATTAATTATTTTAATGACTATTTTAAAATATTTAATACAGCCCATTTGGTAAATTGAACACTTGATTTTCCTTTGTAGATTTCAAACTTTAAAAAATCATTTCTCATTTCTAAAGATAATTTAGAGTTGAAATTTGTAATCTAATCTTCAAAATTGAGGTATAATAAATCTTATCTTCATGGAACCACACTTTAATTGCAGTGGTAAAGATGTCTTTCAAGTAGATAGTTTCAGGTCATTAGAATGTTTTTAGAACGTTTGGTATAAGAATAATTTGAAGGGAGAAAATGCAAAATTTCAAGGAATTTTTAAATTTGATAAACACAGAAAATAAATTAAAATGATAAACAAAGACATATAACTGTTTAGAAGAGAGATGCACACATTGATAGATCTTTCATTAATTCCAGCTGTGCTTTTATCTGACCCATTTGTACTTTCCTTCATGTGAGCTCAACTTCTCAGGCAAAAGAATCCTCTCTGTTTATGAATTACCACAATGTCTTATTTCAAAAATAAATAAGCCAGAGAAGAATCTTCAATTCTGAGTGGTCTAAAGAACTGTGCTCTCCTTGGGTATTCTGAGCTTCTGGGATAATATCCACTTATCAGTGAGTGCATACCATGTGTGTTCTTTTGTGATTGGGTTACATCGATTTGGAGGACATTCTCCAGTTCCACCCACTTGCCTAAGAATACCCAGGAAACAATTCACATATCAAATGATGCCCAAGAAGAAGGAAGGAGGGGCCCCTGGTCCTGGAAAGGCTCAGTGCAGCAGTGTAGGGGAATAACAGGACATGGAAATGGGGAAGAGGGGGAGGGAAGAGGGCTTATGGGACTTTCGAGGAGGGGGACTCCAGGAAAGGGGAAATCATTTGAAATAAAAATAAAGAATATATTGAATTTTAAAAAGCCATATTCATAGTCAATCCTACCATCAAAAAGAACCAACTATGTTTTTAAAGCATGGTCATTCACACGGTTGATATTCTTTTAATAATTTTTCTATCCTTGAAGACAAGTAAAGGCAATCTTTTTATAATCTGTCTTTCTTAAATCCCAATCACCATGAGTCCTGTAACACATGATATCCTGTAAAATACAATATGCATTGTCAATTTGTACTTCTTTTATGAATTACTATTTTCATTTCCCCTGGGTGGGGAACTGTGCTCTTTTCTCAGACTCACTAATCAACCTGCAACACTCTGTCTTCTACACCTATGACATAGTAAAATAGCTCTGAGGCTCATTTGTTTTGCTTCTTTCTATAGTTTATATAGTTTTTGGGGAAATAATGGGCATTAGAGTTAACTGTACAATGCAATTCTACTAAGCAAGCACCTGGCATGCTCCTGGAATGTTCTTTTCCCCTGTCATACATGGTGTAACTCCCTCCTTTCTCTACCATCACTGTGAGTGCTCTTTCTTTTCTTGGCACGCTAACTTTCTTCCCAGCGTCATTAAATGTATTTCTTCAAGGTTTGGCCATATGCCTTCTCTACTCTAAGTCCCCACTGTAATTGAGTGATTTCATCCAAATACATGGTTTCAATTACAAAACCCTCATAGTCCTATACAAGACCTCTGAGCTCAACTGCTAACTTAAATCTCTCCTTTGATATATTTAACAAGGGCATATCAAATATGATATGTTGCACTGGGGATGTCATCCAATGGAAGATTGCTTGCCTGTCATGTTCAGGGACCTCATTTATATTTATTGTCGAATCCTGTAACAAACAACTCAAATGCAAAGTGAGCTCACAAGTATTTTCAAATGTCTGTTCCTCAGTTTCTCTTTTATGCTTGAGAATCTCTAACTTAGACTTACCAATCAGAAACCCTTTTATTTAGCTTGTCATCAGTTTAAGTTAATATTTAAGCATGTCATGGCAATTATTTTCATTTATTCCTAACACATTCCTAGGTCAAAATGTACCATATCTTCCCTGGATTACTGAAACAAACTGCTGGCTTGTCTTCTTCTGCCCATTCTATATGTCTTTAAACTTATTCGCTTGAGTAACATTTTAAATTCTGTGTTCCTATGGTCTATGAACTAAAAATAATGTCTACAAATTGACATGATTTAAAGATACAAAGAAGAAAGATATTTTTGATACAAAAAGCTGTAGGAATGTGAGATTTCAGTGTTCACAAATAACATGTATGCACCTGCTTGCTGTCAATTATTCATTGATGCATTTCTGCTATAGGAGCAGAGTTAACTGATCATAGACTCATCGGTTCAAACTATGAGCCCAAGATTTCCAATCCTCCATAACTTAATAGTGTCATTTGCGATGTATTCTTCTTCTAACAATAATAAAAAGAGGCAGAGTGATTAACACAACTTTAAGAAATGTGAACTAGTCTGTCAGTGATTGGTTTTTGGTGAAAATGGTATTTATTATTTATTACGTCTACAGTTAAACAAATCTGATACATGACAGAGAACAAAGAAAAGCACTGATCACAATAACTTTAATGAAAAATAATTGTCAGCAAAAGTGGAATGCTTTTGGTGAAACGTTTTGTGATCACAGCTTTTTGTTACAAAAGCATAAAAATGGGAATACAACCAAATAAAGATTCTGAAATACTTACTTGTTAACCAAGAAAGAAAACCATCTATTAATATATGATTTATATATCCCTCCTATCTTTCTGCCTTAGTTTGTTTATAAACGCCCTTAAGAGTTATTTTCTCAATTTTAATATTTGTCTTCTAAGCTCACAAGTATAAGTGATAATTCTACCTAGCAAATTTATTTTAGTAAGCATTTGTGTGCTCTCTTACACATATGTTTATTGGCATATATTTGCTTATTTATATTTACACATATTCTTTGTCTAGTAAAATATTGCCAAATATTAATATTTTCATATTAAATAGCATATCATCTCTTTGACTATAGATTTCTATTGTAAATAAACAATTGAAGAAATAAGAATCATACCTGAGCCTGAAGAAAAGAGGGGGTCAATAGTACAGTCTGGAGGTTCTGGAACATCAATTATATTAATAGTCAAAACATGTCTCATGACTCCTCCAGTATCAACTATAAGTAGAAATCTGGTTGGATCTGTTTCATAATTAAAGATTTTTGTAGATGTGATGACACCTGAATCTAATAAAGAAAAATTAAAATTATAAATACTATCTATTAATCTAGCTAGTAATCTACCTACTAATATATATACTTGAATATTTACAAAATGTGTTAGAATTATACATTATAAGTGTTATATGTTATATAAATAAATTAAATTGATACTGACATGAATTACCCAAAGCTGCACAATAAATAATCATTCTATGAATCTTTCATGAGTTGAAAAGAAAATAGGTACAAACGTAGATTTCTTGCAAAAAATGAAATATAAATGATTTAGACATTGTCTAATAAACTCCCTTTACCTAAACCATTTTCATTGAAAATTATTTCTGAGATCACAGAGGCTGAAATCACAGTGATTGCACTGCCTATATTTACTTGACAGAAACAAAAAAAAATAAATTATTTATATCCAGTCTCACTATTTACAGTAAGCTGACCATAAAATCATGATATATGGTCTTTATATATGTTAGAATGTGGGTATAGGGCTGTGTTATTATATGTAAGTTTGTTGATGTTGCCCTGAATCACTTATTATCTTGTATTGGAACAGGATATCTGCTTGTTTTGGTGCAGTTATTGGCTACACTATCTGGCCAGCAAGCTGGATCTCTCTGTCCTGTTCCCACCAGCACTAGATTACAGACAACCATGCCATGCCCAACATTTTTTATGAGTGCTAATGGTCTGGCCTCAAAATACTCATGTTTTTGTGGCAAATACTTTATCAGCAGAGCCATCTCTCCAGCTGCTGAGGTCTGGGTTTTCCAGAATTTTTGAACTGAAACTAAGATAAAAAAATTATTAGCAAGAAGTCTATGTTGTGGAAAGAGATGAATTGCTTCTGATAGACTAATTCTCAGCATTAAAATAATCAGTTAAAATAAGGCAAGAAGAACTAGTATAGATGAAATGCAGAAAAATAAAGACAGTTCGAATAATTTTTGTTAGTAGGAATATCAATTTTATTGAGATTGGATATTTTCAAAAAATTAAAAACACATATACATCTCAACAAACAAGCTGCTTTAAAGGAAATATAATATGGTCTTTTTAAGAAACTTATTCACAGGAGGCAGAGGGAGAGAGGTATCTGGGTGGGAGAGGGGGTAGGGTGGGGAAAAGGGGGACAGGATCAGGTATTGGGGGCAGAAACTGGAGAGAAGCCCAGAGGGTCAGGAAAATGAATGGAAATAAGCAGCCTTGGGGGAGGGAAGTGGGAGCACCCTCTAGAAAGTTCCAGAGAATAGGGAGGTGGTAGAGTTTCAGGGTTCAATGGGAATGACCTCAGTCAATGTTCCCAACAGTGGGGGGTTCAACTCAGTTGAGTACACCTCCAGTAGATAGGCCGGTTCTCAAGTGGAAGGACTGGGTTACTAACCCACAGTCAAATTTTCTGAGCCAGAATTATTCCTGTCTAAAAGAACTGCAGGGACAAAACTGCAGAGGAGACTGAAGAAAAGGTGGTCCAATGAGCGGCCGAACTTAAGATCCATCTCATGGTGGGGAAGTGTATGGAACCAAGGCCTGATACGATTACTGATACTATGATGTGCTTACAGATGGGAGCCTGGTATTGCTGCCCTCTGAGAAGCCCTACAAACAGATGATTGAGACAGACCCCCACAAATACTTAAACCCAAACATTGGACTGAAGTTGGGGACCCCCTATGATTTAATTAAGGGAAGTACTAAAGAAGCTGAAGAGGAGAACCATCCCATAGGAAGACCAGCAGTCTCAACTAACCCACACCCCAGAGAACTCCCAGAGACTGAGCCACCAACCAGGGACCAGTCCAAGGCCCCTGACACATATATAGCAGAGATCTGCCTGCTCAGGCCTCAATGGGAGAAGATGTGCTTACTCCTCAGGAGACTTGAGGCCCCAGGGAAGGGGGAGGTCTGGTGGAGGGAAGCACCCTCTAGGAGGCAAGGGAAAGAGGAAGGGGATGAGGAACAATGAGAGGGAAGTTCAAGAGGTGGGGAGGCAATGTCTAGAATGTGAATAAATATTTTTTTTAAAAAAAGAAACATATTGAATAGGAAGGAAAACCCATATAAATTCTGAGAAATTGAGTATGACCAACAGATAATATCTTTTACTATCTTTTAAAACAAGTACACTTAAGGATATTAGCTTATGAATTGAAAAATGACAAATAGAGCTGGGCGGTGGTGACACCTATAATCCCAGCACTTGGGAGGCAGAGGCAGGTGGATTTCTGAGTTGGAGGCCAACCTGGTCTACAGAGTGAGTTCCAGGATGGCCAGGGCTACACAAAGAAACCCTGTCTCAAAAAAAAAAAAAGAAAGAAAGAAAGAAAGAAAAAGAAAGAAAAAGAAAAAGAAAGGAAGGAAGGAAGGAAGGAAGGAAGGAAGGAAGGAAGGAAGGAAGAAAAATGACAAATAGTATGTTTTCTTGAACAGACTTATAAGTTCTAACAGATTTCCTTTTTGATTTTATGTAATGGTAAGTGCCAGATAAACCGAAATCATGAACAACACAAACATAACCCTACCAGAACTTTACTCCAACTGACATGGGGCTTATATATTGCTCCTAAATGTCAAGAAGTGATTTCAAAATGTGGTACTGATCAAGCCTTGAGGAAACATCAATAGGACCAATGAAAGGATGTGTTTACTCTAGTGTCTCCTAACTGGTCTCATCTTGTTAGGCTAAATGAACTAAACTTGACTCAATGACCCAATGGGTCTTTCTCAACTCCCTATAACGATTTTGGATTGGTGGTATCCCTGTAGATAAAATCTGATTACATCTAAATTTTAAAGGCCCAATACCAAAAATAGCTCATATACCAACGCAGTCCATGATGTTTGTTGATGGCAAGGTATAATGGAAAAAAAAAAGAAAACTTTAGAATCTGGTGTAATTTGACATTTGAATCTAGAATGTTTTATTTGTTGAAGGCTACTTGGTGATTTACCAAGTTGGTAAAATCAATCTTGTTGCTTTGGTGAGGTAATGAATTCATCAAAAGTGAGGATCCACTCACTCCAGATTATTCGGGAGTGTCCTAGCAGAGAATTCTGTGAGCACTGCCTTTCTTGTCTTCTCTCTTCTCTCATGACATTCTTCATTTTCTCTCTGTCCATGCAGTGAGCTACTTTTCCTTGTCTTTTATCTTTGTGATGTCTTAAAGCCTTTCAGGACTAACAGCAATAAAAATCACCCAATGAGAAGCTATCACCTCCCAAACCCTGTGCAAGTTAGATAAAAGAGAAAAAGAGTGTGGTGGTTTGAAAAGGAATGGCCTCCATAGGATCATAGATTTGAATTCTTAGACAAAAGGGAGTGACACTATTTGGAGGTATGGCCTTACTGGAGTAGGTGTGGCCTTGTTGCAGAAAGTATGTCATTAGGGGTGGGCTTTGAGGTTTTAAATACTCAAGCCAGGTAGAGTGGCTTTCTCTCTTCCCACTGCCTGACTACCAAGATGTAGAACTCCTGGCTCATTCTCTAGCACCATATCATGTCACCATGCTTCCTACCAGGATGATAATGGACTAAACCTCTGAACTTGTAAACCAGCCCAAATTAAAAGTTTCCTTTATAAGTGTTACCACAGTCATGCTTGTCTCTTCACAGCAATAGAAATTTGATTATGAAAGAGTATTTAGATATTGATAGACTCATTTCAGCAGTTTATCAAATTCTTTCTTTGAGAGAAATTTGAAAAAATTTCAGAATTTATACTTATGAAGGAATACAGTAATATTGGAAATGTCACTTAGCCAACTTGCAAAATAAAAAAAAGTATAGCTCAAGGCAACTAACTTAAATAATTTGTTATGCAACACAGCAGAATAGAAGAAGCATGTATATAGAGTTGAGTTAAGAATTAGAAATACAGAGATGAGTTTACTAGTATAACAGCATCCACTAAAGAATCAAAGACACGATGCTTACCCTCAAGAAATAAAATTGGAAATAGAAATAGTAAAAAAGTAAATAAAAAACAGACTTACAATACACAAAGGGAACTAGGTATGATGCCACAGTACCATAATAATACTCCCCAAGAAAAAGCAGGAAGTTTATTAATTTAAGCATAAATCAGGCTACTTGAGAGACTCTCCTTTTTAAAATAAGGAATGGAATAGAAGAGAAGGAAAGAAATGGGAGGAAGGGAATTAGAAGATAAAAGAGGATTTTATATAAAATTTAGAGCAGGTTGCATTCTTAAATGATGTCTTTGATTTATTTCTCAACTGACAAATCAAAGTTACAAAGGGATTGTTCAGGAGAAGAATAGAGACAGATGTCATGACATGTGCCAAGGTTCAGAGAAAGAAGGCTATGTATAGCAGACGCTAACTAATATCTCATATATTTAACCAATAGTGCTACCTTTGAAAATAGTAGTATTAAAAGGAGTCACATTCTAAAGAGTCTCATGTATTAGTTTAAGGAATTTTTCTTTTATCTTGGGAAAATAGAAACCTATTGTGTAATTGTGTGGCATAAAATATATAGTAATATATATTATTTATAGAATTTAATATGTATACAAATATATATTAAATATAAATAAATAGAAATATATCAAAGTGTTGTAGTGAGTGACCATATTTTCTCTTTAATAAATGTCTGTCAATAAAAAGAGAATAGTGAAAAAAACCTGGAAGCAAGAAAGCTGTCTTGAAGACTGGTATAAAACAGGTGAGATGTGATGGGAAATGGTTTGAGACAGTGACTTTTAAAATGAAGATTATGTACTAAAGAATTAGAATCCCAACAATCTGAGATGGATTCAATGAGATCAAAACTGTGCTGAAAGTCTGAAATCCATATTTGTCACAAATTTTCTAAAGGGCACACAGTAGCAAGTCTAATACGCATCATGTGTGCGATGTTCTGCAAAGCAGTAGAGGATGCAGGCCATGGGGTTCTCGAAGGTTGCATGTTCTTGTACAGGACTGCTTTGTCTTTTGAGAGTAAAGTATTATATATAGGTCCCCCACAGAGGTTAAAGGAGAAGTTTCAGGAAAACTTTCAAGCCTTTGAATAATTAAATTTAAGGAGTTTCTGAGTACTTCTTTGCAGTCGATACGTTGAGCTAGGGTTCACTCATAATGTCTAGGATTTGGGTATGCACTTTGTTGTCATCTAAATATACTTAGTAACTGCGGTAATGTGATAGTTAGGTAAGGTTTTAGTCAAGACATGCACGCAAAATCTAATAAGTAGGTGGAAACCAATATAGCCCTGAATAACACAGTGTGTATAATAAGCAAGAGAAAAGCTGGGGTTGTGGGGAAGAAGAGGTGGAAGAAAGATATAGTTAGGGAAATTCACTAGACTATAGTGTCATAGAGATCAAAAAAATAAATGGGGTGGTTGGAGAGATAGCTCAGTAGTTAAGCATACTGACTGTTCATCTATAGAACCTAGTTCTAGTTCTAGCATCTGTATGGTAGTTAATAACTATTTCTAACTCCAGTTGCAGAGGATCCAATACCTTCTTCTGGATGTTAGAAGCATTGTATACATATGGTGCACAGACATACATGTATGCAATGTAGCCACAGACATAAAATAAACATAAACACAACTTTAAGAAAAAGATGAGTGTGCTTAAAAAATAACTTTTACTTAAAACAATAATATTATGTGAGGCAAGGACCAAACTATAGCCTTGCATAAAGCATTAGAATGCTATGTTTTGTTTGATTCATACTGAACTTATCCAAGGATATATGACATAGGTCAGTGTTTCAAACAATGCTGAAGAGAATTCTTTACAAACTGAAAAATGTAATGAGATGTGAGTTGTCTTGTGGAGACATGTGAGTTTTATTAAGATAAGAATCACTTAAATGATTACAGAAATGATTAGCAATTCTTTTTAAAGAGTTTGAAAAATAACCTGAGTTTGAGATTCTGAAACTAAAAGGAAAAGAAAAGGAACTGGGAGTTTGCTCAATAGTTCAAGAACTTGTTGTTCAGGCTCAGGGGTCAGAGTTTAGATTCCCAACACCCACATAAAATCTAGGCAGACATAATTCACCTATATCCCTAGTATTAGAAGGAAAATACAATGGATTCCTGCAAAACAGGTTAGCTAGGTTAGCGAAATTTGTTAGCTCTGAGTTCAAGTGAAAGACCCTGCCTCAACACATAAGTCAAAAGCAATGAAGGAAGATATTCAACATCAACCTTTGACCCCTCAACATATGTGAATGAGAATCTGTATATACATACAGTCATAAACATGTAAGCACATACGTATTTACACACATACAAAAAAATGAATGCAGGAACAAAATTGTTTGGAATGTAGTTAAACTTCTGGCAACAACCATAGGGATGTGTGAAGAGCAATTCATTCTAGTGTTATCAAGATTTGAGTACAGGGTTTTCCACTGGCTCACAAAAGGGATTCAGCATTTGTGACACTGGGTAAAAGATAGTGTGAAGATCAAAGAAACAGAAGAAACGCTGTGGCAGAACATGAAATGGAAAGAAGTAGTATGAATGACATAATCCTGTCCCCAAGGAAATGACTACTAGGGTGTGGGAAGACGCTGAAAATAAGCAGGGAAAATTCCAAAAAGGACCAAAGCCACACTCTGGAATCAGTTTTACAGACTGAGAAGTATGCTGACTCCCCACTTCCTGACAGAGATATGAGATGTGTGGGAGTGTGAGTAATATCAACAGGAAACGTGCTATGGTTCTCTCTGAAGATGAATTTTTTTGGGAAAAGCCAAGAGGTAGAAAAATGTTTCAAGATAGGTGGAGAAAGAGAGGATTCTTTTTTTAAGATAGATTTTTCATAAGTGGCATACATGGGGGGGCAGAACCGAAGGATTTGAGTGAACAAGACTGTGTGTGAAGAAGTTCATCACGTCTTCAAGAGAAAACGATAAACATTTGTTGGCAAGATCTTCCACCTTAGGTAACACCAAGAACCATGGGAGATGAGAGACTGAGTGGACATATGCTTTCCATAATTAGATGCAAATGTATTCATATTGTAAAAAAGTGGCAAACAAGAAGTATGGAAGGATTCATAGGGATCTAAGCAAGAGTTACACTATCATCTTAGCAGAGGTCATACAGGAAGAACATGTCTTGCAACCAAATGGCAGGCATGTGCAGGAAGCTCTTTGTCTACTGAACTACTTTCTCAGACACGTGGATTTTGATTTTTCCTAGTCACATTGCTGCAAGACCCGCTCCCAAGACTCTTCAACTGCCCACTATATAGATCCACATAAAGTATGAGCAGAGTCACATGTCCTAGAATACTAGAATCAGAAAACAGAGACAGAGGATTCAAAGACCTTTCTGGTTAGATGACCTAGTCAAATTGGTGGACTCCAGACTTAGTGGGAGAACCTATGTTAAAAGTAAGGTGGAGAGCAGTTGGAAAAGAGCTGCCATGTCTACCTCTGACCTACATATGCACTTTTACAAAAACCACACACAAATAGTGAAGAAATAAATCAGACGCCCTACAGCCACAGCAAGATTTCTAATATCAAACTGTACACAAATACATTAATTCTAAATTTGAGGTTTAAATCTCAGAAAGTAAATGGAGGAGGAGGCCTCTTAGGAACAGAATTTAGAAATGACTTCTGTGAAATGGGGCTGTTATAGAGTGTGGACTTTGCTCCACTGTTGGTAGAACATTCTGAAGAAGACACATGGCTCGCAACTGAGACGTAAAGCAATTTCTATGCTTAAAACTTATGTTCCTGCATTTATAACATGATACCAGACAATATTTTGATATTTCTTGAATATAATACACAAATAAATGTACATGTGCATTGTGTGTAAAAGATGGATAATAGATATGCTAGGGCACAACTCAGTTTATAATTAACACTTAGCTAATTTCATATATAATTATAAAACTCATGTATTGAACAAAAAAAGCATCATGGATTAAAAACAAGCTGGTGTCCTCTCAACAACCTTCACAAGTATCACCTGTATTTTCAGGAGGTCCTGGAGCACAGGCTAACTGTGGGAAGAAGTGAATTCTGCTGACTTCTTCAGTGTTTCAACTAAGAGCATCTTCTTATCACGCCATTGAGCTCTTAAACTGCAAACCACCTGACTGGGATCCGGGTGCTGCCGGGAGTGTGGGAAACAGAGTGTGTTCCCTGCCTTAGTGATGTATTAGTAATCCTCATGGAGACAGTCAAAATGTATTGGTCAAAATATTTTCAAATTGTTTTCCTTGAAGTTGGCTCATAATGCATAGCCCAAAGCATCTGTTATTCAAGGGCGACTTTCTGCTTTGAAAAGGAACACTCACACTCTTTAATGGACAAAACTTAATTTTCTCAGGAAAGAACACTTGGGGCCGTGTCAGGCTTATTCCGCGTGTAGAGCAAGACAGAGTAGAAACTTTGAGGAATGGCAATTATCTGAAGCAAATTTTGAGCAAACATTCTAATGCACAATTGGAGTATAACTAAATAATTATCTTAAGAGTCTTATTTTAACATTTGGAAAATAAAAAATACATAAATGATAAAATTAATTTACTTGCATCGATGACAAAATCTTTTGTCTTATTCAAAAAGCGGTAGGCATTTGGCCTCCCAGCCACATCTTTGTCATAAGCACGGCTTAGCTCAGTTCCAGGAAGCTTATTTTCAGGCAAATTCACAGGGTCGATTAATATCTGAATATCTGCTCCAATATAGGAAAACACTAAAATGTCAACACAGAAAGATTTAAGTAAAACCAAGAACAAATTAAAATAAAGCATTTTTCCCATAGTCATTCTGTGGGCTTGTGCTCACAGTTAGAGAAAACGCTGCCTGTAAAACAAAAAGCTATGGTTTCATTTCTCTTTAAATGGCATTTTGAGACACATTTTCTGTTGGGCCCTACATAATACATTTGGCTGATGAACAAACAAGGTGAGATTCTTGTCTAAAGATTATGTCTTTAGATTATTTCTTCATTCAATCTGCTACTGAATTATTAATAAGCATAATCACCATTCCTATCCAGAGAAAATTTCACTAGTTTCTTTCTTCTTATTGATCATTCAGTCTAGGAATTTTGTACATTCAGTTAAACTATATTTTAATGGAAACTTTATTGCATTTTTATTTGAAACACCACTCTGAAATATCAGTGTGATGTCCTTCCTGGTTTTATCTACTTAATCATTTTCATTGTTTTTCATCGTCATGAAAAAAGACTGTTTTGTTTTAGATGTGACTCATTATAGATTCACAACTCCACACCTCCACAGCAAAGAGCAAATATAAAATATTGGTAAACTCATTCAGTGACTGTGAAATGCAACTCAAGAGATAATATGTGAGCATATGCAGTATCCATAGGCATAGCACAGTGTGAAAATTAGTCATAAGTTTAAGAAATGTATCATATGATCCTGTTATATAGTAGAAAAGATGTCAAGAGCAAATAGCGCTATAAAAAAAAAAAACTCGAAAATATCGAGATGAGTCCCACCTGAAACAACTCAAGGCCATATTAGGTGTTTCTCCTTACTCGTACACATTAAAGATTCCAACACAGATCCAATTCTTCAATACCCATACTCTTCTAAAAGGAAACGATCAGAAAACTTAAACTCACCTGAGCATATTAACAAAATCTTGTAGGTATTCATATACATGCTGGCTTCTCCAGTGCATACACTGAGGTCTACTAACAAATGCACAACTTTGGCTATTTATACAAATTCTTTCTTCATACAAGTTAAGCCAGCAGGTCAATAAACTGTTACTCAACCATGATGCCAGAAGGTTTACTCTCTTTGGCTGCACAATTATGTGCACAGATCATATTTCGGCTCCTGTGTTTGTTCCCACACAAATCTGGTGAGATTATCAGCAAACTCAGGATCGTTAGGTGTCACCCATTTAATTGACACCTTTGCAGTAGATGAGTGGTTTACTATGGAGAATTTTGGGCCAGAAGCCAGGGTTTTATCTTTATCCCTCCCAATCTAGAGACAGTGTATACTTGGAAACAGGACTGGTTTGGAAACTTGTAGCTGGTATTCACTTGAGTACTAGCAGCTGTACAATCACCTCTGCACCTACAGTTGCTGAGTAGTTACAAGAAGAAACAAGACTGACTGCTAAGTATCTCCTAACCTAGCAAATATAAAGCGGATCAATACAAATGTATAGAAATTTAGGTAAGAAAAAAACACTTCTAAGGAGAGAAAATCCTCAGAGAGGGTACATTATGTTAAAACCTTACTGGAACCAAATTTTCTGACAGTCATCTCATTACAAAAGGATTTTTTTTTACTCTTCTCAGTATTTATAAGTTTGTATGTTTATAAATTATTCATATGCAATTTGGTGTCATATAGAATTATACACAAAAATGTGAATAAATTTAAAAGGAAGATATAATTATTTAAGTATTATATTACATTGATAGAGAATTATGTTCATAAATACATTGAAAATTATGTAAATATGGCACACAAAATGTTTTCTATCTCTCATCTATTTAAAATAATTTATTTTCTAATGTGAACTATTATTCTTTGTAATTTTAATGAAATGATGAGTGAAGTAAATAAAAAGCAAATAATATTTCTTTAAAAACTCATTTCATTTGTTAAAAATGTATTTTTTTCCACTGGATGGTTTTAGCTTCTTTGTCAAAGATCAAGTGAGCATAGGTGTGTGGGTTCATTTCTGGTTCTTCAATTCTATTCCATTGATCTTCCTGCCTGTCACTGTACCAATACTATGTAGTTTTTAACAATATTGCTCTGTAGTACTGCTTGAGGTCAGGGATGGTGACTCTCCCAGATGTTCTTTTATTGTGGAGAATAGTTTTTGCTATCCTGCATTTTTTGTTATTCCAAATGAATTTGCAAATTGCTCTTTCTAACTCTAAGAAAAATTGAGTCAAGATTTTGATGGGAATTGCATTGAATCTGTAGAAAATATCATTCTGAGTGAGGTAACCCAATCACAAAAGAACACAGATGGTATGCACTCATTGATAAGTGGATATTAGCCCCAAAGCTTGGAATACCCAAGATACAATTCACAGACCATATGAAGCTCAAGAAGAAGGAAGATGAAAGTGTGGGTATTTCAGTCCTTTTTAGAAAGGGTAACAAAATACTCATGAGAGCAAATATGAAGACAGAGTGTGAAGCAGAGACTGAAGGAAAGGCCATCGAGAGACTGTACCACCTGGGAATCTATCCCATATACAGTCAACAAATGCAGACACTATTGTAGATGCCAAGAAGTGCATGCTGACAGGAGCCTGACATACCTCTCTCCTAAGAAGCTCTGCCAGAGTCTGACATATACAGACAGATGTTTACAACCAACAATTGAACTGATCATGAGATCCCCAGTGGAGTAGAGAAATGATTGAAGGAGCTGAAAGTGATTGAAACCCCATAGGCTGAACAACAATATCAATGAACCAGAGCTCCAGGGTCTAAACCACCAACCATGGCTCCAGCCGTATATGTAGTAGAGGATGGCCTTGTTGGGCACCAATGGGAGAAGAGGTTCTTGGTCCTGTGAAGGATCAATGCCCCAGTGTAGAGAAATGTGAGAGCAAGCGGGGAGGCAGGAGTATTTGGGTGGGTAGGAGCACACCCTCATAGAAACAGGAGGACAGGGGATGGGATAGGGTTTTTGGGGTGGTCAGGAAAGGGAGATAATATTTGAAATGTGAATAAATATAATATTCAATCAAAAATAAAAATAAATGAACAAAAACAACAAAAATTCATTCCAATTTTGCCCATTAACTGTACATGAAGAATTTTACTTACTAAACATTTTATTAGATAGATATGTTATATCAATAAACATTCCGATAAAAAGTAAGATTTTTATATTTTATATAATATTGTTTATTTTTAACAATTAGGTACATGTAAAAATTGACATTGATTAAATGAGCACTCAGTTTTCCATTCCCTACTCTGGCTTGCCCCAAACAACACATCCTGTATATTTCCCTTCCTTCATGGTCTCTCTCTCCACCCCCCCCCTCTCACACACACACACACACACACACACACACACACACACCCTCACTGGGAACAATTAATGCCGCCTGCTGGGATGTTGCCTGTACTTCTTGTGTGGGTAATCATGCAGCATTTTATAGTATTTGCCCTTATCATCCAGTTTTTAACATTATTTTCATCCATTCTTTCAGGATTTTTACCTGACCTTTTACCTTTGTATAGGGGTAGATATATGCATGATCCATTAGAGCTGAATACACAATAGTCAACTATTCCCTGCATATTAGTGTTATCTAACCTATTTAATATTTTTATGTGTTGATATCTGAGGCCAAAGCGTATAGAATGGAACTAGAGAGATGGCTTAGTGGTTAAGAGCTCTTCCAGTGCAATAATAATGCCAAAGCTTGGATACCTATGGATACCTCATGGTAAGTGAGATGTCTGCATATTGATAACTTCCACTCTAACCAGAACACAGTCAACTGTGATCTCTGGGGTTTCAGGATTTTAGCCCAGCCTAGAAAATGAGGGCTCCAAGTTCAGGAAGAGACTTTATTGCAAAAATAGGCAAAGAGTCATAAAAGATGCCATGTAATGGTATCTTCTGGACTCCACTGGCAAACCCAGATATCCTTATGTGTGCTTGTGTGTACACTCATGTGGATAAAAAATTAGATTATGTAAATACATGTAAGTTTTACAGTTGGAACGTATGCCAACCATGTCTCAGAAATATAAGCACAATGGAAGTGTAGGGTTTAACACACAATGAACAAATAACTCAGAAGCAATGAATATCCACAGATGTAAAAGAGTGATAAAGTTTAAAAATCACTGAAATGTTTCATTCAAAAATTCCACTTCTTAGAATGCTATGAGAGCTTAGGTAGAATTCAAAGTTGCCAAGATGGACAAGGGGAGATAAACTCAAGCCCAATCCACTAACTGAGAAACATCTGCAGTTAACGCCAGCTCAAAAGAGGAAAATCTGTTCTTTCCAATGGCATGACACTAGGTATAGCAACCCCACTTCAGGGCAGACCCAATGACCAGGAGTAGTTGACCAACACAAAACATATTCCATGGTCTTTTGTTATGTTTTTGTTTTTGTTTCTATTGAATTGTTGTTTTTGTTTGTTTTGACCTCATTTTCACTACCTGCACTTTTATTTCTGAGGGAAGAAATGAGAGGGAACATCAACTTGGGTAGGTAGTGAGGTGGCAAACACCTGGGAAGATTTGGGGAAGGGGAAGAATATGAACAAAATACATTGTATTTGTATTTTTTAAAAAAGTTTTAAAGCAGAATGATAAAATACACTTTCCCAATATACCTTTGTCATATGACATTCCCTATAAAAGCAGTTACTTTCCTGTTACTCCTTAAATGACACATTTATCTTTAATGGACTGATATAGTTCATATTTTTATAATCTCATATAAGGTACCTGCACATTATAAAAAATAATAAAATGCTATGATCTAAATTCATATTTAAGAATGTTGTTTAATAATAAATAAGAAAACATCATATAGCCATTTAAGAATTAGCTTTTTTTTAAAACCTTTTTCCTTTTGCTGTTGGTGTTTTACTTATGTATATATTTCTACCATTCTTGGCACAAATTCTTTTTTTTTAATAAAAATATTTTATTTATTTATTTATTTATTTATCTTATTATACAGACTTAAACATCTCATTAGGTGATGAAAATTCTCTGACAATATCCAACACCACTTTATGGAAAAATCTGTGAGTAAATAAGGACACAAGGGATACACCTAAACATACTAACATTACATTACTGCAAGTCTATAGTCAATATTAAATTAAATGGAGAAATATTCCTATTAGTTCCACTAATTCACAAACCAGACAAGGTGGTTCACTCCCTCTCTCTCTATTAAAAGTACTATCTAAATGTTGAACTAGAGCAATATAACTGAAGTGGATGAAAGCAATATTAATTAGAAAGGAGTAAGTAAAATTACATTTATTTGAAGACGACATGTCCGTATGAATAAGTGAACCAAAATTTCCCAAAGGCAATTTCTGAGCTCTTAAACACATTCAGGAAATTTATTGGATACCAGACTAACAAAAAAAAAAGATCAATGGCTAAGCTTCTGAATTCTAAGCATAAGCATGTCACTAATTTTCTCTGAGTTTTTACTCATTTTCATTGCTTCAGTACTGGATGATACTGGGTTCATATTTGCTGGGTATCTCCTGTAGGTGTATTGTCATTGTTTCAGAACTGTAGGGCAATCCAAGTTCATGTTTCTCTCATTTGCACTATTGGTTCTTATTTCTAAAATAATCATAAAAGTACATAGAAGGATATTCTGTTCTCTCTGAGGACAGAGTAAGTAACCTACAAATCTCAGGCATTTACTGGACTGTAATCAGAGTATAAATTTCTTCCTGCCTTTGGGCAGTCAGTTGTGATAAACCAGTCCCTGGCTCAAGCGTTGTCTATGGTCATTAGTTTCCCTCTGCTGTGTCTTATGCTGGATAAATAATCTATAAACTGAAATCATACTAAAACCTTCCTATTGAAGTGGGCTTGTGCCCAAAACTCCTGCAACACGGCACAAATTATCTGACTGTTGTAGAAATCTCATTAGCTAAATCTATGTGCCTTCCACTGGTACCTGAGCTGTGTGAGAGTGTGAGAGTCTTTGTTCTCAGGCTGCCGCAAAAGGGACATTGTCATGATCATCCCAATGTGAGGCTTTAATGCATTAGCACTAAGTTCCAGCTGTAAGTCTTGGGTTTGGAAACTAACCTTACCCCGCTCTGAATGGGCTCTATTATGATACTGATACCCTAGGATGTTGTAGTGTTGATTACGTGGGTCTCCTGCTACACAGAATTTTGATGTCCCAAGTCATATATGAAAAAAAAAAAGTAAAGGAAAACAAAACAAAGAAATAAAAGACCTGCATGCTTTCAGTAGTGCACAAACCCACAAAGCAACTTAAGGGACAGACCAAAATTTAAATCCATCCAACTGGGGCACTTATTTCTCTACCTGTTGCTTGGTCAGTTTGAGAGCTCTGTTCTTTGCATTGATATAAAGGCAGCTGTGCTGGTCAAGGGTGGAGGGAAAATGATGAACACAATTCCTTGCTCACCATAGCACACCATAGCATGCAAGATCATGCATGATGCTTACAGTCCCTAGAAACTGCTCATTCTTGAAAAGAGGCCAGATGTGTCTCAAGCTTATTCCAAAGAAAAAACAGATTGGGACTAAAACTGTCACCAGTATTCCCAGTGCATAGGTTTCCACATAACATCATAGAAGCTCCAAACTCTCCATTTATAAGCTCTGGTTCAGTATGAGGGATTTCTGTTTCTACTAGCTGTTGGGTCTTTCGTTGCATCCTTGATATAGGAGTTTGTGCTATCTATTGAAAGGAGATTTGCTTCCTAATCTACCAGTCCAGACTGAAACTCCAGCTAAGATTCTCAACATTGCGTTGAAATAATTTTGTGATTTGATAAACAATTAAATAAAAATAGCATTTCTAATTTTCTTTTTTACAATTTTTATTTCTTTTTACCCTAAGAACTTCAGGGTGAGCAGGAAAATCAACCAACAGCCAAAGTTCTTTAATAATTTAAATACTTTTGTGATTTAATCTTCTAACTAATCAACTAACAAGGATGTAGAACATAGCTCACAACAGTTATTTAAATGTATTGAAACATTACCATATTTCAACAAGAACTTCAAAATTTCTATGATAAGATTAAAATGAAAACAATAAATAAATGTAGCTTAACAATGCAATTATAAAATGAATAAACTTGTGTACAGTACTGGCAGTGAGCTGAAGCTTGGCTTATATTAGCTCTACAGGAGCAGTTCTTGGAAATGCTTGTGTATCAATTCTTAAGTTGAATTCAGGGTGCATGATGTTATGACAGTTAAGTGGCTTGTATGCCTATTATCCTTAGCCAATGCACTTTGCTGGGAATCAGTTCTCCAGAGACTTCTTTCATTTTTACCAATCTTGTCAACTTAGTACCTGACCACACTGGTAGTTAGCTCTCTTCAAAGACTTATAGCACAGTCTTGAAAGATGTAGAGTTATCCCTGGAACAGGAGATGGTTTGTTCTTTGGACAAAATAAAATTCTCCCACCTGTGTTAACAGTGATCCAATCAGACTTGGTTCATTTGTAAAAGGTCAAGTTCCCTATTCTTACTCCAATCATGTACACGCATTACTTGGCCTTCTTTTATTATTTCAGGGACACAGGACTCAGAGCCAACATAAATTCTGTTATTATTGCTTCTTTAGATTTCATAAGAAATAATGTCCTTTCTACATGACTCTCCTGTCTTATACCTGAGGAAAGCTTAGTTCTTATTGAAAATAGGGCAAAACCTCAGATCCTTCATGAGTTTTGCCATGAAAATCTCAATGCATGTTTCTAGTCCCAAGGACCTAGAAATAGTCAGAATGTAGATTGGGATTATGCTGGTTTATTAAAGGGGAGGTCATAAGTTCTCTTCCGTGATCCATGACCTCAATAGTTACAGGTAGTTGGCTAGGTTTTCAGAGCTAGGCATAATTTTTCTCTTGTTTAATAGATAACAATTCCAACTTGAGAGCTGGCAATGAATGCCAATTGGTTATTTGAGACCCAGGGGTCAGTCCTGAAAACATATACAAGTAACATTATACAAAACAAGCAGGCTGTGCATATATGTATGTTCCAGGAATTTGAAAGACAGCCAGGTGAGTGTATGGAAGACTTTGGAAGGAAGAAAGGGAGAGGGAAAGGAAGTAACTATATTATAATCTCAAAGAGCAATTTTTTAATTGCAGAAATGAAAATCAGATTTATGTCATGCCTTCGTGGTAATATTATGAACACCAATATGTGCCAGTTTAAAGAAAACATAAATGTAGTGTAGCAGCACATATGCAATTAAATTTACCTAACCTATGTAGAAAACATTCTTTTATCTATAAGCTTACTGCTTAATCTCCTGATACATTAATTTCCTCATCTATAATGAATAATAAGTTAAAACATTGCCCTCAGGGCTGATATGAAGAAAATATGATGTCACACTTAAAAGAAATTAGCACAATACAGTGCATCCAAGAGTCATTCCACAAACACTTCTATGACTTTGGAGTCATTTTGGGCACCATACTAAATACCTCAAGTTCTACAGTGGGATTCTACATTCCTTAATACTGTATACCCCATGAGATTGTAATTTAAATATTTTCAGAAGCAACCTATCCTATTCTGAGCTATGTTCTATATCAATAATAGCAGTGAGGTTTCTATGTAATGCTATAAAGTTTCTTTAAAGAATTAGAAGCTCTTTATATACATGTCTGCAGGAACCTCCTATGGACACCTTTTAACTGTAGATAGCTGCCCATGTTATGTAATCAAGCCTATAGAACCACCATCAAACAGTTCTAATTTGAAAACCTATGTTACACGTCCATTAAAATTATTCCTCCTATAAAAAAATTCCAAACAATTTAGAATGTAGAATTCTCCTCTTCACTCATTCCTACTTTTTCCTTTTTTAGGCACAATGCATCTAATAAAATACAGCTCTTTTATATTTTCTTTCAGTCAATTACAAATATAGTGCATCTTCCAGAAATGCTTCTCTTCATTTTCACTTCTTGCCTGTGAAATTTGCTCATTATTTTAGGAAGAAAACCAAACATCACTTTATCCATGAAGCTATATATGATTTTTCCAGCAGCCACAATGTCCTCCTCCTATCATGCATGACAGCACACATAAGTAGAGTGTAATAAATAATGCACATGAGTCTTTATTGTCTAACTAATATTTTCTACAAGTCTCTTGAACAGAAAACATTTTCTTAGTATTTCTTTATCAGTAATGAACAACAACAACAACAACAAAACTGTAGGCTTTCATTTTGCAAAGCCTAACTTAATAAAGGTTCTTAAATGTTTCAATCTCCCTTTAAGCCCACTGACCAAAGGTAGAGGATAAGAAAGGTTAATAGGAAACAGGGAATGTGGGCCAATTTAAAAGTACTTGTTCACAACACAAATCAGTAGCAGAGGCTCTATTCAGAAGAAATCTTGAGGCTCCACTGAATTAGCAGGAATCTGCAGAAGGGGCAAGAAGCTGGAATACCATGAGACGTTCATTGGCATTTTTTCGCTCTGTGAAGTCATGACAAGAGAAGATCAGCAATGAGCAGGGAAACATTGCAAGTCAAACCAATGCAAGGGCATCATGAGTGAAGACCAGCAAAGCATTGAAAAGGGAACAAAGGAAAGAGTATTTTCTCACTGTCTGTGGGGTATATTTATATTCATTTTAAACATCACTTCCCCTTTCAAGTGTCCACTCCAGCAAAATATCCTCTCATGTGTCTGCTTCAGCAAAACATCCTCTCATATGTCTGCTTCAGAAAACACCCTCTCATATGTCTGTTTCAGCAAAACATCCGTTCATCAGACAGCTTCCAGAAAATGTCACAAGACACAATTAAGTCTCTATGGAAACCAAAAATTTCCTCCTCACACTGTGTTTAATATGATACTGTAAATTAAATTAAATTCTACCAAAACAATTTCTCACTTTGTATTATATGTAAGCATAGTCATAATCTTACATTAACTTCTCTGACTGCCTGGAAATCATATCAAACATACTGCTGCCTCTGTTCTTGGAAATTGAACATTTTCTCTTCATGGAACACTTTGAACTTGAATATCCAAAAGTCTTAATTTCTGAACTCCTTCAATGTTTTATTCATTTATTACTCTCTTAAGGTTACCTAGACCATGGGATTCCTTTGCCCCATGTTTCTTTCACTGTCTGGTTTTCTTTATAGCACTTGTTTTCTTTTAACATACCATGTGATTATTTAAAGTATGGTTCTGTTGTCTGTTATTAATCCCTGGTATGTAAACTACTTTTTAAAAAATAATTAATTAGTTAATTAATTAATTAATTAATTATGTACATTGGTGTTTTGTCTGCCATTGGGGTGTCAAATCTACTGGAACTGGAGTTACAGCTATCTGTGAACTTCTGGGTGGGTGTGGGGAATTGAACCTGGGTTCTCTGGACAAGCAGTCAGCATTCCTATCCACTAAGCCATCTCTCCAGCCCCTGTAAACTATTTTTCAAAGGGATTATTTTTCTTTTCTTCAAGAAGGTATCTTTAGGAACTGGAAGAACCCTAGGCTAAGCAGTCATTTATAATAATTACTGGGGGTCGGGAGAACTACAGGAAAGATGTTCACACAGTATTCTTTTGCATTTGGTTATAAAAACGAATTCAAGAAAATGTGAAAGAAATGATACTGAAGTATGTATTCAATATGTTCTGTATCTTGCTAGATGATGGTTATTACATGGGTTAGTTTTAGATTTATTTCATGGATATTTTAACATTGTGTTAATTATACTTCTTTTGTGTCATTGTGAACAAAACACTTAGAATAACTTCAAATGATCACAATCATCTGACTCACAGTCTCAGATGGTTCAGTCCATAATAATGTGACTCCATGAACCTATAAAGAGAGTACATAGCAGATCAGATTTCTCATAGTAGACAAGAAGACACAGTCAAAAAGGACAAGACACATGCTGTCCTTAAGGTTATGCTACCATGATCATACCTATCCTGTCTGTAGATAGAACCCATCCCCTAAAGTTTCCCAAAGTTCCCAAAATCGTGCTACCAGAAGGGAATAACAAATTCATCACCTGATCTCCGAGGACTCATTTCATCCTCAAACCAAAACAGACATATTGTGCTTACACATATGTGTAGAGGAATTTTAATGCAGTAGCACGGCTGCTTTGGCTGGAAACCAGACAGGCCCTTAGTTCACGCTTTTAATCCCAGAGACAGAGGCAAGCACATCTCTGAGTTCAAGACCAGCCTGGTATAGAACAAGTTCCAGAAAAAGACAAGCCTAGGCCCAAGTGTGGTGGTACATGCAGGACTCAGGAGACAGAGGAATGGAGGTATCTTGTGTTCTAATAAGTTCTGTTTAGTCAGTTGAGTTCAGTTCAGTGAGTCCATTCAGGAAGTAGTACAGTAGTCCAGTTCTGTTCAGTTCTGTTCAGTTCAGTTCAGTAGATGCAGCAGAGGCATTGAAACCAGACAGTTAAGAAGGAGCCAGTCAGAATGGCTAAGATTAAAAACTCAAGAGACAACAAGTGCTGGTGAGGATGTGGAGAAAGAGGAACACTCCTCCACTGTTGGTGGGATTGCAAAATGGTAAAACCGCTCTGGAAATCAGTTTGGCGGTTCCTCAGAAAATTGGGCATGTCACTTCCAGAGGACCCTGGCATACCACTCCTGGGCATATACCCAGAGGACTCCCCTGCATGCAATAAAGACACATGCTCCACTATGTTTATAGCAGCCTTGTTTATAATAGCCAGAAATTGGAAGGAGCCCAAATATCCCTCAAAGGAGGAATGGATACAGAAAATGTGGTATATTTATACAATGGAATACTACTCAGCAATTAAAAATAATGAATTCATGCAATTTGTAGGTAAATGGTTAGACCTGGAAAATATCATCCTGAGTGAATTAACCCAATCACAAAAGAATGCACATGAAATGCAATCACTGATAAGTGGATATTAATGAGCCCAGAAACCCTAAATACTCAAGACACAAATAGCAAGTCAAATGATTCCCAAGAAGAAGAAAGGAGAGGACCCTGGGCCTGTAAAGATTGCATCCAGTTTAGTAAAGAAACCGAGGGGGGAGGGGGAATGATTGGGGAATAGTTGGGGGGGAGAGGAACTATGGGAACTATGGTGGGTGGGAACTGGGAAAGGGGAAAGCCTTTGGAATGTAAACATAGAATATAGAAAATAAAAATAAAAAAAAAGAAGGAGCCAGAAGATTAGAATACCTTGAAGGGTTACTTTAAAGTCTCCAGAGCAATTCAGTGAGAAACTGAGAGATGCCAAACTGAATTAGTCAGCCTTGTGAGAGGAGTTAGAGCCAGAGCAGGTGAGTTGAGACGGCCAGCCAGATTTCAAAAAGAGATAGAGAGGTTGAGCTTATTCAGCAGTGAGCCTCTAAGATGACAATTATATCAGGTGAATGAACTTACATTTACACCTTTGCGGGTGTCTGAAAAGCACCCGACAAACATTAACTATGGCATGAAAGTTTCTAAGGATACTTCCTCAAGTAACTCAAAGATGCAAACTATAGTTCTGTAGGTCATCTACGTACGCATTTCATAAAATAATTAATTAAATTTTTGAGATGAAAACAGTAACTGTAGTTCTGAGCATTTGTACCAAGAAGAAAAGTTTATGAACTCCCTGACATTTTAAATATGAAATATTAGTAAGTAAATAAATTATATGAACAGCACAAATAAACATTTTTTCTCCTCTGAATATTATCTGTTAGTTCTTTGGAATATAATATTTTTAAATCATTTTTAAAAGTCAAAAACTAAGATAAGCAACAGAAGGGCATGCTAAGAACAGCCACTGAGTCGGTGTTCTAGTGAGGCCAAGGAAAGCAGGGGAGAGTGAGGAAGGAGACGATGAGGGCTGCCTTGGTTGTTTTCCTATGAGTCACTGGTTGCCTGACTGGAAACAGATATAAAGCTCAGTGAAGATCATGAGCCCTTTTGAACCAAAGGCTTTCATAACCTTTGGAGAAAATGGCAGATTATAATTGGTTTTGAATTATAATTTAATCTCACAATGGAGACAAATTCTTATCCATCTAATGAGTCCTCTCTTATAAGATATCAGACAAAAATATATGTTTAATAAGAAGTACCTCATTTCCTGCTGCATGTAGTTATTAGGACCACACAATTTGCTTGTGCAGGATTATGAGATCTTACAGATATGTAAATGCTATTTAGTTGTTTGGTGTGTTTTAATTAATTATCCTTTATTCTGAATTGTACAAAAATACTATGAGAAAGCCTTAATGTAAAAATCCCTGCTAAAATAGCTTTGATATAATGAGAATACACTTTAAATGCACTCTGTGTTATTATTTTTCCTTAACACTGTTCACGTTGGCAAGTATGAATTGAGAGGGAAAACCAAGGCAAATTTTCTTCTCTATCTTTTTCTCGTATGCTGTTTTGAAAATCTCATTATTGAGATCTTGAATTCTTCATTCTACCAATTACTGTAAGGATTATATCTAATTAATGTGTCCCAGGAGAGAGAAAGGAAGGTTTGGCTGGGATACAGAAAATTATGGAAAAAATAAAACAGTTTCCTGGGGAAGCCCATTTCAAGTCCATTGATTCTTAAGTTTGACAAGGAGCATACCTCACACTGCATTTTATACTAACTTTGCCTCTTACAGAACTGTTATGTTATACTGCATGAGTACTACATTATACTTATCAAAATTATGATTACATATTGATATTTTTCTGTCTCAAGCTACAAATACCTTAAATATCAGAATACCTTTATTTTCTTTTTTTGGTTTGTGCCTTGTATATGACTTGCAATTTGGTGGATGATAGAATAATGAATTGCTTATAAGTTACAGGAATAATAGAATAACTGAAGGGAAGGATGAGTAATCTATTAAATACTTAATGATTATTTAATCTTAATGTAGCTAGCTATAAACAAAGCAATCCATTATTTTCTATCATAAAATCAAGGAGCCGGAGGTATCACATTCATTCAAATGTAAGAGAAACCCATTTTCTTTAAAAAGTGAATTAAATGATGATAATTGTGATGGATTGTATATGCTCTGCCCAGGGAGTAGCACAATTAGAGGGTGTTGCCTTGCTGGAGTTGGTGTGTCACAGTGGGCGTGGGCTTTAAGATCCTCATACTAGCTGCCTGGACGTCAGTATTCTGACCATCCACGCCTGCCTGGATGCTGCAAAGTTCCCAACTTGATGAAAATCGACTGAACCTCTGAACCTGTAAGCCAGCCGCAGTTACATATTGCCTTGGTCACAGTGTCTATTCACAGCAGTAAAATCTTAATTAAGGCAATAGTTTATTGAACATACCAATATAAAACCACAGTAGCCCTCATAAAATCCTAAGATTTGGCAATGCAGGTCAAATACCTACAGAATAGTCACTAACTCAGGTTAATGTCATCTTCTATTTAAGACACCACAGTCTTGGCCCTATTTGCTTACATGTGCCATGTACCATTCATTTCCAGTTCATGAATCAGAACCTAGCTAGGATTTAGTAAGTACTATGAGAGTCTACATTAGTACTGTGCTAAGTTAGAACACTTGGTGAAATAAAAGGTAGATATTTCAACAAGGAAGAAATTGGGAATTATGTAAAAATAGACATATTTAGAAAAATAAGAATGCAGGTATTCTTTTTTCCTATATTCTATATTTACATTTCATTTCCTTTTTCTGGATTCCCACCCACCAAAGGTCCCACATGCCCTTTTCCCTCTTAGCTGAATGTTAAAGAAGCCAGGCAGAACATTAAATATGCATGTGAACTCTGGGTTCAGAGATCTGAGGCAGAGCCTCACTAGACATTAGAAACTCCTGAAACAAAGAGGCTAAGTTTTCTCACTGTATTAACAGGAGGAATGACAGTTATGGTTCTATGGACCCACTCATGCATATATGATATTTATGTATATGCAGTAAAGACAGATATAGTAAGAAACTATATAGTGAGAGGAGATAGTAGTACACTTTAATTGTTTAGTAGACAGACTGTAGTAGCTATGTACATAAGTGCCCATAATGCAATTTCAGAAGGATATGTGGAGGTTACCATAAACGTAGCTCTGTGATAAGGAGAGTAGTGCTTTGGATATGCATGGCCCAGGAAATGGCCACATTAGGAAGTGTGGTAATGTTGGAGTAAGGGTGGCCTTGTTGCAGAATGTGTGTCACTGTGGAGGTGGGCTTTGAGGTCCTGTCCTCAAGCTCTGCCCCGTATGCATGATAGTCTTCTCTTGGTTGCCTGTATATGACAATATCCTTCTGCCTGCCTTCAGATTAAGAAGTAGACCATGTTTGCCAGCATGATGTTAATGGACAGAACTTCTAAACCCATAAGCCAGACCCAATTAAATGTCATTTATAAGAATTGCATTGCTCATGCTGTCTCTTCACATCAATGAAACCCAAACTAAGACAAAGAAGAAAAGACCAGGAGCATGTCATATAATATGATTGTGATTCTGCTGAGTGCACACGCACACACACACACACACACACACACACACACTCACACACACACACACATAGAGAGAGAGAATAAATGTATATGTATATACATATACAGTATAAGCATATATATTAATGCTTTCATAATTGAAGATCTCTCTACCCATTCTCCTGACTTTCCTGTTTAAAGCAAGAGCAACTTTGTATTCACCAATACTAACTTCCTGTTATTCCTCATTTGCAAATAGAAGACATCTTCGAGCCTTTCTATTTTGATGTTTTGGGTCCCCTCCCCCAACCTTTTTTATTTACAAGATGTGGCTAAAAATATGTGAAAGACATTGGTATATGCAATCCCAAGCCTAGTACATGAAAAAAAAACTCACACGAACCTCCAAACTTTGTAATAATAAAATGTAGAGGAATCTTCAGAGATCTCTGAGCCCACTGAGTGGACTGAGACAACCACAGGATCTTATAAACCTGGATCCCCAAATGACACCTGGATAGCTGCCCACCAACCAGAAGTGTCTGTTCCAATCTTGAGTGAAAGAGACTGTGATATCACAGGTATTTGGCAGCTATGTCGCATAACAAATGTACACAAACAAATATTCTGAAATGCTCACAACTTTGCAGGGGCGATCTCTCTGGATCTATGAAAATAAGAGATGAAGCCGTGGGGGTAGCAATAGCCAGAGCTAGTTGAAACCAGACACCACAGCAGACTTTGTTCACAAGTAAGTAGTTACTTGAGCTGTCTCGCAACAGCCATGACTTCAGTCTTTGCATTGTCTACCTGAGACCTGTCCAGGGCTCTGTCTTTGTCTGTTCTCCATCTGAGAGAAGGTTGACCTGCCATAACTCGCATGCCAGCAGTACTGTGAAAAAATCACCACACACTCACCAGTCTGTACTTTTCTTCCTAAAACAGGGTGCTGACCTCAAAGGAAAACAGGTTTAGGCCACATCTACACGGGTGAGCATGTGTGGCATAAAATAGACTTTCCAGCATGCGTTTATTTGGCAATGACTTAAAAGTACAACCAGATGTTTTCATGGAGAACAGTTCTTTCTCCCACAAGTGTTTCCAATTTAAATACATTTGTTTTGACTCTATTTTGCTGCACATGGAAAACATCCATTTTCTTTCTTTCCAGTGGGGATAGACAGTGAACATTGGCAAATCTCATAGAGAGTGATTACCAGCATAGGCAGAACTTCAGTGAAAGCTGTATTTCCATACAGAGAATTTCTTAAAGACAACTTTGCATGTTAAGTAGGTTGGCTCTTTTAAAACAATTTCTTCCCTTTAATTTGTACCATAAGTCTTAAACATCTGTATGTGTTTGATGCTAAGCAACTATCTTATTCTTCAGTGATAAGTCTGACGGATCTATTCAGAATGACGGGCCAGCTTCTGGGTGAGGCCATCAATGGCTACTGAAAATAGATGCTTAAGATCTTATCAAGGGTATATTATGTGGAAGCATTTTATCAAAAAATACTTGGAAATGGCAAGATAAAAGGTACCAAGAATTTTAATTAACATTTTGAAAATAACAGGGGAAAAAGGCAGGTTTCTCCCTTCTTTGGGAAAATAATCCCAATGTGCACAGGACAATGTCTAGCAAAATCTTGGCAAGAGTTTACATTTTTGGTTTTAGGAACCCAGGAGTTATATTTTAGCTCATAAAACGCATAGTTTTCTTCAACAAAATTTTCTTTGATTTTTCTTTTTCTTTTAAATTTAAATCTCAGATTTGTGGGACACTTCTAAACATAGATATTTAAAAATGTTATTCTTTGTCTAAGAATATTTAAATGAATAAAAGTCCTAGCACTATACTGACAGTAAAATTGTTTTATTTTTCCCCCTTGTGTGTAATGCTTCCATCATCTGGGGTACACAGTAGTGAGTTTAAACCACATATTCTGTAAAAGGAGCTGTAACTCTTGCAGTGCTTATTAATTTTGTTACTGGATTAAAGCAAGACATTCTAGTTTCCCCACCTAAGTTTCCTATTAAAAGTGTTTCTTCCAAGATGTTTGGAAAGTTTTCATTCCAATGGCTTTTCAGTTTTTCTTTCCACATAGCATTAATCTTTATCAGATCCCTTCTGATTATCCTCTTCTGTCACAAAATTCCCATCACATTCTCAGTAATAGAAACAAAAGTCCTGTCTCTAAAAACCATTCCAACTATCCTCCCATCTTTGTAGCTAGTTAGCTTTTGCAATCCAAACACTTTAACTTTTTAAGACCTGTGTCCAGGTGGTTAGACTTGGCCTCAGATACCTATTGGGATGGCTTTAGACTTCTCTTACATGTCATTAAAGAGAATACTGTGAGCTCCTGACCTCGTGGCAGTCTCTCCAGTGACTCTCCCAGGTTGATACCACTAGCAGAAGCCTGATTTTTGCCAGACCACAGAGTCAGAGAGCATTCTGCCAATGTAGTGTAGTCATAGATTGTTTAGATGACCCATTAGATCCAGCTGTTGACTCAGAGAAATACGAATTAAGGGGCATTTTGTAACAACATTGTGAAATGGGCTTTGTCATGTCCTCTGGTGTTATTTGGAAATGGCAAATGCATTATTTTTTATTTATATTTCCCCCAATTTGTGTTCCATTTAATTTGTGAATTATAGTGAAAAGTTGTAAATATTCTTAATTTACAACTACTTCAATTTAGTATAGTATGCATTCTGGGAATAAGAAAATAAAACTCTTTCACTTCAGTTAAATAATGAATTAAAAGTCCTAACAGTTCCTTTTTTGTTTAGAAAGCTTACCATCTTAAGGGTACTGTCAAGTGTTGTATTGTCATTTGTTATTAAAAAGTATAATGTCTCCTTTAAAAAAATCTGTCCATAATGGTTGAAATATCTGTCTTGTGTTAAAGCACAGTCTTTGTGATTGTGCCTATTTGAAATACTACTTATCATACTTTCTGCAGAAAAACTGAATGTCTTCTCCCATATGACAGCTTTCATCTTCATTATTTCCATTTTAATGTGAAAAGTGTCAATAAGATGCTAACATAGTTGCTATGAATTTTTTACCCTTATTCAAAATAAATCAAGTTTCTGAAACTAAAACATAATTATTTTCACTTATATTGCAAATAATTTAAACATTTAAAGTAGACAGTATAGTTGTCTCAGCTTCTGGGTTTGCTCATAGATGCATTTCCAGAACAGTGTGAGGTCACTCCAGTAACTCCTCTTTTATGGCTATTGTTACTTTATCCTGATAATTTACTTTATATCATTTGATCTAAGTGTATTAGATTTGTGTCTAAATGTGATATATTCATGAAGTCTCTAGCCTATCAGTAACTTTTTTCTAAGGTTTTCTTTTACCATTTCACAAGTACTCAAATTGAGATATATATTAAGCTTTGTCCATTTATTTGCACAGTGTTAACCTGCTTTCATAAGTGCATAAGTACTCTTAAAACTTGAGAGTCATAAGTATCTATGTCTTAGTTAGGGTTTTATTACTGAGAAGAGACTCCATGACCAAGGAAACTCTTATCAAGGCACACATTTAATTTGTGGTGGCTTACAGTTTTAGAGGTTTAGTCCATTATCATCATAGCAGGAAGCGTGGCAAGGTGCAGGCAGACATGTTACTAGAGAAGCCAAAACTTCAACATACTGATCTGAAGACAGCCAGAAAGACACTAGCTTCCACACTGGATAAGACCTGAGCACAGGAGACCTCAAAGCTTATCTACAGAGTGACACACTTCCTCCAACAAGCCAACACCTCCTCCCATAATGCCACACCTCCTAATAGTGGCACTCCCTGTGGCCTACCATTAAAATACATGAATATATGGAGATGAAACCTACTTTGAAAAATGGGAACTTTATGGTTATCTGAAGCATAGTCACTGAAAATCAAGGTGCTATGCTCTGTAATAGCAAGGGACAAGATCCTTAGCCTAACAGTTTGTTGGCGAAATCATTTTTATATTGAAGTTAGAAAGATGTTCCTCAAACAGTTTATATGTGGTATAAAAAACTGAGGGGACAGAGGTAACCAACAAGAATTTTCTTTCATAAATGACATCATGAACCTACAGGGATACTTAGGCTCGGCATCTGTTACATGGTGAGTAACCATCGAAGGGGAAGTTTATGATTAGGTAAAACTAAATAACTACGGAAAGTTAAGACATCTTAGAATGTCCTGTGCTGGTTGTACATGCATTTAGTTCCAGAATGAGGAAGGCAGAGATAGGCCGATCACTGAATTAGAGGCCAATCTGGTCTACAGAAAAAGTTCCAGGACAGCCAAAGCTACATAGTGAGATGTTTTCTCAAAAACTAGAAAGAACAGAGAAATCGTGAGGGGGAATGATTGGGGAATAGTTGGGGGGAGAGGAATTATGGGACGTATGGTGGAGGGGAACTGGGAAAGGGGAAAGCCTTTGGAATGTAAACATGGAATATAGAAAATAAAAAATTAAAAAAAAACTAGAAAGAAAAAAAACACCAATAGCAACAGCAACAATAAAAAACCTACAACAATGTCAAGGTAATGAATGAAAGCCATGGTTCTTAAATACAGAATATTTGTTCTTCAATTTCATTAATAAATACTTAAAACAATTCATTTAAACCTATAGAGAAATTAAAGTTTTGTTATCCTCACCATGAAGAATTATTTAAAATTCATCATGTAAGATTGGATGAGCCAAAAAATACAAAATGAGATCTGAATACTCAAGAAGATAAAGAACAACAACTTTTAGAAAGCAACAATTGATTTATTACTAACAACTCCATCACTTATAGCAATGTTTATGCAAATTTAATTTTATAGAAAAATAGGAGGAACTAATAATATATAAAGGCATCCAAAGGCAGTTAAGCCTTGGGATTTTCTTTGCAGTTGTGTTCTGCTGCACCTTTCCCATGCAAATGGAACCTGCAGGAGTTGAAATTGAAATTTTACCAACATTTTTAAATGTCTTTGTTTACTACTCTTATTTCTCTTCCACTGGTTGATTCTAACCTTAGTGAAAATAACTCAATCATGAATCTATATCAATGAGTGAACTTTAGAACTGTTAGATTCAACACAAGGAGGGTTTTGATTAATAATCACAATGATTTACCAATATTTTGGCTGTAGAATGGAGAATTAAATAAAGTTTAATGCACACTTTACATAAATAGAAATACTTGACACTTAAAATTCAGTGCAAATGGCCAGAAGAAAAATGCCAAATTGCTGAAGTGTGACTTAAAATCAGATTAAATTGCTCCTGATAATGTAATTCCTGTGTTTAGGATAAATTATTACAATTATTTAAGCCCTCGTTTCTTCTTTTATAGAGTAGGGCTGGTAATATTATATAAATAGTATGTGAGAATGTATGCAAAGTTCTTACTGCAGAGCCAGCGACATAGAAAATAATTAACAAAGATGATTATAAAAGACAATTATAAAAGAATACCTTTTTCAATTTTGATCGCATGCTGTGCACTGTGCAACAATGCCACAAAAATATAGAGAACCAAAATGGTGTAAGTGCACTTGCTTTTTGGTTCATGTCATACTTATTATGTTCATAGAACATGGCTTATCTGAGCCCTTCAACCACATGGATTCTTGTGGATAGCGAATGTCATAACGGTAATCAACACAAGTTTGTGGCCATGTTTATGTATGGGTTCATAATCTTGTCAGTGCTCAGTTAAAAATGGAATGCAGCATTCAACGTAGTAATACGCTTGAAAACAATTATCCCACACATGTTATTAAACTCACAGGTGTTTTTCTAAATATAAAAAAGAAAAACATTTTCTCTGTAAAGGGAATCATGTTTCAAAAGCCTTTAATTTGGTGTTGTGGAGATTATAGTATGGTGTTACAAATTAAAATGAGGCAAAAAGGAAGACACAAACCACAACCAGAGTAGATAAGTAAAATGAAATTAATGTGACCTTTTACTCTAGAGCTAACAAAGTCATTAAAGATTAAAATTGCTAAAAATCATTACAATGTACGTAAAATTCATGCTTTAATTCTTGATTGTTTGAAGAAGTATAACAAATTCAAATCCATATAATTTTGAATTATTTGGGCTTGTAAATAAGATTTAGATTTATAATTAGATTTATAAATACCAGATTATTGTGTTTTGTAAGGCATTTCTAGTTAAAAAGTCTGATCCAGGACAATATAAATACAGTGGTAAATATGATTTATCTTTCTATTTTAGCCATGCTTCCAGCAGTACTGATGTTCAAATAAGTACCCATTAGAATCATTGGTCTCAATGTAGCTGAGAAGACTCAGGTGGCTATAGCTGACCTTACAAGGTTTACAGCTTGACTAATGTGGAAGTTCCTTTACTCACATTTCTAGCGATATGCATAATCTAAAAATGATCTGCAACTATTAATCTGTAGAGAAATTTTAATCAAGCAATATGGCTGCTCTGGCAAGAGATCTCTGTGTGATTTGGCTGGAATAAAGGCATGCCATTAGTGCATACCTTTAATCCCATCCAATCAGGGTAAAGTCAGCTTAAAAGTTAATTAATTAAAAGTTAAAATTAGATAAAAGTTAGTTTAAGGCTAGTTTACATTTAAAGATAGTTTAAAAATGCAGCCATATTTGGAAATGAAATCTAATTGAGTGGCAGACAAAAAGAAGAAACAGAGAAAGATTTGACATTATGAATCAGAGATAGATTATGACTCTCATGAGAACAGACAGGAATGAGAGGCTACTTAAGAGTAGCACAGGAAGAGGGAGAGGAGAGTTTTTTTTATTGGATATATACTATATTTACATTTCATTTCCCTTTTTCTGGTTTCCTGCCCCCCAAAGGTCCCACATGCCCTTTTCCCTCCCCATGTTCCCCCATCTACCCCTTCCCACTTCCCTGTTCTGGTATTCCCCTACACCGATGCTTTGAGCCTTTCCAGAACCAGGGTCTACTCCTTCCTTCATGTCGGACATCATTTGGTATGTGGATTGTGTCTTTGGTGCTGGAGAACATCATACTAAGTGAGGTAACCCAGTCTCAAAAGAATACCCATGGTATGTACTCACTGATAAGTGGATATTAGCCGAGAGGAGAGTTTTGGACCAGGACCATTTGACAGAGAGAGCTTACAGACAGAATGAGTGAGGCACAGGTGAAAGATAGAATGAACCAGAGAATGAGAAGGAAGGAGCCAAAAGATTACCAGAATTTGGTTGAGGCCAAGCCCAACAGTTTAGTAAAAAGTCAAGAGAAGTCTGTGGGTTCATTTCTGGGTCTTCAATCCTATTCCATTGATCTACCTGCCTGTTGCTGTACCAATACCATGCAGTTTTTAACACAATTGCTCTGTAGTACTGCTTGAGGTCAGGGATATTGATTCCCCCAGAAGTCCTTTTATTGAATAGTTTTAGCTATCCTGGGTTTTTTGTTGCTCCAGATGAATTTGAGAATTGCTCTTTCTAGATCTATGAAGAATTGATTTGGGATTTTGATGGGGATTGCATTGAATCTGTAGATTGCTTTTGGCAAGATGGCCATTTTTACTATATATGGTCACTTGATCTTTGATAAAGGAGCCACAACCATCCGGTGGAAAAAAGATAGCCTTTTCAACAAATGGTGCTGGTTCAACTGGAGGTCAACATGCAGAAGAATGCGAATTGACCCTCTCTTATCTCCTTGTACTAAGATCAACTCCAAGTGGATCAAGGACCTCCACATAAAACCAGACACACTGAAACTATTAGAAAAGAAACTTGTGAAGACCCTGGAGGACATGGGCACAGGGGTAAAGTTCCTGAACAGAACACCAATAGCTTATGCTCTAAGTTCAAGAATTGACAAATGGGACCTCATAAAATTACAAAGTTTCTGTAAGGCAAAGGACACTGTCAGAAAGACAAAACGGCAACCAACACCATGGGAAATGATCTTCACCAACCCCACATCCGACAGAGGGCTAATATCCAATATATACAAAGAACTCAAGAAGTTAGACCCCAAAGAACCAAATAACCCTATCAAAAAATGGGGTACAGAGCTAAACAAAGAATTTTCACCAGAAGAAATTCGGATGGCCGAGAAACACCTTAAGAGATGTTCAACATCATTAGTCATCAGGGAAATGCAAATCGAAACAACCCTGAGATTCCACCTCACTCCAGTCAGAATGGCTAAGATTAAAAACTCAAGAGACAACAAGTGCTGGCGAGGATGTGGAGAAAGAGGAACACTCCTCCACTGTTGGTGGGATTGCAAAATGGTAAAACCACTCTGGAAATCAGTGTGGCGGTTCCTCAGAAAATTGGGCATGCCACTCCCAGAGGACCCTGGCATACCACTCCTGGGCATATACCCAGAGGATTCCTCTGCATACAACAAAGACACATGCTCCACTATGTTTATAGCAGCCTTGTTTATAATAGCCAGAAATTGGAAGGAGCCCAGATATCCCTCAAAAGAGGAATGGATACAGAAAATGTGGTATATTTATACAATGGAGTACTACTCAGCAATTAAAAATAATGAATTCATGCAATTTGTAGGTAAATGGTTAGATCTGGAAACTATCATCCTAAGTGAGCTAACCCAATCACAAAAGAATACACACGAAATGCAATCACTGATAAGTGGATATTAATGAGCCCAGAAGCCCTAAATACTCAAGGCACAATTAGCAAGTCAAATGACTCTCAAGAATTAAAAAAGGAGAGGACCCTGGGCCTGTAAAGATTGGATCCAGTATTGTAGACCCAGAACAGAGAAATCGTGGGGGGGGGGGAAGTGGGGAATAGCATGGGGGGGAGAGGAATTATGGGACATATGGTGGGGGGTAACTGGGAAAGGGGAAAGTCTTTGGAATGTAAACAAAGAATATAGAAAATTTAAAAAAAAAGAAATAAAAAAAAAAGTCAAGAGAAGCTAGTTTGAATTATTCAGCTTGGAGAGGAGTTTGAGCCAGAAAGACCTAATTGAACCAGCCAATGAGAGTTCAGTAAGAACTAGAATAGGTGAACTTATTCTTCAGTAAGCTTTTAAAACGAGGTTTGCTTCTTGTTTCTAAAATAGTTACTGTTACAACACACAAAACTCTAATTGTCCACTTAATATGTCTTCAGTGCTCTCAGATGTGTATATTCAGACTTTCACAATATGACCAACAAATCCAGAATCCAGAAGCATTTTATATAGAAAACAGAGTACTCAGTGTGATATGGGAGTGTCAGAAATTATATAGACTTACTTTTAACGCACTCTACTGGTAAAGCACCACAACATTCCCGGTTACAAGGAAAAGGAACCAAAGAGTAGCTTCTCAGAAACTATTAAAAACTTGACAACAAATTTTTAGCGATGTGATTATGCTTTCTTGACACACCTATTTCACAGGGATTTGAATAAGAAAAGATTGGATCCAGCTTTGTAGACCCAGAACAGAGAAATGGTGGAGGGGGGGATGATTGGGGAATGGTTGGGGGAGAGAGGAATTATGGGACGTATGGTGGGGGGGGGACTGGGAAAGGAGAAAGCCTTTGGAATGTAAACATAGAATATAGAAAATAAAAATTTAAAAAAATGCATAAGATACAAATAGTAACCGCAGTAATACTAATAAAATCAAGTTTTCAGTAAAGTAAAAAAAAAGAAAGAAAGAAAGAAAGAAAGAAAATAATCTCTTCCTGTGCCTTACAATCACAGTGTTAAGGTCAAGGTCATGATGAAGAATCATATTGTTTAAACAGATACAAAGGAAGAACTGATAAAAAACAACTATGTCCTCCCACTATCTCCACACCTCACATGGTGAGACTATAGCCATGGGCTTGTTTTCTAAAATAGCAAGTGAATAACCATGGTTTTCTAAAATAAGCCTGTAACTACTTGGGTCACAGCCAATTAATTGTTATTCTTAATTCCTGTAATATAGGTGTCTTGCTCAGAATGGCTTTCCTGTGCTTACATATTCAAGTTCCTTCCATATTTTCTCCTCTACCAGGTTAAGAAAAATCTGGATTAATATAGAAATCCTTGATGCATTTGCAATTCAGTTTTTGCAAGGTAAAATCAGGATGCAATTTCATTTTTCTACATGAAACTATCCAGTTTGACCAGCAACATATGTTGACTATGTCATTTCCTTCACTGCATAGCTTTGAAATCGCTATAAGAATTAGGTAGATGTAGGAGTTTGGGCTAATATGTTGTTCCCCAGTTTTATTCCATTGATTATTGTTTGTGTTTATGATTGTCTTATACAGTTTTCTTTACTATAGCTCCATAGCATATCTTGAAATCAGGGATGGCAATATCTCTCTATATTTTAATTTTTCAGTATTGTTGTGGCTATGCTGGGTTTTCCTGTTTCCTTATGAAATCACAGATTGCTTTTTCAGCTTTTGTTAACAAATGTATTGGAATTTTTATGGGCATTGGGTTGAATTTGTAGATGGCGTTGGGGTAGTAGGGCCATATTCATAGCATCAATCCTACCAGTCTATAAGTATCAGAGACCTTTCCAGTTTCTGGTTTCTTTTTCAATTTATTTTTGCAGAGTCTTAAACTTTCATTGTACAAGTATTTTTGCTTCCCTGGTTGGATTTATTCCAAATATTTGGAGCAAAAACTGCTATAAAAGATATTTTTCTTCCTTATTTTGTACTCATTATGTTTGTCTTTCATTTATCCAAAGGCTGTTGATTTTCCCATGTAAAATTAATTCCCTATCACTTTGATGCAAGAATTTTCTTGTGGGTTGATAGGGACTTTTACACATAGGATTCTATCACCTACAAATATGGCCAGGTTAACATCTTCCTTTTTGCCACATCTGAATATTTCAAAACTGAGCCTAACATTAAAATTATTTTTAAAAATTTATAAAATAACTTTGTTTAAAAACATCTATTAGAATTTTGTATAAGGTTAAAATGCATCGAATGTACATCAAAAATTCATTTCTAGATATTTACTCAATAAATATATTTCTCAAAATATATGCACAAAACTGTCTTAGCTTATTTTTTATTTATTTTTATTGAATTTCTTCTTCGTTTACATTGCCAATGTAAACCTTTCCTGATATTCCCCCTTCCCTAAGACCCCAACCTCTCCCTTTCCTCCTTCGCCCTGCCTCTCCACCCAACATACTCCCTCCTCCCCCACCCCTCCGTTTCCCTTTGTTCGGGCCTTTGTTGAGCCTTTACCTGACCAAGGACCATTCCTCCCACTGATGCCCAACAAGGCCTTCCTCTGCCACATTTTTGACTGGAACCATGTGTGCCCCATGGGTGATGGTTCAGTCCCTGGTAGTCTTGGGGCATCTTGGTGGCCGAAATCATTGTTCTTTCCATGGGGCTGTAAACCTCTTCAGCTCCTGTGGACCATCCCCCAGTTCCTCCATTGGGGACCTCATGCCCAGTCCAATAGTTGGCTGTTAGCATCTGCCTCTGTATTTGTAAGACTCTGGCAGGACCCCTCCGGAGACAACCATGGCATGCTTCTTTTGATATATAATTCTTGTCATCCATAGTAGTGTCTGGATTTGTTGACTGTTTATAGGATGAATCCCCAGGTAGCACAGTCTCTGGGAGGCCTTTACTTCAGTCTCTGCTCCACACATTGTCTCCCTTATTGCTCCTTGACTATTTTATTCCCTTTCTTAGAGGAGCCGAAGCACCCTCACTTAAGTCCTCCTTCTTCTTCAGCTTGGTGAATTGTAACTTGTTTATTTTGAGCTTTTGGGCTAACATCTGCTTATTAGTGAGTGCATACCATACGTGTTCTTTTGTGATTGGGTTGCCTCGCTCAGGATGACACTTTCTAGTTCCATCCATTTGCCTAAGAATTTCATGAATTCATTGTTTTTAATAGCTGATTAGTACTCCATTGTGTATATATACCATAGTTTCTGTATCCCTCTGTTGAGGGACATCTGGGTTCTTTCCATCTTTTCATCTTCTGGCTATTATAAATAAGGCTGCTATGAACATAGTGGAGCATGTGTCCTTATTACATGTAGGAGCATCTTCTGGGTATATGCTCAGGGGAGGTATAGCTGGATCTGCTTGTAGTACTATGTCTAATTTTCTGAGGAATTGCCAAACTGACTTCCAGAGTGGTTTTACCAGCTTTCAATCCCACCAATAATAGAGAAGTGTTCCTTTTTCTCCCACAACCTCTCCAGCAACTGCTGTCCCCTGAGTTTTTCATCTTAGCCATTCTGACTGGTATAAGATGGAATCTCAGTGGTGTTTTGATTTGCATTTCCCTGATACCTAAAGAGGCTGAGCATTTCTTTAGGTGCTTTAGAGCCATTTGAGTTTCCTCAGTTGAGAATTCCCTGTTTATCTCTGTAACACACACACACACACACACACACACACACACACACACCTTTTTTTGTTTGTTTGTCTGTTTGTTTTGGGTTTTTTGTTTTTTGTTTTTTGTTTTTTGTTTCTCTGTAGCCCTGGCTGTCCTGGAACTCACTCTCTAGAAGAGGCTGACCTCAAACTCAGAAATCTGCCTGCCTCTGTCTCCCAAGCACTGGGATTATAGGCGTGTACCTCCACCTCCCATTTCTTAAAAGGGTTGACCCTGGAGACTAACTTCTTGAGTTCTTTGTTTATATTGGACATTAGCCCTCTATCAGATATAGGATTGGTAAAGATCTTTTCCCAATTTGTTGGTTGCCAATTTGTCCTATTGACTGTGTCCTTTGATTTACAGAAGCTTTGCAGTTTTATGAGGTCCCATTTGTCGATTATCATTCTTAAAGCATAAGCCATTCGTGTTCTGTTAAGGAACATTTCCCCTCTGCCCACATGTTCAAGATTTGTCCCCACTTTCTCCTCTATGAACTTCTGTGTCTGGTTTTATGTGTAGATCCTTGATCCACTTGGACTTGAGCTTTGTACAAGGAGATAAGAATGGGTTGATTTGCATTTTTCTGCATGCAGATCTCCAGTTGATCCAGCACCATTTGTTAAAAATGCTATCTTTTTTCCCATTGGATGTTTTTAACTCCTTTGTCAAATATCAAGTGACTGTACGTGTGTGGGTTCATTTTTGGGTCTTCAATTCTATTCCGTTGATCTTCCTGCCTGTCTGCAAACCAATACCAAACAGTTTTCATCACTACTGCTCTGTAGTAGAGCTTGAGGTCAGGGATGGTGATTCCCCCAGAAGATCTTTTGTTGTGGAGAATAGATTTTGCTATCCTGTTTTTTGTTTTTTTGTTTTTTTGTTATTCCAGATGAATTTGAGAATTGATCTTTCTATATCTATGAAGAATTGATTTGGGATTTTGATGGGTATTGCTTTGAATCTGTAGATTGCTATTAGCAAGATGGCTATTTTTACTATATTCATTCTACCAATCCATGAACATGGGATATCTTTCCACCTTCTGAGACTTTCTTTGATTTCTTTCTTCAGAGACTTAACGTTCTTGTCATATAGATCTTTCACTTGCTTTGTTAGGGTCACACCTAGGTATGACATATTATTTGGGGCTATTGTGAAGGGTGTCATTTGCCTAATTTCTTTCTCCTCTTGTTTATCCTTTGAGTAGAGGAAGGCTACTAATTTGCTTGAGTTAATTTTATATGTAGTCACTTTGCTGAAGTTGTTTATCAGCTTTAGGAGTTCTCTGGTGGAAGTCTTGGGGTTGCTTAAGTATACTATCATATCATCTGCTACAGGTTTGCTGTATATTACTTTCACTATGTTTTGGTATGGTCCTTGGATTCCCAATCTCTCCAAGAACTTTATCATGAAGGGATCCTGGATTTTGTCAAAAGCCTTTTCAGCATCTAATGAAATGATCATGTGGTTTTTTTCCTTTGGTTTATTTATGTAGTGGATTACATTGACAGATTTCTGTATATTGATCCATCCCTGCATCCCTGAGATGAAGCCTACCTGATCATGGTGAATTATAGTTTTGATGCATTCTTGGATTCAGTTGGCCAGGATTTTGTTCAATATTTTTGCATTAATGTTCATGAGGGAGATTGGTCTGAAGTTCTCCTTCCTTGTTTGGTCTTTGTTTGGTTTAGGTTGAAGCATTATTGTGGCTTCATAGAATGAGTTGAGTAGTGTTCCTTGAGTTTCTATTTCATGGAAAAGTTTGAAGAGTACCTGTATTAACTCTTCTTTGAAGATCTGATAGAATTCCCCAATAAACCCATCTGGTCCTGGGATTTTTTTTTTAATGGGAGACTATTAATGCTTCTATTTTCTCAACTTATGGGCCTATTTAGATGATTTATCTGATCCTGTTTTAACGTTAGCACCTGGTATGTAACTAGAAAGTTGTCCATTTCATCAGGTTTTCAAACCTTGTTGAGTATAAGTTCTTTTAGTAGGATCTGATGTTTTTTTGCATTTCCACAGTTTCTGTTGTTATGTCTCCCTTTTCATTTCTGATTTTTATTAATTTGGATATTGTCTCTGTGCCCTCTGGTTAGTTTGGCTAAGGGTTTATCTATTTTGTTGATTTTTTTCAAAGAACTAGCTCCTTGTTTAGTTGATTCTTTATATAGTTCATTTTGTTTCTGTTTGGTTGATTTCAGCCCTAAGTTTGATTATTTCCTGCTGTCTACTCCTCTTGGGAGTATTTGCTTCCCTTTGTTCTAGAGCTTTCAAGCGCACTGTCAAGCTGTTAGTATAAGCTCTCTCTATTCTCTTTTTGGAGGCACTCAACACTATGAGTTTTCCTTTTAGCACTGCTTTCATTTTGTCCCATAAATTCTGGTATGATGTGTCTTCATTTTCATTAAATTCTAAAAAGTCTTTAATTTCTTTCTTTATTTCTTCCTTGACCAAGCTATCATTGAGGAGAGCTTTTTTCAAGGTCCATGTGTATGTGTGTTTTCCATTGCTTTTGTTTGAGCTTAAGACCAACCTTAGGCTGTGGTGATATGATAAAATACATGGAATAATTTCAATATTTCTGGATCTGTTGAGCTCCGTTTTGTGACCAATTATATCGTCAATATTTGAGAAGGTACCATGAGGTACTAAGAAGGAGGTATATTACTTTGCTTTAGGGTGGAATGTTCCATAAATATCTGCTAGAACCATTTGGTCCATAACTTCAGTTAGTTTCACTGTATCTCTGTTTAGCTTCTGATTCCATGATTTGTCCATTTTGGGGAGTGATGTATTGAAGTCTTCCACTATTATTGTGTGGGGTGCAATATGTGCTTTGAGCTTTATTAAAGTTTCTATAATGAATGTGGGTGCCCTTGTGTTCGGAGCATAGATGTTCAGAATTGAGAGTTCATCTTGGTAGACTTTTCCTTTAACCAGTATGAAGGGTCCCTCCTTATCTTTTGATTGAAAGTCAATTTTATCTGATATAAGAATGGCCACTCCAGTTTTTTTCTTAGGACCATTTGCTTGGAAAATTGTTTTCCAACCTTTGACTGTCTTTGTCACTGAGGTGGGTTTCTTGTATGCATCAAAATGTTGGGTCCTGTTTACATATCCAGTCTGTCGGTCTATGTCTTTTTATAGGGGTATTAAGACCATTGATATTAAGAGATATTAAGGAAAAGTGATTGTTGCTTAGTATTATCGTCTTAGTTAAAGGTGAAATTCTCATTGTGTATCTATCTTCTATTGGGTTTGTTGAAAGATTATCTTGTTGATTTTTCTATGGTGTGATTTACTGCCTTGTATTGGTATTTTCCACCCATTATCCTTTGCAGAGCTGGATTTGTGGAAAGATGCTGTGTAAATTTTCTTTTATCATGGAATGTCTTGTTTTCTCCATCTATGGTAATTGAAAGTTTTGCTGGGTATAGTAGTATGGGCTGACATTTAGGTTCTCTTAGGGTCCATATGACATCCGCCCAGGCTCTTCTGGCTTTCATAGTCTCTGATGAGAAGTCTGGTATCATTCTGATAGGTCTGCCTTTATATGTTTCTTGACATTTCCTCTCACTGCTTTTAATATTCTTTCTTTTTCTTAGTGCATTTTTTGTTTTGATTATTATGTGACTGGAGGACTTTCTGTTCTGGTATAGTCTGTTTGGAGTTCTGTAGGCTTCTTGTATGTTCATGTGCATCTCTTTCTTTAGGTTAGGGATGTTTTCTTCTTTAATTTTGTTGAAGATATTTACTGGCCCTTTGAGATGTAAATCTTTGCTTTCTTCTATGCCCATAATCCTTAGATTTGGTCTTCTCATTGTGTCCTGGGTGTTCTGGATGTTTTGGGTTACAAGCTTTTTGCATTTTCGTTGAGTGTTGAGTCAATGTTCTCTATGAAATCTTCAACATCTGAGATTCTTCTATCTCTTGTATTCTGTTGTTGATGCTTGCATCTATGACTCCTGGATTCTTTCCAAGGTTTTCTATCTTCAGAGATGTCTCACTTTGCAATTTCTTCATTGATTCTATTTCCAGTTTCAGATCCTGGATAGTTTTGTTCAGTTCCTTCACTTCTTTGTTTGTTTTTTCCTGAAATTCTTTAAGGAATTTTTGTGATTCCTCTTTAAGGGTTCTACCTGTTGACCCCTACTCTCCTGTATTTCTTTCTGGGATTTTTGTGATTTCTCTTTAAAGGGCTTCTGCATGTTGACCCATGTTCTCCCATAATTCCCTATAAGACTTTTGTATTGCCTCTTTAAGGGCTCCTACCTGTTGACCCATGTTCTCCCATATTTCTTTAAGAGATTTTATGTTTCCTCTTTAATGACTTCTACCTTTGATTCTTTTGTCTTTCTGTAAGGGATATTTGTGTTTCTACCTGTTGACCCATGTTTTCCTGTATTTCTTTAAGGGAATTATTTATGTTCTTCTTGAAGTCCCCCATCAACAATATGAGATATAATTTTAAATCTAGCTCTTGCTTTTCTGATGTGATAGAGTATGCAGGATTTGCTCTTGTGGGTGAACTGGGTACTGATTGTGCTATGTTGCCTTGGTTACTGTTGGTAATGATCTTGCATTTGCCAATGGCCATCTTGTTATCACAGGTGTTAGCTGGTCTTGCTGTCTCTATCTTCTCTGTCCTGCTGGCCTATGTTTCTTTACTCCTGGGATTCCTTTTCTCACCAATGTCCTGCAAACAGGTGGTTCTCCAGGAAGTATCAGGTAATGGGGTCTTTCCTATGGCAGACTTGGCAAGGGTCAAATGCCCTGCAGGCTTCTATTTCTCAAATGGTCTGCTGCTGCTAGCTTTAAAATGCTCTGCTTATGCTGGTTCTCGAATGTACCTACTGGTGTCAGTTCTCTAATGGCCCATTCCTGCCAGTTCTTGGATGCTGTACTCCTACCTGTTATCTAGAGAGTATCAGGAAATAGGCTCTTTCCCATGTCAGAAGAGGTACAGGTCAAATAACCTGCTCCTGCCAGTTCTCCAGAGAGTTTCAGGAACAGGATCTTCCCCATGTCAGATGTGGCACAGGTCTACCACTTCCAATGGATGTGGCAGTGGTGATTAACCTGCTACTACTAGTTCTCTTGAGAGTATCAGGAAGTGGGATCTTCCTGTGTCAGATGTGGCACAGGTCTCTGAGAGCAGGACTCACTCCCTCTAAGTGCAGGACTCCCTGCAAGTCAAATGCTCCCTTGCAGAATGCGTGCCCAGACAGCTGTAGAGCTGCCCAGCTCCTACATGCAGAAGGAACCCAAGCGGACTGTGTCCCAAGTGATCTTTCACTTTGTTGTTCCCTGCGTACCTGGCTGAGCTGGTTGCTTGGTCTCAGGAGCCAAGATAGTCCTGTGTTAGTTTTTTATTCAGCATATTTATAAACTGACAACCCAAATATCTACTAAGAAAACTGATACATTGATATCAACCCATTTAAATGAATGACATTAATTAAGTAAAAGGAATAATGTTCTCAGATCTGTAGCACTGTGAATGCACGTAGTAGACATTGTTATGAGAGAGAAGAGCCAAATACCATAGTACTTACTGAATGATTTAAGTTGTGTGAAGTTCACAAACATATGGAAATATCTTTAAGATGTTGAAAAATAATATAAATCTACAAGTAGAGTTGGAGAGGAGTGGCTAAGAATCTAAAGATGTGTGTGTGTGTGTGTGTGTGTGTGTGTGTGTGTGTGTAATATATATGCAATCCAGGTATACTATAGTGTAATGAATAAAAGTGTTTAAAAATAATATTAATCTTTGATCATTAAAGAAATCAGCTAAATTATTCAGCGAGCCTGAATTCTGCAACCAAGAACAGTGCAGTTTATATAAACTAAGATAAAAAGTAACACTCTTCAACATAGCTGAAATCATTTAGCTCTAATGCCAACACCTGGAATGGAAAGTGTTATAGAAAGGCCAGTTCCAAGTGAATCTCTGTCATGCACTCAAAATGGAACGTCGGCTATTCAGTGACAGAGAAGGGTGTAAAAATCACAACCCACCTCTGTTCGTCCAAAGAATGCACAGTTCTATCAATAGTTAAGAATCTATCAATCATTGTCACTATAGAAGAGAATGTAAAAGAAGATTAGACCTTAATGTGTTGAAGACAATTTCATTAAATGCATACTCATGATATAACAGAGTGTGTAATTCCTAGTACCATGGGATTTCTAAAAATATCTTTAACAAACATGAACTTTTAGAAAAAAACTGTTCCTATAAATCTGAGAAGGCATTATAGTTTCATAATAGCACTTCTATTTAAAAGTTTGCTTTTCAGACCTTCTCTAATTGTTTTTTTAAGTAATCTAAAGTTATAATGGAAAAACTGAATTATAGTAGCAGTTATTCAGTTAACCTAAACTTGTCAGAGAAAATCAACCAAAATCTGTAGGAAATCATTAAAATGGGTAAAAAAATTTTTTTATGATTCCGCGATAGAATAACTAATTGTAGGGCTAGAGAATAAATCTCAACTGGTAGAAGTTCTTGCTGTATTGGCCGGAACCTAAGTTCCATTTTTGGATCTGACAGTAGAAAAATAGAAGTCATCCCTAAGGACTGACCTCTGTCTTCCAAAGCATAAACTACATACACACAGACATATCATGCACACTCTCTCTGTGGTGCTTTAAAGGAGAAGTATTCTCTATAGGTGTATGTATAAGAAACTGGTCTCCCTGTTGGTGATGATATTTGTGGAGGTTTTAAAATCTCTATGTGATTAAATCTTGCTGGAGGTGGAAAAACACCATTGTTGGGAGAGCTTTGATAGCTCACAGCCTTTTCCCCACTACCAGTTGTTTCTCTCTGTTTCCTATGTTTGGTGGAGATGTACTACCTCAGCTTTCTGCACTGTCTTGGGTCATGACTACCACCAGATGAACTCTCTCTCTCTCTCTCTCTCTCTCTCTCTCTCTCTCTCTCTCTCTGAAACTAACATCCAAAATAATCTCTTGCCATTCTAAGTTGCTTTTAGTCATGTTTTTCATCACAACAAAAAATAGCAAATTAAACATTCATTAATAAGTGAAAATATTTTTTAAAGTTAACTGTGGTATGCTAAATACATAAGTGCAACTTGCTGAGTATGAACAATGTTAACTATATGTATGTTTTCAGGGCTGACCATTTGATATTGAATAACCAATCCATGGGCTCCTTCTTGCTTTCAGAATTGCTTAGTTTCCTGGAGTAACAATGAACAATAATTTAAAAGAGAGGCAATGGATTAAAAAGAGAGCAAAGAGAGATATATGGAAGAGTTTGGAGGGAGGACAGGGCAAGAAAAAATTATGTATTATAATCTCAGAAAACACAAGCAATAATTTTTAAGTTATTTTCAGTCTTCTAAATCAACACAGTTATAAACTGGAAGTTTTAAGTTGTCCTAGTATGCCTGTTCCTTCTCAAAGGCAGAAGAGTGAGGAACCTGCCACTTGAAAGCTTTGGTAAAGAAATCAACAAACCCTCATCCACTGAAAAGCTCTAAAGCTGACACTGAAATGAAAACTGCAAAAAGAGCAAAGACAACATGGAAGGGTAAGAATGGCCTCATCTATTGCTTGTCAGATGCCAACACAAAGCTGTATTAAGCCTTGGCTAATTGCTTCAACATTCGGAGCTAAAACAACACAGTTAAAAGAACCAGGAATACGTGCATGAAAAGCATAGACTACAGCACAGTGGAAAATAAAATGCCTTCTCAATGAGGTCAGATCAATAAGATGAGAGGTGCTCATAATAAAATGAAGTTGAACACAAGGCACTGACAGTGTTCAGAGCTTGAAATTTTAGTGGTAGTTTCCACTCCATGATGCAATGCACACTTAATAACTACTCAAATTCTCTAGTTCCAAAGCTTTTCTGTAAGAATTACCTAGCTACACATGTCTCTTTCCGAGTACCTACCTACAGGCCAATGGTAAAACAGCCTAACTTTTGTTACAAATACAGATATTGGGATGTTTACACTAGTGTTCTGCTGTTTTGAAAAAACATTTTCACAAATGTTCTATTTATGCTAACAACATGAAATTCTGCTACACCAAAATGAACGAATGAGATATCTTCATGGTTAGATGTACTTGGTAATAAGTCTAAACACATGAATGACATTCTTAGAACTCACATAATGGAAGGAGAGAAAAAATTCCTGCAAGTTGTCCTCTATGCTTAAATACACAAAAGTAAGTAAATAAATGTAAGAAAAACCTGAGTAAATGGTAATCCTTTAAGTGAAGAATAGGCAATATCTGTTCATTTATTAATAATATGTTGCTTTAAATACATATGCATTTTGTGCATTTATATTTTAAAATAAAATTTTATTAAAATGTGAAAAATATTTGATGGCCATGATTTTAAGCACTTAAAGAATATTTTCCAATGTTTTCCATTTCAAATGTTATCTCCCTTCACAGTTTCCCCTCCAGAACCCCTCTATTCCATCCTCCCTCCCCTTGCTTCTATGAAAGTGCTCCCCACCCACTCCTGCCTCACTGCCCTGGCATACCCCTACACTGGAGCATGAAGCCTCCACAAGGCCAAAGGACGCCCCTCCAATTGATGCCAGATAAAGTAATCCTCTGCTACATATGCAGCTGGACCCATGTGTCTCCCCCGTGTATACTCTTTGGTTGGTGGTTTAGTCCCTAGGAGCACTGGAGTGTCTGGCTAGTTGATATTATTGTTCTTCCTATAGGGTTACAAACCCCTTCAGGGCCTTTAGTCCTTTCCCTAACTCCTCCATTGGGGTTCCTGTTCTCAGCCAGATGGCAGGCTGAGAGCATATGCATCTATCTATTGGTCAAGCTATGGCAGAAACTCTCAGAGGACAGCTATACCAGGCTCCTTTTTCCATTAGTATATCAGCCATTTTTCAATTACAACCTTAATTGTTGATTACCATCTTCAGGAAAACAATAGCACCTTAACCTCATAGATTAGAAATTCCAGCTTCATTTCCTCCTCATTAACCTTAATTTGTATTCTTAATTAGATGTAGGGATGAAATGGTATTTGTTATTAAAGGTTTGCCATTTTATGCAGTAATTATTTGACTATCATTTTACCATTCTGTTATTTGAATTAATGAAATAGAGCAATTGTTTTTGTTTTGTTTTGTTGTTCTGTTTTTGACAAGTCCAATTTTAGGATGGTGGGGGAAGCTGATCTCCCTCAAGATCATTGCCAGCAGTGAAGATATTACAGCATAGCTAGAGACTATGAACAAGCACAGAAACTTTCCAAACATACCCAAATTCTCAGCAAGAAATCAGTCAGGGTAATATAAGTTCTTAGATGAAAAAAATGATAAGGAAAGGAGAGTAAGTTTATACTATGAGCTGCACATTAATGTTACCAGTATCATTGCAAAACACATAGTGGAGAGGGCATGCTGCTAGAATTAGATACTGAACAGGCCGTCATGTAACCATTAAAGATCTAAAAAAGGTAAATACAAGAAGTCTGGTTGTCTCCAAAGTCAGTAGACTTGATTCTCCATATATGAACATAACTGCCAGTGATGCAAAGATGGTAAAGTTATAATCATGGCACCATTATCTTTTTATGCTGGAACAGGAGACTTAGAAAGTAGCCATCAAGTTGATGATGCCTAGAAAATGATTCAATAAGGCAGTCAACACTGGGAATAGTTGGTGATCCCAAAGAGATCCATAAATAAAAATATATGAGACCTGGTATTCCACAAGAACGTTTTGGCCAAAATCCTGTCTGCATCCATAAAATCACATTTCAGCAAAGTTATCCTTTGGATGATCTAATTCTCTCTGGGTGTAAATGAATCTTACTGGGGTCCCCTGCTTTGGATGTACTTACAGGGGTCATATAATATTTCATTTTGAGTTTATTGGAACTTGAAAACTGAGATTAAAGAAATAGTGTTAGAATTTAAAAAAATAAAAAGGCTTAACAAAACTTTTCCTTGACTTTTATTCTTTCAATATTTTCTCTCAGAATGCAGTATTAACTTTCACTTAACTACAATCTCAAAATCTTGTCTCATAGACAGTTCCCTAGAGAAAATGGTAAACCCATAAAACAGAGACAGTGCAATCATTTTTGGCACAAGAGCATAACTTATTTGAAGGCATCAGGAAACATCAATAAAATACTGTGATGTACAAGATAAATGTAAATGTGAAATACAGTAGAGTTATAGATTAAATAGTTTCTCTTCTTCTAATATACATGTCAGTCTAACAATGAACTATTCTAAAGCTCCCTGGTGTCTCAAAATTGCCTGGGTCATTCCAGGAAGATACAGTACAGATTATATTGAGAGTTTCTAGTTTTCTCCACAAACTGAGCACAGAAAATAAGCAGAGGAAATTATGTTTTCATGAATTTCAAAAGACAATATTGGAATTGGCAAATCATAGAGGTAAGTCTTGTGGTTTTCAAATTTAAGACATTTACCTGCATTGAGGCATCCATTTACAGAAAAAACAAATTATTGACTTTGGGAGAAAGATAAAAGAGATAAGGAGGAAGGAAGGAAGAAACAAAAGAAGGAAGGAAAGAAGAAAAAAAGGAAAGCTAGAAGGAAGGAAGCAAGACAGACGGACATCTATTTTTAAAACTGAATGCAATAGGAAAATGAGCTAGAACATCTTACATAATGCTGCCTTAGTAGTTCAAGACCTAAGCTAATTGAGTTCAGCAAAATCACTGGTTTTATATGTTAAATAAATTCTCTATTTTAAAAAGTTAAATGTGAAAATACTTCTAAATGTTGTCTGTAGCTTAATAAAATATTAATGAGGCTTTATTTTGAAAATTATAGTCCCTATACATACACATGGAAATGACAGACTAGCATGAAAATATATTTCTTCTTGTAAAAAAGGGCCATTTGATAAATATTTTTGTGTTTATAAGAGTTTTTCATGAGGCAACATATATCTTACATGTCTTTTCAAGTGAAGATAAAACTCTTGACACCCACTCCTACAACAGCTAGAAGAAGTGCCACTCCCAGGTGCTTTGGAATGCCCAGGATCATCTGGGCACACAACATCTGCCCCAATACCTAGAGTAACTGGGACCTCCACAGGAACCAGGGAAACATGAACCCACACCCGCCAGAGGCAAAACTTCCTTCCAGCTTGCACCTGCACCTGGAACAGACTTAGGGCTCTGGCTCCCTACCCATTCCTGAAACACCCAGAGAAAGCTAGACTCCCAGGAGCTCTTATACAACAGGATCTCAGGAGCTTGGTCACACCAGGATTTCAGGATCCTAGAGACAGCTTGACTCCTACTAGCTTTGACAAACCCAGGATCTCAGGATCACAGTATCCTAGAACCACAGGAATGGAGAGACAGCTGGACTCCTAGCAGTTCTGAGACAACCAGGATTACAGGAGCGACAAAATCCAGTCAGAGACCAAAAGGGTAGATAGCACTAGAGATAACCAGATGTCTAGAGGCAAGTGCAAGAACATAAGCAACAGAAACCAAGGCCACTTGGCATTATCAAAACCCAGTTCTCCCACTCCACTACAACAAGTCATGGATACCCCCAATACATCAGAAGAGCAAGATTCTGATTTGAAAACACATTTCATGATGATGACAGAGGACTTTAAGAAGGACATAAATAACTCCCTTACAGAAATACAGGAAAACACAGGCAAACAGTTAGAAGCCCATAAAGAGGAAACATAAAAATCCCTTAAAGAATTATCACCAACAGAATACAAGAGATAGAAGAGAGAATCTCAGATGCAGAAGACACCATAGAGAACATTGAAACAACAGACAAAAAGTGCAAAATGCCAAACACTCCTAACCCAAAACATCCAGGAAATCTAGGACACAATGAGAAGACCAAACTTAAGGATTACAGGTATAGAAGACAGCAAAGATTCCCAACTTAAAGGGCCAGTAATATCTTCAAAAGATTCTAGAAAAATCTTCCCTAACCTAAAGAAAGAGATGCCCATGAACATATATTAGGCCTACAGAACTCCAAATTGATTGGATCAGAAAAGAAATTCTTTCTGTCACATAAAAATCAAAACAAAGAAAGAATATTAAAAGCAGTAAAGGAAAAAGGTCGAGTAACATATAAAGAGTCAGAGCTATCAGAATTTCATCATTCTTCTAACCAGAGACTATAAAAGTCAGAAGATCCTGGGCAGATGTCATACAGAACCTACGAGAACACAAATGCCAGTCTAGACTACTATATCCAGAAAAACACTCAATTAAAATAGATGGAGAAATGAAGATTACATGAAAAAAAATTTACACAATATCTTTCCACAAATCCAGCCCTACAAAGGATAATAAATGGAAAATTCCAACACAAGAAAGGAAACTACACCCTAGAAAAAGCAAGTAATCTTCTTTCAACAAACTAAAAAGAAAATAGCCACACAAACATAATTCCACCTCTAACAAAAAAATAACAGGAAGCAATAATCACTTTTCCTTAATATCACTTAACATCAATGTATTCAATCTCCCAATAAAAGACATAGACTAACAGATTGGATATGTTAAGAGGATACAGCATTTTTCTTTATACATAAAAGCACTTCAGTGACAAAGACAGACACTACCTCAGAGTAAATGGCTAGAAAATTTTTTCCACACAAATTGTCTGAAGAACCAAGCTGGAGTAACCATTCTAATGTTGAATAAAATCGACTTTCAACCAAAAGTTATCAAAAAAGATAAGGAAGAATACTTCATATTTGTCAAAGGAAAAATTTAAAACCATGAACATTCAAGATCTATGTTTCAGATGCTAAGGCACCCACATTCATAAAAGAAACTTTATTATAGCTCAAAGCACACATTGCATCTTACACAATAATAGTGGGAGACTTCCACACCCCACTATCATCAATGGACAGATCATGAAAACAGGAACTAAACAGAGACACAATGAAACTAACAGAATTTATGAACTAAATGGATTTAACAGATATCTATAGAACACTTCATCCTAAAACAAAAGACTATACCTTCTTCTAAGAAGCTCATGGTACCTTCTCCAAATTTGGCCATAAGATTGGTTCCAAAACAGGCCTTAACAAATACAAGAAGATTGAAATAATTCCATGAATCCTATCAGACTACCACAAACTAAGGCTGGTCTTCAATAACAACAAAAACAAAAGAAAGCACACAGACACATGGAAGCTAAACAGTACCCAACTCAGTGATAACTTGGTCAAGAAAAAAATGAAGAAAAAACTTAAAGACATTTTAGAATTTAATGAATATGAAGATATAACATACTCAAACTAAGGGGACACAATGAACGCAATGCTAAGAGGAAAACTCATAGCTCTGAGTGACTCCAAAAACAACTGGAGAGAGCTTACACTAGCAGCTTAACAACACACTGGAAAGCTCTAGAAGAAAAGAATCAAATATACTGAAGAGAAGTAGATGGCAGGAAATAATCAAACTTAGGATTAAAATCAAGCAAGTAGAAACAAAAAGAAATACACACCAGGCAGTGGTGCCACATGCCTGTAATCCCAGCACTTGGGAGGCAGAGGCAGGCAGATTTCTGAGTGAGGCCAGCCTGGTCTACAGAGTGAGTTCCAGGACAACCAGGGCTACATAGAGCAACACTGTCTTGAAAAACCTAAAAAAAAAAAAAAAGAAAAAAAGAAAAGAAAAGAAGAAAAGAAAGAAAGAAAGAAAGAAAGAAAAGAAATACACACAAAAAATCAACAAAATCAAGACATAATTCTTTAAGAGAATCAACAAGATAGAAAAAACTCTTGGCCACACTAACCAGAGGTCATAGAGAGAGTATCCAAATTAACCAAATCAGAAATTAAAATGGAGATATAAAACAGAAACCAATGAAATTTAAAAAAAAATCAGATCCTACTACAAAAGCCTATATACAACAAAACTGGAACATCTGTATAAAATGGACAATTTTCTGGATTTGTATCAGGTACCAAAGTTAAAACAGTATCAGATAAACCATCTAAACAGTCCTGTAACCCAAAAGAAATAGAAGCAGTCATTAAAAGTCTCCCACCAAAATAAAAGCCCAGGCCAAAATGAGTTTACTGCAGAATTCTTTCAGACCTTCAAAGAAGACCTAATACCATTACTCTACAAACTATTCTACAAAATAGAAACAGAAGGAACACTACCAAATTCCTTCTATGAAGCCACAATTATGCTTATACATAAACCACACAATGGTCCAACAAAGAGAACTACAAACCAATTTCCCATATGATTAATAATGCAAAAATACTCAATAAAATTCTCTCAAACTGCATCCAAGAACACATTTAAATGATCATCCATCATTTTCAAGTAGGCTTCATCCCACAGATGCAGGTATGGTTCAAAATAAGGAAATCCATCAATGTAATCCACTATATAAACAAACATGAAGTAAAAAACAAAACCAAACCACATGATTAGATCATTAGATCCTGAGAAAGCATTTGACAAAATTCAATACCCTTTCATGGTAAAAGCCTTGGAAAGATCAGAAATTCAAGGCCCACACCTAAACATACTATAAGCAATATACAGCAAACCAGTAGCCAAGATTGAACTAAATGGAGAGAAACTTGAAGCAATCCCACTAAAATCAGGGACTGGGTAAGGTTGCACACTCTCTCCCTACCTATTCACTATAGCATTCAAAGTCCTAGCCAGAGCAATTAGACAACAAAAGGAATTTAAATGGCTACAAATTGGAAAGAAATAATATCATATCACTATTTGCAGAGGATATGATATTATACTTAACTGACCTGAGACATTCTACCAGAGAGCTCCTAAACCTGATAAACAACTTTAACAAAGTGGCTGGTTATAAAATTAACTCAAATGATAACAGGCTGAGAAAGAAATTAGAAAAACAACTCCCTTCACTGTAGTCATAAATAATATTAAATACCTTGGTGTGCCTCTAGCTAAACAAATGAAAGATCTATATGACAAGAACTTCAAGTCTCTGAAGAAAGAAAAAGAGCATTTTCAACAAATGATGCTTGTTCAAATGGTGTTCAGCAGGTAAAAATATTCAAATATATCCTTTCTCATCTCTTTGTATCTTATCTCAAGTCCAAGTGGATCAAGGACCTCAACATAAAACCAGATACACTGAAACTAATAGAAGAGAAAGGAAGGAAGAGCCTTGAACACATGGGCACAGGAAAAAAAGTTCCTGAACAGAACACTAATTGCTTATGGTCTAGATCAACAATCACAAATGGGACCTCATAAAATTGCAAAGCTTCTTCTGGAAGGCAAAGGACACTGTCAATAGGACAAAATGGCAGCCAACAGATTGGGAAAAGATCTTTACCAATCTTACATCTGACAGAGGGTTAATGTCCAATATATACAGAGAACTCAAGAAGTTCAACTCCAGAAAACAAAATAATCCTATTTAAAAAATGGGGTACTGGCTGGGCGTGGTGGTGCACGCCTGTAATCCCAGCACTTGGGAGGCAGAGGCAGGCGGATTTCTGAGTTCGAGACCAGCCTGGTCTACAGAGTGAGTTCCAGGACAGCCAGGACTACACAGAGAAACCCTGTCTCAAAAAAAAATGGGGTACTGAGTTAAACAAAAAATTCCCAACTGAATTGAATGGCCTAAAAGTGCCTAAAGAAATGTACAACATCCTTAGTCATCAGGGAAATGCAAATCATAACAACCCTGAGATTCCATTTCACAGCAGTCAGAATGGCTAAGGTCAAAAACTCAGGTGACAGCAGATGCTGGAAAGGATGTGGAGAAAGTGGAACACTCTTCCATTGTTGCTGGAAATGAAAGCTGCCACTCTGGAAATCAGTTTGGTCGTTCCTCGGAAAATTGGAAGTAGTACTACCTGAGGATCCAGCTATACCACTCCTGGACATACATACAAAAGATGCTCCAGTATATAGCAAGGACACATACTCTACTATATTCATAGAAGCCTTAACTGTGATAACCAGAAGCTGGAAAGAACCCAGATGTCCTTCAAGAGAGGAATGGGTACAGAAAATGTGGTACATTTACACAATGGAGTACTAGTCTGCTATTAAAAAAAATCATTTCATGAAATTCTTAGGCAAATGGATGGAACAAAAAAATATCATCCTGAGTGAGGTATCCCAGTGACAAAAGACCACACTTGGTATGTATTCACTGATAAGTGGATATTAGCCCAAAAGCCGAGAACATCCAATATACAATTCACAGGCCACATGAAGCTCCAGAAGGAAGACCAAAGTGAGGACGCTTCAGTCCTTCTTAGAAGGGGGAACAAAATACTCAAGGGATAATATATGGAGACAAAGTGTGGAGCAGAGACTGAAGGAAAGGCCATCCAGAGATTGACATACCCCTGTGGATCCATTCCATATACAGACACCAAACCTAAACACTATTGCAGATGCCAAGAAATGCTTGCTGACAGGAGCCTGATATAGCTGCCTCCTGAGAAGCTCTGCCAGTGCCTGATAAATACAGACAGATACTTGTAGTCAACCATTGGACTGAGTACATGGTCCCCAATGGAGGGGCTGCAGAAAGGACTGAAGGACTTGAAGTGGTTTGTAAACCCCTAGGAAGAACAACAATATCAACTAACAAGAACCCTAGAGCTCCCAAGGAGTAAACCACCAACCAACGAGTATACATGGAGTGACCCATGGCTCCAGTTGTAAGGCAGCAGAGGATGGCCTTATCAGGTATCAATGAGAGGAGAGGCCCTTGGTCCTGTGAAGGCTTGATGCCCCAGTGTAGGGGAATGCTAGGATGGGGAAGCAGGAGTGGGTGGGTGTATGGGAGAGTACCCTTATAGTAGCAGGGGGAGGGAAATGGGATGGGGGGGGTTCCAGAGGGAAAACCCGGAAAGGGAAAACATTTGAAGTATAAATGCATTAAATATATAATAAAAGTAGAAAAATATATAAACTCTTATTAGCAGGCTATGACTAACTAATATACTGAAATAGGCACCTCTAGGCACTGAAGAAAGAAAAGTTTATAGGATGTCATCTCTGCTCTAAGAACATTTGGAGTTTCACAAAGAAATGGGGTAACAATAATAATTCAGTTTTATTACAATAATTTCTATAGGAGAAACACACAGTAAAATAAATCTTAAAGAATTTCACTTCATGATTCCTCATGGAATGAGTAGCCATGTCTGAATACATTCAATACATCAGCAAGCCAACACGAAAGAAAGTCCTTCCCAGTTATAAGAAGCAGTGTGAACAAGGACAGAGAGGGATGTCTAAATGTGTGCTCCTACAGTATGCTAGTATATATGAAATAGAAAATAAAAAATTCATGGAACAAAAGAAATATATTCAAATTTTTTATTTTTATTTTTATAAACATTATCTATATTCTATTCAATATTAATTGAAGCTTACACTGTTAAGTGACTTCTAACCATTAATGTATTTAATATTTATTAAAATAAAGTCAGGCTTGTAAACTGAAATTCCAAGAAAGAAGCTCCAGCTGAGACTTCTGAAGTCTCATTAGCTGGTTAGAACATCAATGGCAGGAATAAGATTGGAGTACTGTTTGTCCAGAGCTGAACTATAACTCATCCTGGGCCATCTCTATAACTACTCCTTGGCCATGTCAGTATCAATGTTAAAATCCTGTGACTAACAGATAAAAACACTTTGGCAGCTACTAACTTAGCATAATAATAGTTTCTATAGGACAAAAGTCTAGAATCATGAGATAGTATTTGAAGCTTATAGAATATGTTCTTTGTTTTGCTATACTAATCTGCTTCATGTTTCTGCCTATATATATTATATATATTCATATATATGAACATATATATATGAATATGTATGCATATGTGCATATATGAATATATGTATGCAAATTTATATATTCACATATGTATGTACATGTATTATAATCCGTATATAGACATGCATACACATAGACATGTATATATCTATGTATATATACATACACATATATGTATATATACATATATATTCATGCAATTGTAAACTGTATTAGAGTCTCAGACAATTTTTACTCTACTGGTTAAGAAAAGTCATATGAGTAAAATTATTATGAGTTTAAACTGTATACAATCAAAAAATAAGCTATACATGGCAAATCCTGGCTTTCCATAGGGGCAAATACAGGATATATGAATAACAAGAATGAGCAATCATGAGTAATCTGAAGTAAATTTAGTTCCATCTGCTACCCTGTGAGAAGTATGCATTCTAATAATGATTATGTGTTCTGAAGAAACCTAGATATAAGACTCCTGCCCTGTTCTCTTGGAGTGATCCCACAAGCACTCAGAATTCTGACAGGACCCTGTTACTGGACTTCCTTCCAATACTTGCCCTCAACTCTTGAGCTGTCAGATGAAGACACTGAATCAAATTATTGTAAAAGTCAATGAATTGCTAATATTAATAATAATTATGTCAAAGACTTATGAACATGATATACATGAAGCATATGTAAAAATATAATTTACAAAAGAAATCTGGCTTCCATGTTGTAGGTTAAAAAGTTGAAAAGATGCTTAAAAATCACTAAATCTTCCCAAACATCATTAAAGAGCACTATTTTTGACACATATCAAATATGAATTATATAACAATATATACATAAAGCAAAATCAATTAAAAATCCAATTAAAGTGAAAGAAAATCTCAGAAGTCAATCTTAATGATATGGCAAATATATACTAATATGTCAAAAGTCTATAATACAAAGCTATGAACAATGTAAGTACACTTCACATATCCATATATATAAACAAATAAATGGTGAAAATAATGATAACATAAATGTTTGCCTACAATTTTAGAACTACAAATAAAAATTAAGGTGGCCAAAAATTATATACTGTGTATGGTTATGTGACATACTGAAAATCTTTATATGATCAACTTGATAAAGTATACTCACATCTAGGATTAGATTTTGCTTTTTTAGCTTTGTAACTAGAATGCCTTTTTCTATCATAAGAAACCTTTATTATAGAGAAAATAATATCCTCTGAATGGTGTCCACCAAAAGGAAATGTTTAAGTCAAATGTTTGAATCAAAACTTTTGCTTCGTTTACTACTTGATGAAGTAAATATGATTCAAGAATGTATGCATATTTCATCTTGTTCATGGAAATAGAAATGAAAGCATCAATAAGTAGCTCAGGCGACTGAGGCTTAAGTGACAAATGGTAAGTGCATATCAGAAGGATAAACTCTGAAAAGGTCCTAACAGTGGCTTTAACAGCATATACAATAAGACTCTCAGTCACCATTGCTTCTGTAAAGTCGGTGACCTCTGGTCACAGCAGTTGAGATAACTTTGTGGCTCCTTCCGCACATCCAAGAAAGCCTTTGCTTTATTGCTGTTTTACTCAGCTTTATCTATACATGGAATATTTTTTTCTCAAAACTCCCAAGTTAAGCAGAATAAAAGGACGATTACCAAAGTATGCAAGACAGGCATTAAGATATTGGTCAAAGAACACACAGCTTCAGTTAGATTGCAGGAACAAACTCAAAAGATCTGCTGTGCAGCATGACCATAATTATCAGGATGCAACTGGTTTCACATCATGATAAAAACCGTTGTAAAATTTAAAGGACTTTGACAAGATAGCTTAGCCTTATCTATTTAGACATGCTTAGAATTCTTACATTTGCTGTGGTTATTGATTTTTTTCCTATTTATTTCTGTCTTGAAATGACCTAATTTTCATGGGCTCCTAAATGTAACATATTTTGTATTCAATAGGCCCACAAATCAGAACCATACAAATATTTTCAACCATCACATTTGTACCCATGATGAGGGCATTATGTAAAATCTGTGTGCCCTGTGTTTTAGCACATTTATTGTGAAGGAATAAGAGAGAAAACCAAAGTGAAACTCTGTGTCTATTTTAAACATCTCTTGATTTATAACTTTTTTTCTTCTGTTAATATAAAAACTTCATGAAACTGACTCCACATTGAAAAATGGAACTTAGATACAGCCTAAATCTGTGTTCTTGGACCAATTAGTTCCAGTATAAATTATCTCTTAGACTAAGTTAGCAGCTGTATTTACAAGTTAATAGTCTCAATTATTATCTGTGTTTTTGGACCAATTAGCTCTACAATAAACTATCTCTTAGACTAAGTTAGCAGTTGTATTTACAAGTTACTAGTCTCTATTATTATTCTCATTTTATGCAAAGCTTAGCACATTTCAGAATTTAAATCTATACACTAATTCTTTTAGAAGGTTGAGTTCTTAGATAATATTAATGACACATTTCTTATTTTTTTAAAAAAACAATATACTATGGAAAATCAATATAAGAACCAATGAAATTTGTTACTAAAATTTTCAAGAGAAACTACTCAGATAAAATCAACAGCAACAGAAATTAACTGTATTGTCAAATGTCCTAAACTGGTTATCCAGAAGATGTTCACAAACCCTCATGGACAAGAGACAAAAGCAGGATCTACAGCTGTGGGGATCTGAACTAGGCAGCAGAAAAGGTAAGAGACAGAAATCTTCAAAGAAATACCACTGAACTGAGACTGCCTGAAAGCACCCATTCAGGAAGCAGTCCCCAGAAAGTTTCATTTCATTTCTTTTCTCTTTCTTTCATCCATGTAAAATTTGAGTCTGTTAATGTGTTTGTGATTTTAATTTGCTAATTTTAATTATCAAAAGATTGTATAAATTTAATGTATAGAAAGCCAGTTTTTAAAGACCTATGATTTTCTTGAGGGGTGACAGAGATTACCATTGACACCCACTAGAGAAAAAGGTGATTGAGATGATACTGACATAGTCTTAGTTATAAATTTGACATTCTCTAGAATAAACTAAAAGACAAAATACTGGACACTCCAGTGAGGGACTTTCATGATCATATTCTTTAACATGGCAAGATCATCCTTAAAAGATTTGGGAGAAAGAAGCTTCCCCATCCCCACCCTTTTGTCTGCTCCTTTACTTTGGCTGGTTAGTTTGTTTAATCTTTTGCTGTACATGACTATCCAAGCTTCTTTAGGTTTCCACCATAGAATGAAAACCAGTAGCTCTCCAGAAATGTACAATGTCTTTAGCCCAGATTAAGGCTGCGGGAGCACATGGCCTATGAACTGAAGAGCTATCACATCCTTGGCCTCCCCAGTGTAGGACAGCCTTTGTTGGATTATGCAGGCTGTACCTTGTGAATTAGTACAATAAATCCTTCCTGTGTTTCTTGTATTGGTTCTGTTTCTCTAGAGAACCCTAAATCTTCAATGAGTAAGATACTCTAGCAATGTATTTTTTTCCTAACAGAAACAAGCTGAATGACTATTCTGCACCACACTGCCTTAACAATACCAAAAAAACCTCAAACAAACAAACAAAAAAAAACAGGTTTAGAACACCTTTAGCATAACAATAAAAGAACAACATAAAAATGAAGAAAATAAGAGTGTTCTACTTTCTCAACACAAAGCATCCCACTACAGAGAAAGGTGGGATCTTCTCCACCCCATGTAGCTAGGTGGAGAAGAATTAAGCCTAAGTCTTTGATTTCAAGGACAAGACTCTGTCAGCCATGTTGAAATCCGTGTAAGTCCCCAATGCTAGTAGAACACTGGAACTGTGTTAGGTAGGAGGCCAAAAGTTCTGCCACCTCTACTGCAACTGTTTACAGCTCAATTAGAGCTGTAAGGGGCTCCTGCAAAGTGGGGAGTGAATGTCAAAGTTCAGGTTTTGGCAAGACCACCCTATTGAGACCCAGTACCAGGTCAGAATTCACAATGAAAAATCCAAGGCTGCCCTGTAGCTGTCCAGTGGCTAAGGAGAACCGGGTCCACCTGGAAGGATTGCTGGGGATGGGAGAGAGAAATAACAAGCCAAGACAAAGGTTCTTTCTGATCAAGATCAATGTTTCATTCTGAATAATATATGGGAAAACCAGTCCCCTGTTTTTGCCTGGATCTTGTTGCAAAACAAGCACAGCAGCTCAGTGGGTATTCAGCTTCTGCAGGAAAATGTGGAAAAGGCAAAACAATAGTATTCCACCTAGGTAGGAAGACTCCACCCTAAGTGGGCTAGATCAGCTGAAAACCTACTGTGGCAAACAATTAAGGTCTGGTTAACCTGCTCAAGGTCAGCAGAAGGGCACACTGCCCAAAAGCATGCTGAGGCTGAGTTGGGAAAGCTAAGAGTCTCAACTTGTATCATTTCAAACCTTGGAACAACCTCGGGGCAGGCCTGAGGCACACCAGCCATCCTCTTCAGAACTCTTAATTCCCTGCAGCTGTGGCCTTATGTGAGCCATGAATGTTGGTGTCTTAGCTAGGGATTTACTGCTGTGAACAGATACCTCGACCAGGACAACTCTTAAAAGAAAACATTTAATTGGGGCTGGCTTTTAGTTTCAGAGGTTCAGAGGTTCAGCCAATTACCATCAAGGCAGGAGCAGCATCCAGGCAGGCATGGTGCAGGAGGAACTGAGAGTTCTACATCTTCCATCTGGAGGGTGCTAGAAAGGGACTAGCTTCCAGGCAGCCCATGACTAGGGTACTAAAGGCCGTGCCCACAGTGACACACCTACCTTCTAATAGTGACTTTCCCTGGATGAAGCATATACAAGCCATCACAGTTGGTGGACAGTAGAATATATCTATTACACATCCCTCATCCCTGGGCAATACAGCTATTTACAATCCAGTATTTGAAGATGGGACTTTAGAAAATCTTATCACCAAGCAGAGAGACCTGAGACCCACTAAGTCTGACTCACATTTCTAATCTTTGACAAAGCTTCACAGTTCTGTCATCTATGCTATCTATGCTGAACTTCTAAACACTTTCAGTGCCCATGACTTCTGACCACTGATTCCAGGTAGCATTTTTTTGTCACAGGCAGTCCCTCACATACTCACCACCTAGAATGCCTCTCCATGCTAATGAGGCATCTGAGTAGCCTCAGCCTTCAGCCAATGACCTTGTTCCTCCCTAGAACTATATAACCCTAGTTTCACCACAAATAAAGTATAGGCATTCAAACCCACCCCTAATAAAGAAATACAAATAAGCTAAGATTGTCTTAGAGAACTGTTTCATTAAAGATCTTCAGAGACGATTGCCCCCCAACCCCTCCATTTGTTCTTTAAACCAGATTGGGATCTCATTCTTCCCAGACTCTACTTTACCCATTCCTGGTCTTATGCCCCAGGGCTCTACCCATTCTGGATTTCAACCTGCCATCTACATGACTCTGTTCCAGTGTCACAAGATACCCAGAGAGGGGACACCCAGAGATGCAGAACCTGGACACACATGAGTATTTGCAGTAGAGATGGAACATGTTAGCACTAGGCAGACTTTAACAGTATGAGTTTGGGATATGTCACAATGCTGTGCTTGTTATAACTGGCTGTGCATTCATCCACATGAGTATTCACTGAGAGAGTACAGTAGAGTGAGTATTCACCAAGAGAGTACAGTGGAGTGTTGTTATCAATTGTGGATATGATTAGGCCTACCCTATCCCTGAAAGAAACTTGTGGGTACAGGCTACTCATGTTAGTGCTTCATTAATCATCCATGGAAATATATTAAGATTGTCATTGAGACAAATGTGGGTTTAGGTTGTGTTCTAGTACTGAAACCAAGATAACATACAATGGACTCAGGAAAAGTCTACTTAGAGAAAATAAAGAGCCTGATCAGCATTTCTGGAAATGTAAGTGAAAGGATAAGGGCTGCAGGCTGTAAAGGTCCCTAGTAACCTTTCCCGCCTCACCTCCTGTGGAGAAGCTGAGGCAAGGGCAGACACCACTGCACCGGCCCCGTATGTACCTATGTGATCTTGGCCATGTAAGCGGAAATGACTTAACTAATTTATCCAGCCTCTGTAGGAAACTGATTGGTTCTCAGAGCATGTGGGCTCAGATAATTTAAACTGATTGGCTTGGAAGCTATGGAGTTGCTTGTGTAGGCGGGCTTTGCTGTAAATCTATAAAAAGCAGTCCTGTTTCTGCACCCAGTGTTCACTGTCATCTATCCCGTGTGGGGGATGGCCATGACCCCAGAGCTCTGGAATTAAAATCCTCTTGCTATTTGCATCAAGACTGTTTCTCATGAGTGATAGGAGTGACAGCTTCCAAGGTGTGGGCTCTGGGGTGCCCCCGTTTTTTGTTTGGGTCTTACATTTGGTGCATTGACCAGGAAGTGCAATTACCCCCCACACTCGAGAACTAACTTGGAGGTAAGTGGATCCCCTCTGAAACTTGTGTGTGCCGGCCGATGTCTTTGTTCTGAGTGTTTGAATGCGGCTCCGCAGTCTGTGTGTATGTGTGTGTGTCTTGGTTTGGGTTTGTAACAGATCGAGTGGACATGGAATCGCACTCTGTGTTACAGGGAGAGTGGATATGGAATCCCACTTCATGCAGCTGCCACTGTGGACCATAAGAACACAGCGGCTGTGGGAGGGAACGCCCTCGGGCCACAAGCTGTGGCCCCAGAGGACGCTCTGGGATGTAAGTCTGCCAGGGACACCTGGTAGACTCCCAGTGCCGGTCAAGAGGACCGAGGTCTGTTGGAAAAGTAGACTCTTCCCCCTCTGTGGCGGTCCGATTCTTTCGCCTGCTTGTAGGAGACGCGGATGGGTTGCAAGGGCTTGGATCTTTTGGTTTCTGTTTTGTGCGTTGTTGTCTTGTGTGCCTTTATCTACTGAGCCTGTCTGGTGTGGAGAGTTCGACTGGCAGTTGAAACTGCGGGGGTCTGGAGGACCCTGGAGAAGGCCGAGTAAGGCTCTTTTCTGTCTGTATTTGGTTCCTGCAATGGGCAGGAACATTCGGTATCTGAAACTGGGTTCGTCTAGAGGCAAATTGTCTTGAATTTTAGATGCCTGACGGTGGCAGGGTCAGGCTGTCTATGTGGTGATTGTTTTTCTCTGTCTTATTTTATATCTTGTCCAGCCCGCCATGTTAAGACTCTGGCACCAAGATCAGGTCATGTGACTCAAGCCCGCCATATTAGAATAAAAAAGAGATGAAATATTTGAGCTCTGAGGCCCCTGGTGGGGAAAATAAGTTTTAACAAGACACTCAAAGTGGCGGATATGGGAATTCTGAGTTTAAGTTACAGATGGCTTATTTCATTTATTTTAAATTGTTTAGATTACTATAATGGTTATGATGTTAAGCTTTATGATTTTATTGTTCCTCTGGGAAAGAGGTCAAAATAAGGGAGACCTGCAAAAGACTAGATTCTGAAACATTAAGTGAAAAATCTGTCTCGGTGATACTAAAATCTTGTTTTGAGATTTATTTGACAGAAATTGTTATTATGTTCAAGGCATAAATTCTTACTTGATACAGATTTTATTTTAATACAAAATCAAGGTTTTCATTGGTATAAATACTAAAAATGTAAAAATGCAGGATTTACACTCAGTCCTTCCTTGCTGTCATTATTATAGATCTGAGATGTTTAAGTCTGTGAGTTTGCAGCCAAATAAAAATATAAGGCTCTGAGTTTATTATTAGAGTGTTTTCTATGTTTTAATCAGAAATGGCTGAAGATAGTTTAACAGACAACAGCCCACAATACTTTACATAGATAGTTAGTTTTTAAAAAATGTCAGAAGTCCATGTAATATGATGTTTAATGTTATTTTTGTTGTAGAGACTAGTCTGCTCCTGACACCTTCCCTTTCTTGAAGAAACAGCATGTGTAGAGTTGCTTCTGTTATGGAGAGAGAGAGAGAGAGAGAGAGAGAGAGAGAGAGAGAGAGAGACATGAGATTGCCCCTCTTTATTTACAGGCAAACTCAATGTGTCTATAGATTATTATATGGCTTAATAATTCCTGATTCTTTAAGTCAGTCAGATGTTCTTGTGCCAGAAAGCTGAAGACTAATTCTCCAACATTTTGAAGTATAAACTGTCCAGGTGTTTAGCAGTCTCTATCATTTGGCTAAGTCTTAGAAGCTGTGTTAAGCTTTCTATATATTTTCAGTTAATATTGGTCACTCTTGGATTTCTGATGGGGATGAAAACTGTTAGTCTCATAGTCAGCTCAAGCTCTTTAATCTTGAGAAAGCTGATGTAGATTTAAATAAATGATTTTCAGGTGACATAAAATGTATAGCCAAAACATGAGTCAGGTGTTAATTCTTTAAGTCTTTTAAGAGAGTAAAGACGACTAAGGTTCTGTTTGACTGACAAGAGATTGGATGTTAGGCCTATCTTATAGTTTATAATTTACAAAATGATAATAGTATGCTCAATTTATATTTAGAGAAGACCACAGAGTAGAGCAGGAGAAGATCTGAAACCACCTATCCTGATTCCACGGTGGCTCTCTTACTAAGGACAAATTTCCCAAGAGACTCTTTAACCTTTTTGAGACTGTTTTATTTGTAATACAGGAAGCCAGCAAAGAATACCCCCTCAGATGAAAGGTAAGAGGCACCTGAAGGACCAACACCAGACTCCATTAGCAGGTCTTGAGGGCATGGCAGCCCACAGATTTGACGAAGGTATATGAGGATAAGCAGGGACCAGATGAGTCACTGGCAGCCTTTCTAGAGCAGCTCATAGAAGCATTTTGCAATACACCCTATGACCCCAGACTAGAGGGACTTTAGTTTGCTGAGAAAGTATGTAGAGGGATTTGGTACAGGTTAGTTAGAAGGTCTATGGAGAGATTTGGTGGTGCAAGTTGTTAGAAAAGTCTATAGAGAGATTTAGTATAGTTTACTGAGACAGGGAGACAGAAGAGAAAGAAAAAAAATGACAGAGAAGGAAGCTACAGAAAATCCTGGCTAAAAGACAGAAAGGAATCAATGTGCATATTATATGGAGAGAGGCCACTGGGCCAGAGTGTGCCCTAACAATCTGGGAGCAGGAACTCCCAGGTTTTGGGAGAATTGCCCCCAAATGGCAAAAGTGTTATCCCTGGGTGAAGACAATGACTAGGGGAGATGGGTGTTCTGACCACCTCCCCCAACCCTGGATAACTGTGAGAGGGAAAGAGAAACCCACTCAGTTCTTGATGGACACAGGGGCTTAACACTCGGTCTTCCAACCCAATGGCCCTATTTCCAAGAAAAGATCTTGGGTCCAAGAAGCCACTGGCGCCAAAATATGTTCATGGACTACCCGAAGAACAATGGACCTAGGGATGGGATGGGTAACCCATTCATTTAAGGTCACCCCAGGCTGTTCCTACCCTCTCTGTTGGAGCAAGGCATACTCTCCAAAATGGCAGGGAGGACAGATATATTTCCTGTCCAATGGGCTGCAGCAACTGGCCCAAAAAGAGAGACTGACCCCTGCTGAAAGTCGCTACAGACAGGAGCAATTTTCTCCATGAAGGACAGAGACAAGCAGGTGCTGCTATGGTGGACAAAACAAATGGCATCTGTGTAGAAGAATCTTCACCCTCTGGCATGTCAATGCAGAAAGTGGAGCTAATTGCCCTAACCAAGACCTTGGAACTTGGAGATAGCAAGAAAATCAGCATCCACATGGATGACAGGTATGCCTTTGCCACAGCCCATGTCCACAGGTGTATATGCCAAGAGGGCTGCTCACATCAGAGGAAACCAACAGGAAATCTTGGACCTCTTAGATGCCCTAAAGAAGCCAGCAACCGTGAGTATTACCCACTGCCCAGGACGTCAAAAGGGAAAAGACTCCGTGGGCAATAGCCAGGCAGAGCAAATCGCTCCAAGAATGGATATACAGGAGCCTATACTGGTTGTGGGTCTGCAAGAGACACCCACTGAGAAATGGGACAAAATTAAGTGATAGCCTCACTGAAAATATGCTGAAGAAAAAAGGACTGAGATTGCTAGCCATCCGACCAAGTATTACCAAGGGAAGGTGCACACAAGAAGGGAGAATTATACTCCCCAGAGAGTAAGCCAAGGACTCACCAGGCCAAATGCACAGATGAAATCATTTAAGGGATTAATAGAACAGTGTAAAGTATGCCAGTAAGTGAATGCTTGTGCAACAAAGAGTAAACAGGTCAAAAGACCTAGGAAGAGAACAACCTAGAGTATATAGAGGTTTTATAAAAGCTAAGGCAGGAAAGTATGGTTATGAATATCTTCTTGCACTTGTAGATACTTAATCTAGATGGGTTGAGACTTTTCCTAACAAGCAAAAAACAGCAGCCAGGGTTAGAAGAAATTTTCCTGAGTTTCAGAGTGCCCAAGGTAATTGGATCAGACAATAGTACTGTTTTTGTTTCTAAGGTAAGTCAGAAATTGACAAAGATATTGGAGACTATTTGGAAACATTATTGGATGTACTGTCCCCAGGGCCCAAGAGAGCTATAGAAATAAACAAAACCCTGTGAGAGACCTTAACTAAATTGACCTTGGAGATTGGCTTAGGCTGGGTGGTGCCTCTCCCCTTGTTTCTGAATAGTCCTTGCCATTTTGCCATTTTAACCTGACCCCCCCCCCGGAGATCCTCTTTGTTACCCCAATTCCTTTGTCATCCACTGGGTTCTACCAGGAGGTGTACCACAACATAAGATTTGGCTCAAACTGTCTGCCTTAATGCTCCAGGCATGTCAGACACTCCTCACTGCTTCCAGACAGGTTACTGGATCTGTGAAAGAAGGCTTCAGGAACAGTTGCTGGAACCCTGGTGAAAGAGACTCTCACTAAATTGAGCACAGAGACTGGATCTTTGTTCTCTAGGCTCAAGGTGTCCAGTGGATGAGGCATCGAGGTCCGGGAGGCCTACTCAGGAGAAGGAGATCCACAAGTCCCACATTGCTTCCAAGTTGGAGATATGGTCTATGTTAGATGCCACCACGCAGGAAACCTTAAGACTGGGTAGAAAGACCTTTATCTTGTAATCTTGACCACCCTGTTTTCTGCCCTGATAGGACCCCTAATGATAATGCTCCTGTTGCTTACAGTTAGACCTTATATAGTTAATAGGTTAGTTGCCTTCATCAGGGAACAGGTGAGCACGGTCCAGATTATAGTACTTAGGCAGCAGTATAAGAGCCCTCCAAGCCAAGAGGAGACTGACCTTTAATTCTCCTAGTTCTAAGGTTAGAACTATTATCAAAACAAGAAGTGGGGGATGAAAGGATAAGGGCTGAAGGCTGGAAAGGTCCCTAGGGTTCTTTCCCACCTCACCTCCTGCGGAGAAGCTGAGGCAAGAGCGGACACCGCTGCACTGGCCCCGTACATATGTATGTTATCTTGGCCAAGTAAACGGAAATGACTTAACTAGTTTATCCAGCCTCTATAGGAAACTGATTGGTTCTCAGAGAGCATAGGCTCAGATAATTTAAACTGATTAGCTTGGAAGCTATGGAGTGGCTTGTGTAGGTGGGCTTTGCTGTAAATCTATAAAAGCAATCCTGTTTCTGCACCCAGTGTTCACTGTCATTTACCCCACGTGGGGGATGGCCATGACCCCAGAGCTCTGGAATTAAAATCCTCTTGCTATTTGCGTCAAGACTGTTTCTCATGAGTGATTGGGTGATGGCTTCCAAGGTGTGGGGTGCTGGGATGCCCCTGTTTTTCTTTTGGGTCTTACATAAGCAAAGACAGAACAAATAACAATCAAACCAAACCAGTCACCATCAAACAAACAAACAAGCAAACCCAAAACAACAAAATAAAGTAGGTTAAAAAATTCAATACATATTTAACCTTGACTGCCTAGATAATGTCACATACCAGCAAACATAAACAGTTTATAGGAAACCTTGCCTGATGCCCAAAATTAAGTGCCAGAATCTGTCCAGAAAGGAGGCAGATGGGAAAATTCTTAAAGTAAGAATTTAAAATAACCATCAAGTAAACTCAACCACATCAAAAAAAAAAACAAAAACAAAAAACAAAAAACAAAAAACAAAAAAAAAAACCAATGACAATATAATTATTGCACTTTTACAGAGAAATTTAACAAAAAGATTGAAACAAATGGTGAAAACCAAAAAAATGTTCAGTTACAAAATATAACCAGCAGGGCTTAAACCACTATTAAGCCATCAGTACCATAGTATAAGAAGCAGAAGGAAGAGAAGAATGAGCTTGAAGACAGAAACTTTATGTTCATTTACTAACATGTTCATCATTTTTATGATTGGTATAAAATATGTATTGTGTTGAATATAATAAAATATTTAAGAAGAGTAAAGGTTTAAGTATTTTCAAATTTATTGCCCAAGTTATCAATCATGATATCATCAAATAGTAACATGCATGAACATTACAAAAATGTTTATTTTCATTTTATTTCTTATCTTTTGAGACTTGTAACTATGTGGGTTGGGAGTTTCAACAATTATGGGAAATTTTTAGCCATTTTGGATTTAATTCTATACAATATTCATTTTGTTCTCTCTAGAACAAAATGTTAAGTAGAAACTTAAATACTTCAAATATAGTATATTGTAAATTTATCAAGTAATTTTTGCTTCATTCTAATCCATGTTATGAACCTTCAGGATTTAATTTTTTTCTTTCCAAGCACTGGAATAAATATAATTACTAATATATTTTCTAAATGTTTAAGTGTATTACAAATTTAAATGATCAATAAACTCTCTAAGAACAGAAAAATAAACAAACAAAAAGATAGAATCCTTGAAAAAGCATGGTAAGAGAATGAGAAAGAAAAAAATGAATAACATTTGCTGGAAGTTCAGAACTCTATTAGAAAAATGCAATCTTTCATCATTAGGAGTAAATAATGACAAAGCAGTATAAAAGAGGGGGAAATCATATTAAAGAAAGCAATAACACTGTGCTTGTTACCCATGGTTATCTAGAGGACCAGAGCTAATACAATAACTATATTAACTAATAGAACAAATATATTACAAAGATGATTTATTAGATTGGCCTCACAGTCCACAGTGATGTCATGGTCCACTCAGCAGCCAAAATCTAGTGATGTAGGTGTAGATGATAGGTTTTTAGTTCACACAATGGGGATTAGGAAACTATGTCCCTATGTTAGGAAATGAGCCAGAGCACAGCAGACATACTCACCTATAGGGAGAAAAAAGAGGGCAATAGCAACAGCTTTTCCTTAGGACCCTCTTATGTCTGGCCTTTAGCCAGAGGCTGCTATCTATTCTAGGGGGGAATCTTTCTTCAGTTTATCTTTCCAGGAAATACCCTTACAGAACCACCCACATGCCTGTTTCTCAGTTGATTCCAGATGCAGTAGGGTTGACAAGTAAGGTTAACCATCAAACAGTGAATTCACAAACCAAGAAGAGAAATGGAATGTTCAGATAAAGGAAATCAATAATCATTGTTCAGATCTAACTTTACCAAGCTTACCCAAAGACATCTTCCACACATGCTGTCATAGTTGAGGAGAAAGAGCTTGTCCTCCAGGTTTCCAGGGACTAGACAGAGCAGGAAAGGCTACACAGTTCTACAGGAACCTTCCTAGCAAAGAGAAGCATGAAGTGTTCACAGCATTGGAGACCCTCTATACAAAGAGTACTGTTCCAGCAAAGTTACACTTGAGAGGCACCAAAGTGAAGCAAATCTTAGAGTAAGACTAAGTGCTTGGCCTAATAACAAATGTCTAATATTTAAAATCATAGCATAATTCACTAGACAAAAAAAAGTTAGCCCCTCGGATATGTTAATTTCAAGAAACTGAATCCAGAAAGTTTACAAATAGACCAAAAGTGATAGAACCACTAATGTAGGAGTAGCTATACTTAAGTCATATAAAATAGATTTTAGTTAAGGGTCATGAAAAACAAACCAGGTAATTCTATAGTGGAGTCTATTTTGCATGGGTCTAGTACTGTTATTGTGAACCAATCCCCTAATGAATAAAAGTCCCAATCACTAGGGCTGGACAGAAGAAGAGAAAAAGCAAGGGAGAGTTAGGGTTGGTTTTTTTTTTTTTTTTTTTTTTTTTTTTTTTTGGTCGGGGATAGCTTAAGGACAAGATGTAATTATAAGTGTCTCCCAGTTCCAATGGAAGATTCATCAGGATTCTCCACTGAAGTATTTAGATTTAGTAAGGCTTATAAGATAATAATTTCAGTTGTTGTGCCCAGCAATTGAGTTACCATTGTTTCTGAACTAAGTTTGTGTTGTTTGTCTTCACGCAGCAGCTCATCTGCGTTCAAGAGAAAAAGGTATGGTGGCAAAGCGTGTGTTTGCCAGATCTGTACCCCAAAGGCTTTGGGGGATTTGAAGTATGGTACTGGTGTGGTAGCAACCTACCAGTGGGAACTTAGAGAGCTGGGTGAAGATATTTTGGAGCACTAAGTCAGAGTCTCCATGAGATACAAACTGGTCAGCCATTGCCCGCCAGTGCATAGCTGGCTAGGCCCACTGGGGCAGAGAGTTGTCTGTCAGCACAAGCTCAGGAACATGCCGACACAACTTTTAATATTTTCCTCAACAAGAAACCAAGGGGGGAGCTGGGAGGGTGTTGGGTGGAGGGGCATATATGTGGATGCAGTGGGTATGAGGAGGGGTTGGGGGTCTTTGGGGAGTGGGTAATCGGGAAAGATTTTAACATTGGCAATGTAAATGAAGATGATATTCAATAAAAAAGAGTCAATTTAGCAAGAGACATACCAATTCTAGATATATGAACAGCCATTTTTAAGGCAGCAGAATACAGAAAGTTGGTGAAAACAGACCCACAAGAAGAAATGTGCTGAGAAACTTCACACCTACTTTCAACAATGGACAGTACATATAAACAAAAAAACAAAACAAACACACAAACAAACCAACAAAAACAGGGAGCACCAGGATTAACTTATATCCTACCCAAAATAAGAAGACTCTATAGAGCATTGCATCCAGAAACTGACAGATTCAAAATTTTCTCATCTAGGCATGTAACCTTCTCAAGGACACATAAATGAAATTATATAGAATCTCACATCTGAATATATATATATATATATATATATATATATATACATGTATAAACATATATATATATACATACATACATACATACATACACACAGACACACTGACTATACACAGATACATATACACATATATAAGAAAACTAGAAATCAAGTGGGGGAAAGCTCTGGAAGCTATAAAAATACATGGAAATTTAAAAATTATCAGTGGATCAAGGAGGCAATCAAGTTTTTATTAAAAATAATTCTTGAAACACATTACATTGAAGCTAAGAAAAGCTGATACTAAAAAAGAAATTTATAGCAGTCAGTGCCTATTTCAGAAAAGTAGAAAGTTTTCAAATAATATATCACTACATCTGGAGGCATTAGGAACAGAAGAAAAAGAATCCTGTAAAGAAATGGAAAAGAATCCTAAAATCACAGCAGGGGAACGCAGAGCAGGCAGTGATGGGCAGTCTCTGTTAATCAGGATGCTGCTGATGCTGGTATTTTGCAGTGTTGCTGGCAGGACTGTGAATGTTGTTGTGAAATATCAAAATGGGTACATACCATCGACCTGTTTCACTTTACATGGTTCCTGCTACCATCAAAACAGATGCAAAAATAGTAAGTTTCAGGCACAAGCTACACTGCACAAATTTGAAGGCCCTGAGCTGGTCATCAGCCATCAGTGTTTTTAAAAAAACCTCAGGGTAAGGACAGCATGTAAAAAGGGTTGTGAAACAGTTGGTAAAGTGGATTCTACCCCAGCACACTATTTAAGCAATTCACATCAGTATTTTAGTAGTTTCAATATTGCTTCTTTACAGACATTATTTTTTAAGAGATGGCACAAATTTTTACTTCTCTAATTTTCATCACGATGTTTCTGAACTCATTAGTAGTATTTCTCATTAACTTTCTGGTTTCCTTAAAGTAAAGAGTCTAGCAAATCCAGGGTAAAATTGTAATATTCATCATGACTAACTTTGTTGTAGAACTGTTATTGTCTAATCATAACCCAGAGATGACCTCTTTTTGTATGGAAAAACATAAATTGTGGACTATGATGATGATGGTGGTGGTGGTGGTGGTGATAAGAAGAAAGAGCAGAAGGAGGAGGAGGGGGGAGGAGGAGGGGGAGGAGGAAGAGGAGGAGGAGGAGGAGGAGGAGGAGGAGGAGGAGGAGGAGAAGAAGAAGAAGAAGAAGAAGAAGAAGAAGAAGAAGAAGAAGAAGAAGAAGAAAAGGAAGAGGAGAAGGAAGAGGAGGAGGAGGAAGAGGAGAGGAGGATATGCCCAAGCAAATATATAGAGGGTAGAAGACAACCTTCTGGAGTCATTTCTTTACTTCTACCTTTACATAGGCTTTGGGGATTGAACTCAGGGCTCCAGACTTGCTTAGGAAACACCTTTATCTACTGAGCTATTTCCAGATACAAGTCATGGGTTTTAACTGTTTTAAAAGGATATTACTAAAAACAAGGAAGACACTTTTCTTCCACCACCATGCTACCCAGACTGAAAAAGACCCAGAAACTCTCAGACCATGTAAGCCATGGTACATATTGGTAAGTTCCATAAGCACCCAGAGTCTGAGGGGAATGCTGGAGGCATGAATCACCACAGGATCAACTTCAACAAATATCATCCGGTTGCCTTTGGAACAGTTGGGATGAGGCATTACCTCTTAAAGAGTAATCAGAACTTCTGTCCAACTGTCAGCCTGGACAAACTGTGGACACTGGTCACTAAGCAGAGAGGTCAATGCTGCAAAATCCAAGGCTGGAACTTTTCCATCACTGATGACATGAGCTCAATTAGGCTACTGCAATGTTCTACAGAAGGGAGAGCTCCATAAGCAGCCAGTTGAAGGCCAAATTCTTTAACTCATAAACTGAAGAGAAGACTAAGGTATTGGAGATGCCTGTGTCAGAGTGGCTTGAAGCAATACAGGGTTGGCGATTAAATGCTAGCAGTTTTACAGAACATATAGAAATAAAAGAGCAAAGAAGATAACGTAGATTTGTAGAAGAAAAGAAGGAGGATAGGGAAGAGAAAGAAGATGAATGAAGAGGAAGAAGAGATTGATGGAAATAAAAATCTCAGAGGAAGGAGAAGGAGAAAGAAAAGAGGACAAGGAAGAAGAAGAAAGAAGAAAGAAAGAAGAAAGAAGAAGAAGAAGAAGAAGAAGAAGAAGAAGAAGAAGAAGAAGAGAAGGAGAAGGAGAAGGAGAAGGAGAAGGAGAAGGAGAAGGAGAAGGAGAAGGAGAAGGAGAAGGAGAAGGAGAAGGAGAAGGAGAAGGAGAAGGAGAAGGAGAAGGAGAAGGAGAAGGAGAAAAGTTTGCCCATGATTTGATGGATGCCTGGTTTCTTTTTTTGTTTGTTTTTATGGTTTTTTTAATTTTTTATTGGATATATTCTGTATTTACATTTCATTTCCCCTTTTCTGATTCCCCATCCCCCAAAGGTCCCACATGCCCTTTTCCCTCCCCCTTTTTCCCCATCCACCCCTTCCCACTTTACTGTTCTGGTATTCCCCTACACTGATGTTTTGATCCTTTCCAGCACCAGTGTCCACTCCTTCCTTCTTGTCAGATATCATTTGATATGTAGATTGTGTGGTGTCCCAAGAGTCTAGGCTAATATCCACTTATCAGTGAGTGCATACCATGGGTATTCTTTTGAGACTGGGTTACCTCACTTAGTATGATGTCCTCCAGCTCTATCCATTTCTCTAAGAATTCATGATTTCATTGTTTCTAATGGCTGAATAGTACTCCATTGTGTATATATACCACATTTTTTTGTATCCATTCCTCCATTGTGGGACATCTGGGTTCTTTTCAGCTTCTGGCTATTATAGATAAGGCTGCTATGAACATAGTGGAGCATGTATCCTTATTGCATGCTGGGGGATCTTCTGGGTATATTCCCAGGAGTGGTAAGGCTGGGTCCTCCAGAAGTATCATGTCCAGTTTTCTGAGGAACCTCCAGACTGATTTGCAGAGTGGTTGTACTAGCTTGCAATCCCACCAGCAATGGAGGAGTGTTCCTCTTTCTCCACATCCTCGCCAACACCTGATGTCTCCTGAGTTTTTAATCTTAGCCATTCTGACTGGTGTGAGGTGAAACTTAGGGTTGTTTTGATTTGCATTTCTCTAATGACTAATGATGTTGAACATTTTTTAAGGTGTTTCTCAGCCATCCGAATTTCTTCAGGTTAAAAGTGTTTGTTTAGCTCTGTACCCCGTTTCAGGATAGGGTTATTTGATTTTCTGGGGTCTAACTTCTTAAGTTCTTTGTATACATTGTATATTAGCCCTCTGTCGGATGTGGGGTTGGTGAAGATCTTTTCCCAATTTGTTGGTTGCCGATTTGTCCTTTTGACAGTGTTTTTTGCCTTACAGAAACTTTGTAATTTTATGAGGTCCCACTTGTCTATTCTTGATCTTAGAGCATAAGCAATTGGTGTTCTGTTCAGGAATTTTCCCCTGAGCCAATGTCCTCAAGGGTCTTCCCCAGTTTCTTTTCTATTAGTTTTAGTATGTCTGGTTTTATGTGGAGGTCCTTGATCCACTTGGAGTTGAGCTTAGTGCAAGGAGATAAGAGAAAAGGGAGATATCACAACAGAAACTGAGGAAATTCAAAAAATCATCAGATACTACTACAAAAGTCTATACTCAACACAACTGGAGAATCTGGAGGAAATGGACAATTTCCTAGACAGATACCAAATACCAAAATTAAATCAGGATCAAATAAATCATCTAAACAGTCCCATAACCCCCAAAGAAATACAAGAGGTCATAGAAAGTCTTCCAGCCAAAAAAAGCACAGGACCAGATGGTTTTAGTGCAGAATTCTATCATACCTTCAAAGAAGATGTAATACCAATACTCTTCAAACTATTCCACAAAATAGAAACAGAAGGAACACTACCCAACTCATTCTATGAATCCATAATTACCCTGATACCAAAACCACACAAAGACCCAACTAAGAAAGAGAACCTCAGACCAATCTCCCTTATGAACATCCATGCAAAAATAATAAAATTCTTGCCAAATGAATCCAAGAACACATCAAAACGATCATTCACCATGATCAAGTTGGCTTCATCCCAGGGATTAAGGGATGGTTCAATATATGGAAATCCATCAACATAATCCACTGCATAAACAAACTCAGAGAAAAAACCACATGGTCATTTCATTGGATGCTGAAAAAGCATTTGACAAAATTCGGCATCCTTTCATGCTAAAACTCTTGGACAGAACAGGAATTCAAGGCCCATTCCTAAACATAGTAAAAGCAATTTACAGCAGACCGATAGCCAACATCAAAGTAAACAGTGATGCCTGGTTTCTAATAGTGTGTATGCCTGCAGTTCCTCCTAAGTAAAAATGACTGTTAAGTCTGCTTGCTGTGAATGTTAGTGTAACAAGGCTCCAGTCATCATAGTTAATACTTAATTTGCTACTGTAGCTCTTCTGTATTAGGAGCAGTGGGCATGTTTTCTTTATTTCTCTAGTTTGGGCTTGCAATTTTAATTGAACTCCGATATATCCAGCAGCTCCCTTTATTTCGGAGACATGAAATTCCAGGGCTATTTTTTATTTTTTTATTCTGACTGCAGGTCTGGAATCAGCCATTTCTTCAAAATTCTGGTTTCTGTTAATGCGACTTCTTGTTTAGAAAACAAAATCTGGGTGAAGATGGTGCTAAGTGATATGGAGCTTGCTTGGAATTCATATTGTAAGTGTTATCCCTGAACTTTGTAAGCATGCGCATTAAAAGAATACATACTGCCAACATGAAACTACACTGTTAAATTTTCTTGATATTTTAGAGCCATACTTAAGTGTAAGATGTTTCTCTTGACTCATTTAATATATTGTTTTTCTAACTGAATCTTGCTACCTAGCCACATGAACTTAACGCACCATTTTTTTATTCTGTAATAAAATAATAAAACAAATAACATTTACAACAGTTTAATTATTTAATATTGCATAAGTATATTTTATTTAGTGTTATATTCAAAGACCCCTCAAGTGATGCAGATTTTTTTTTGTTAGGATTGAACTTCTGGTCAACAGTACTACAATTCCTGTCTCGAAAATAAAGGTTATCTAATACATATACACTTCTTTTTTTTCTAGAAAGTATATCACAGTCCTATGAGAGAACTAGATTGCATTCAGTAGAATTCTGCAACTATTGTAAACAGTGAAATCACTAGCAAATGTGCAAAAATGTGGGAAATGCAGCATTAAACAGACCACAAGAGACCACTGTTTACAGTAGAGAGATGAAACAGGAAAGCCAGAGTCTCCCTGTGTGATCTTTGGTGGGAATCAGCACCTCAAGGAAACCCAATCGCTGTTATTCTATTAATGTGCCCAGGTCTCTGCAAAAGTTCATGGATTTTCATTTGGAAGTTTAAATATGTTTTATAAATAGATAGATTCTCAGATGTAGACTCAACAAATAATGAATATTGGCTGTCTGTGAACGATTTATAGCTACATATAGAGAGGAACGAATGATTGTGGAATTGGGAGAGGGCTGTGGAAAGTCGATTTCTCAGGATAGGACTTATGGAGAGGAATGCGGACATAAAACGAGGATTAAAAGGTTTTCAGCTGAATGATAAGAGTGTGTTTCTGTTATGTAATGATCACTTTGTATCTTGTGGGAGAAGATGGTGAGAGCGGGGTTGGAGGCAAATCAAGGAGACAGGAATAATCCCTGTTAGGATTGATGGGCCCTCTACTCAGGAAGCAGAAAAGGGTGTGATGTAAACTGCCCCAGCACCCCTGTGAAGAAAACAAGGACAGGATATAAAGTTGACTTTCTCCATTAAAGAAATGCACTGTCCTGAGACAAGACTTAGATGAGACAGTTTCATTAAGGAAAATAACACTAGAGAACTTAACCATGTTGTTACAGCTACTTCTAATATATTTAGTTGTACATTAATAAGCAAATAAATGATGAAATAATAAAGTCTAGGTAATGAAAAGGGGACTAATAACTGAATTAAAACATCACAAAGTAAAGCAAAACAAAATTAGCTTGAAAGGGACAGAAGAATAAATGAAGGAAAGTCTTAAAATCAACAATGACAATACCAAAAAGAGACAATGTTAAAAAACCATTTCAATATGGAAGAAGTCAGTAATTGTGTGAATTTTGGCAAAGCATTCAAACAACCTAAGTTAAGGCTAAGGATTGGGTGCCCCTCAGAATGTCACAGCACTGAAGGCCTAGTTGCCTACACAGAAAGAGTATCAGATGGTAAGAAAGTCCACACAAGCTTTGTGTTTGTCAGCTCTCAGATTTCACTTTTGCCAGATAAGTGCTGAGCTAACCATTGCTATTTATTCATTGTCTCCATGGTTTTATCTTATCTATCAAATGGTTTGAAGAATAGTACTTAAAATTTATATGTGAGGGTTGCGAAGAAGAAATGAGATGATACATAAGAAATAATTAGAGAATTACCTGGAACTGATAAGCACTATGCATATCAAAAGATAAACTCATGCATTTTTGTGACAAACATTTTGCTATAAGGAGTGTGTGTGTGTATATATATATATAAAGAGTGTCTACAAATATTAAATGCACCTCCTAGAGAAGAAAGTTGTTTTATCTCTACCTGTGTTTTAAAGAAAGGCTGGTTACAGCACATATCTTTGAATATAAACAAATCTAGAACACAGATAAGACAAGATGCTGGTGCTGGTGTAGTGATTTCATTGCTGGCCTTGCAACATGGTGTGACCATTTTGGAAGATAACGTATTCATTTCTCAGATATTTTTATATATGCTTTACCATACTGCTTGCTATTTATGCCCCAAAGGGTAGAAAAAACAAAGCACCAACAAACAAAAATAAAAGCAAAACTTTGCCTATTCAATTATTATATAGATTAGCAACTTCAATCATAGCTGTCAAAACTTAGAAGCAATCAATACATAAGGGAACGTATTAAAGGGGTTTTTATCCTAACAATAGAATGTCATTGTATTGCTCAAAAAATGAACTGTCAATTCAAAAAACATGGAAGAAGTTTAGATAAGTATTACTAAGTGTCATAGGGCTTTCATTGTTGTGATAAAACATCATAACCAAAAGCAATATGGAAAAGCAATGCTCCTTTTACTCTTTGATTCCATGCCATAGTCCATCCCTTAAGGAAGTCAAGCAAGAACATGGAGGCAATATGGTGCAAAAGCCATGAAGAAGTGCTATTTACTGGCTTGCTCCTCATTTCTTCCTCAGAATGCCATCTTATAGGGCCCAAGAACACCATCCTAGGGGTACACTGCCCACAATGAGCTGGATTCTCCCACAATAATCATTAATTAAAAAATTCCATATTTGCCTACAGCACAGTCTTGAGGAGACATTTTCTTAGCTGAGATTTCCTCAGCTAAAATGACTGTAGTTTATATCAAGTTGACACATATCCAGCCAGCACAGTAAGTAGAATAAGCCAACTTGGAAGTGTTTCTACTCCATGATTCTAACTGTGATTATTTAGGGAATAGAAAGCTATGAAGACTGTGGAAAGTTTATTGCATGCTCAAATTTGGGTTGGTGGAAGATTGAGGTACAGGCTGAGAACTGAGGAATTTTAAAGTTGTTCACATACTCTGTATTATTATACACTAGATATGTCATTTCATATTTGCCCAAGGCTACAGGGTACAAACACCCTAACACTAACTGTGGACTTTGGATGATTCAAGGTGTCAATATTAGTTCAATCATTGTGAAAAAAGAAAGTGTTTCTCTGGTAGGAAGAGCTGATAATGTGAGGTTGTCTTTGTGTTGGTGGAGAATTGGAAAATATACATCAGACCTCATTGTTGTCACATAAATTTAACTATGAACCTAAAACACTCTCTGCTCCCTGCATGCTCCCCCAACATAAATAGGCTCATGGTTGGGCAAAGTGCTGAGTAAAAGCAGTTGTTGAATATTCGGCAATAAACAGGACACTTGCATCACTTAGCTAAGGTTAAGGCAGCAACAGGAAAGAGAGGGTTAAAAGATATAAGAGCAAGATAGAATGGTTGGACACAGCTGTCTTCTGGTCCATATTTCAATTCCTGGGTTATTGAACAAAATGAAATGAAGGGTTGGAAAAAGTCTTGTTGAGAGAGATTCTCTCTTCATGGGGGAGGGATATGAGAGGGTCTGAGAGTGAGAGAAAGCAGAATGTGATATCTCGATGTGTGAAATTAGAAAAGACTAAATTTAATTAGTAAAAGAAACTAGAATAAAAAATCTTTGCTCAATGAAGTAAAAATTAAAAGGCACAGTAGTCCTTATTTTCTATTGAATAAAAGGAGACAGGAAAAATATCAGATTGTTTTACTGAAATTCCACAAAACCAATGTTTTCAAATTTTGAAATCAGATTTTATCCAGATAACATTCATAGCACTTGCACTTTAACACATAAGCAGCCTTAGCATTATCTTAAGCTACCTTCATATCACACAGTATGAGAAGTCTCACCTTAGTTTTACTTAACATTAATATGCTCTAAAATTTCTGAAACAAAACCTAGTAAGATGATAAACTATACCATTATTTTATTTGCTTTCTCTTTAATCAAAATGTTATGTTCCAGTTATTTATCCTTCAGCATCATGAAGTGTTGAGCCTCTTTAAGCATTGTGGGTTTTGGATGCTACAATGCCGTGAAACTGCAATGTTTTAAGTGTGAAAGCGTGAGGCTTTAGAGTTTGATTTGGTATGGATATTTCTTGTTGGCAAACCTTCTGCTTCAAAGACATGCATGCCTATTTGTGGTTTCTTATGGCTCTGAGCCTCTTTGGGGGGAGGTGAGATTGGCTTAATATGGCGAAAAGTATCTGTGTGTGATTCTGGCAGGTAGAAATGGAAACAGACAAGAAAAGAATGACTAAACAAAGGATACTCCAAGGATGTCCCAAGAGAAAAAGAAGTCATCCCTTTAACCATGCTAAACAAAATACCCATATTAGGTACAGTTCATACTTGACGAATCCTTACTTGATATTTATTTTAGCTAGATTTGCCTTGGTATTAATCCAAACTATTCAGTTTTCTATTTCTGGAAATTACTGTTCAACTTGTCTTTACATTAAAAAATTCTCCTAAGCAACCCACAATTATGCTTCAAGGATTTAGGCTCAGCTTTCTAAAATGTGCAACTATCAGCTCTTGATTGCCCTTACCTGCCCAAATGTAGACTTTTACTAATAGGGTTTCTAGGACACCCTTTACTTTTTCAAAATAATTCAATAAAATTAGTGGAAAGCTAATGTATAGTATACATTTTCTAAGTTTCAGTGACTGAGAATTGGGATAAATGTGATCCAAGATTCCACTCTAGGATATCTAACTTAGAGTAGAGACAAACCTACAATAACTTTTTGGAATGCTCATATTTGCATTCTCCATGATGGAAACAAATCATATATTAGTCTAATGTCAAAATCCAGACAGCAATGCCAAGTTCTGAGAGTAACAAAACAGATACAGTGCAATGGGTGTGTAGGTATTAAGGAGTAAAAATTTCAAGGTACTCATACTGCCATAACAAGGCCAGTTAGGCTAGAGTTAAAACATGGGTAGGGGTTGGAAGATTGTGGATATGTTAGGGCGACTGTGAAGATAAAAGGAGCTGTATATTGAAAAGGTAACATTCATTAGATGTTTGTTGAGTGCTTTCAGGAACTATAGTAAATCTATTATTAAAATCCCTAATTTTCCAAGTAACAGCATAATGTCCATTTTTTTATTCCCATTGTATAGAAGAAAGTACTTGGCACAGAGAGTTTAAACACTTTCCCAGAATTACATACTTAGCAATCAGGAGACTAGGAATTGAAGTGGGTCCAGAGGATATTTTCTTAGCCAAAGAGTTTTACAGCCACACTGACTAGACTGCTGAGCTATGCTAAGGATTTAATATTATTTTAAGTTTTCTTTATTCTCAAGGCATTTTCAAAATTGGCATGAGAGGTTACTAAAATTCTGATGGAGAGAGGCAAACAGCATGATAACTTTTTTAAGATACTCAAATTGTACATTGGTGAGTAGAACTCAGGAGTTTGATATAAACTTTGGATTTTTGAGACTAAGATGATGGTGACTTGTATTCAGTGGTGCTTCCAAAGACACACGAAAGTGGATAGATAGATAAGAGGGCACATGGGATTCACATTTAGAAAAATACCTGAGGACTTGAATGTGCAGCTAAGTGCAATAGTAAATACCTTCCAGGTTAAAGACTCTGGGTTGATAATCAATCACTAAATGAAGAAAAGAAAAGAGGAAAGAACAGAAAGGAGAAAGGAGAAAGGAGGAGAGAGGAAGGATAGGAAGAAGAGAGCAGAACAGAGGAGAGAAGGATAGAAGAGGGGAAGTGAGGAGAGAGCATAGGAGGGAAGAGAAGGGGATAGGAAAGAAAGGAGAGGAGAAAAGAGTAGAATAGAGAGAAAGATAAAGAAATGGGAAGGAAAGAGAAGGAAGATATAAAAGTAAAAATAAGGAAAGAAGAAAGGAAAGAAATTATTACTTCTACATTTCCTTTATAGTGGCAAATATTTATTTGTTACCTACAAAAGTCAACATACTAACATGTACATAAAAATTAATGTTGCTTTATTCACGTGGGTTTATTCATTGGGCCTAAACCCATATAAATCATATACTCAACAAATAACTTTATGACTATAGATGCATGTATGCAGTTCAGTAACCACCACTACCACCACCACCACCACCACCACAACAACAACAACAACAACAACAACACAACAACAACAAAATATGTAACATTATCCAGGAACCAAAAATAAATTTGTCAATGATTGAAGCAGCAAACAATGCCAATACACAGAAAGAAAATAAATTCCATGACTGCCTAAGTTTGTTACTATTGTAGAGACATGAAAGTACAAGTAGGATGAATGTTCATTGTTTTTTGCAATCTTCCGATATAAGAAGAAATATAAGGTAAATATATTTAGCCTACAATTATGAATTTACTACCAATTTACAAAACCATCCACTAGAAATCTGATTGTTATTTCTATCACAACTTTCTTATTCCACTAGACTGGAAAGTTACTTCTAGAAAGGATATCCTTATGTTTGCTCACCTCTATAACTCTGGAATTTAGAAGAGAACTCAGTCTCTATTAGACTCTCAGTAAGTATTTTATTGAAAGTTCATAAATCTGCCTTTTTGTCTACATGTTACAAAAGAGAACATCCACTCTCTATATTCTAGATTGTGAAGCTAGGTCATGCATGTCTGCATTATTTATTCATTTTCTTACTTACTTACTTACTTACTTACTTACTTTCCCATCTGTAATGCTACAAATTGCATGTCAGAGAAATCTTTGGAGATGGATAGAGTGCTTGCAAATCAAACATGAAGCTCTGGTCTAAGTTCTTAACAGCCCAAAGCATAGAGGGAGAGAGCAGAAGAGGAAGACAGAAGGGACACCACACACTTTATAAAACAGGAAAAATAGCAGATGGCAGGCATTAGAAGAGCAAAAAGACAAGTAATAGTAGAAAGCCTGAGTTGTATAGACAGAACAAACACATTAAAGTCAAACCTAATTTCTTTATAATCCTCAACCAGAGATAGTTCCATGTTTGTGACTTTTATGGAATGATCATCACTGGAAAAACCTTTGGAAGTTTGAAAATGATAAGTAAAAAACGTTGTCCATGAAAGCAAAGTATTCAGGAACTAAAAGGACTAAGGTCATAAAAAAACAGAAAGGTGAATATGTCAGTTGAGATACCTTGTCCAAGAGGAGCTTTCTATTTCCTAGGCTTTATATACTAAAAAGACAGGAAGTCAAACCTGGAGCATTGTTTTTAAAACAAAATCAAATGCTTGATTTACCAAATAGACTCAGGACACTGTGGTAAAAGCCTGCTAGCTCAGAGAGGCAGAGAAAGTACCCAGCTAAGCTCCTACTCTATCAACATCCCAGAAGGAAAGGATACCTCTCCTTCTCCATATTATCTTAGATACTCTTCAACTCAGACATCCCCTCTCTCTTTCCTGCTTTTGTTTTTACTTTCACTTCCTGTCATCTGATTTATTGTTCTGCCTCTTGACCTATCATTAACTTTATTTTGCTCTTGTTTACAGAACAACTTTTCTTTTCTTTTTTCTTTATTTATAAACATGGGTTAAAAGTATGTGCTAGGGCTGAGACACACAACAACAAGAAACTGGTTTTACAGTTCACATATCAGGGTTCTACAATGTTGTCAAATATGCTGCAACACTGAAGAGCTAAGAAAGCTTCAGCAGCAGCACAATGTTGAAGAAACAAACACTAGGCTCAGCAGCCAATTAAAATGGAAGTAGAAGGATGCCTAGATCAAACCCATGTCCTCAGGCAAGATTTATTTAGCAATTCAACACAGGAGCAAAGGCAGACAGGCTCAGTCTCCATAGTTGTGAATCTAGCATCTGATTCACATGATGGGAATTTGCTCCTACTCTAACAGAATGTCAAACCAAATCCATTTGCCCTGCAATGGGAGATAACACAAACCAGAGAGTAATTGCTTTCATAGGAAGTCATCATTAAGTCAGCAATTACAGACATATTAAGAGGGTGAATCAACAAAAACACAACAGAACTAAAAATAGAAATCATCAGAAAGGAAACCATATGTTCCTGCTCTTAAGCAACTTTTTAGAAAAACAAAATCTGTTCAAATAAATATATGAAAAAATGTTAACATTTCACCTGGGAATTTGAGATTAATACAAAGAAACAACTGATAAGAGAACTACAAGTGGTCAATGGTCCAATGTTATAGACAGATTGACTGAGGAAGCTTCTGCGACTTGGAGCATGCAGGACAAAGTTACCAAACCATAGGTTACATAATTCAACATTGCTACAAGATAGATTCTGAATGTCTTTATCACAAATGAATGGCAAACATTTGAGATAGCAAATAAACAGAGTGCAATATTATAAAGTATATAAGTAGACTGAAAAGTCACACTGTGATCCATGAGAATTTATCATGGATAAATAAATGATTTTGAGCAAAGCCACAAATAACGAATTCTGTGTTCTCACTGCAAATGTGATGGTTGTATATGTAGCTAGATATAATCATTCTATAATGCTTTCATACTTCAAAGCATTGAACAGATGGCAAATACATACAAATCTAAACATGACAATTTGAAAAAAGGGTGCATGTGCAAAGAAAACAAATAGAAACTTTAGAATTAAAAATGCAGAATAATTTCCATAAAAGTACACATTACCTGATTAACTAGGCTATTATCCAACACATATGACAAAAATAAGGGTTAATAAACAGAATATATAATGCACTGATAGTCATTTAAACTGATAGTAAGAAAACAAGGGAATATATCATACTGTATTGTAGTGTAATATTTTGGAGTATTGGTATCTGTGATACCAAAGAGAAAGGAAAAATAGTAGAAAAGAGATATTACCTGTAAAATGACCACCATTTGTGAGTTAGTAATGCTCTAGTAGATAGCTTCATACCTACATCCATAAAGGTCACACTGATTAGAGTTAGTGGATATATAGTTAAAATGGCAATCTTGCCAAAAGCAATATACAGATTCAATGCAATCCCCATGAAAATCCAAACTCAGTTCTTCATAGAGTTAGAAATAGCAATTCTCAAATTCATCTGGAATAACAAAAAACCCAGGATAGCTAAAACTATCATCAACAGTAAAAGAATACTTGGAGGAATCAGTATCCCGGACCTCAAGCAATACTACAGAGCAGTAGTGCTAAAAATTGCATGGTATTGGTACAGTGACAGGGTGGTAGATCAATGGAATAGGATTGAAGACCCAGAATTGGCCACACATACATGGCCAATTGATCTTCGACAAAGAAGCTGAAAACATCCAGTGGAAAAAGATAGCCTTTTCAACAAATGGTGCTGGCTCAACTGGAGGTCAACATGCTGAAGAAAGAGAATTGATCCACTCTTATCTCCTTGTACTAAGCTTAACTCCAAGTGGATCAAGGACCTCCACATAAAACCAGACACACTATAATTAATAGAAAAGAAACTGGGGAAGACCCTTGAAGACATTGGCTCAGGGAGAAAATTCCTGAACAGAACACCAATAGCTTATGCTTTAAGAGCAACAATAGACAAATGGGACCTCATAAAATTACAAAGTTTCTGTAAGGCAAAAGACACTGTCAAAAGGACAAATTGGCAACCAACAAATTGGAAAAAGATCTTTACCAACCCTATATCTGACAGAGGCTAATATTCAATGTATACAAAGAACTCAAGAAGTTAGACCCCAGAAACCAAATAACCCTATCCAAAAATGGGGTACAGAGCTAAAGAAAGACTTTTCACCTGAAGAAATTCAGATGGCTGAGAAACACCTTAAAAATGTTCAACATCATTAGTCATTAGAGAAATTCAAATCAAAACATCCCTGAGATTTCACCTCACACCAGTCAGAATGGCTAAGAATAAACCTCAGGAAACAGCAGGTGTTGGTGAGGATGTGGAGAAAGAGGAACACTCCTCCACTGCTGGTGGGACTGCAAGCTGATACAACCACTCTGGAAATCAGTCTGGCATTTCCTCAGAAAACTGGACATGATACTACCGGAGGACCCTGCCATACCACTCCTCGGCATATACCCAGAAGATTCCCCAGCATGCAATAAGGATACATGCACTATGTTCATAGCAGCCTTATTTATAATAGCCAGAAGCTGGAAAAAACCCAGATGTCCCTCAACGGAGGAATGGATAAAAAAAAAATGTGGTATATATACACAATGGAGTACTATTCAGCCATTAGAAATGATGAAATCATGAAATTCTTAGAGAAATGGATGGGGCTGGAGAACATCATACTAAGTATGGTAACCTAGTATCAAAAGAATACCCATGGTATGCACTCACTGATAAGTGGATATTAGCCTAGAATCTTGGAACACCAAAGACAGATTCCACATACCAAAATGATGTCTGACAAGAAGGAAGGCATGGACTCTGGTGCTGGAAAGGCTCAAAGCATCAGTGTAGGAAAATACCAGAACAGGGAATTGGGAAGGGGTGGATGGAGAAGAGGGGGAGGGCAAAGGGCATGTGGGACCTTAGGGGGGCGGGGAACCAGAAAAAGGGAAAATAAAATGTAAATATAGAATATATCCAATTAAAAAAATAGGAAAAAAGACAACAAACAAAATAAAACAAAACAAAATACCCCTATTCTATGGGTATTTTGTCACCAAACCCTGACACTGTTACTGATGCTCTGTTGTGCCTACAGACAGGAACCTAGCATGGCTGTCCTCTGAGAGGCTCTATGAGCAGCTTACTGAGAAAAATGCAGATACTTACAGCGAAGCATTGGACTGTAGGAAGAGTAAAGAAAAGTAGGGGAAGATTACAGGAACTGAAGGGGATGGCAACCTCATAGGAAGAGCGAATTGTAAACTAACATGGACACCTGGGTGTTCCCAGAGACTAAGAGACAAACTAAGTGGCATATATAGTCTGGTCAAAGGCTTCTGGCACATATATAGCAGAGAAATACCTTATCTGACCTCAGTGGTCCAGGATGTACCTAGGCCTATGGAGACTTGATACCTCAGAGAGGAGGAAGAATAAGGATAACCCTTGCAGAAACAAAGGGAAGAGGGAATGGGGAAGAACTCTGTGAGGGGGAATGATAGGCAACATTTGGTCATGAATAATTAATAATAACAACAAGAATAATAATAAAAAAGAAAAGAAAGCAAAGCAAAGAGAAAACAATGGAGAGATTGAAATCCAGCAACTTTAACAGCATACCTGAAAACTGTAGCACGAAAAGTCTCAAGTATAAAACAAGAAAAGTACAGGCTGGAAATATTCAAACTGAGGGCTGAAATTAATAATTAGAAACAACATAGAGAATAATGAAAATAAGAATTGATTCTTTGAGAAAATCAACAAGATAGCCAAACCCTTATCCAAATTAACCAAAAGGCAGAAATATCATATCAAAATTAACCAAATCAGAATCAAAAATGGGGGCACATCCACAGATCTCAAGGAAATTCAAGGAATCATTAGATAATAATATTTCAAATAACTGTGCTTCACAAAATTGACAAGTCTAAAGAAAATGAACAATTTTCTATAGATACTACTAAACAAAATTAATTCAAGATCAGATATATGATTTATAATTGCTAAGGAAATATAGCAGTTGTTTAAAAACTTTCAAAAATACATAGATAGATGATAGATAGATAGATAGATAGATAGATAGATAGATAGATAGATAGATAAATCAAGCAAGCAAGCAAGCCCAGGGCCAGACAATTTTAACTCAGAATACTACCAGACTTTCAAAGAACTAATGCCGATACTTCTCAAATTATGACCCAAAATAGAAGCAGAAGAACATTGCTGTTTGTTTTATGAGGCCACAGTCACTCTGATACACAAATCTCACAAAGATTCCACAAAGAGAGTTGTTCCAGGATATTTTATCACACCATGAACCTCAGTATTGCGTCGTTTACTGGGAAAGCCCGATTTAGTTATGTTGTGGCTCAGCCTTAGCACACACCTTTGCTTGAATATAGTAAACAGGATTAAACTAAGTCAATCATAGACCAAGAAACAGGACAAGCAATCAGGTGTCAGGAAGTGAATATAGTTTATTAAGGGAAAAGAAACAGGTCTGCCTGCAGCACAGCCAGCAGAGGCGAGTTGCTGGCAGTCCCCTGACCTCCATTGTCTCGTTCTAGACTTTGATCCAGAGGAGCCTTTCAGGAACCCAAGAGCATTCTGCACCCAATGGAGGCCTGTAGGGGCCCCAAGAACCACCAGCTTGGACCATTGCCCCACCAATCCTTTGCCAGTGGGGTCTTCCTGAGCCCCATCAAGAAGAGTCGGGTCCTCTGACTTCTATTGTCTGGCCCACAGTTCCCCCTGCCTTCCAAAGGAGTCCTGATGCCAACAGGATTTTGTAGCCAACACCAGGGAGAACCATATGCCGAAAGGACAACTTAAGAGCACAACAAGAGCCAGGGCAATATGGTACCACCTGAGACCAGCTATCCTGCTACAGCAAGCCCTAGATATCCTAACAAAACCGAAGCACAAGAAAGTGACAGAGGGCTTTAAAGAGGAAATGATTAAATCCTTTAAAGAAGTACAGGAAAATATATTCAAACAGGGGGAGGATATAAATAAAACTGTCCAAACCTGAAGATGGAAATAAAAGCAATAAAGAAAACAAAACCTGAGGCAATTCTGGAGATAGAAAACTTACAGACGAGGACAGAAACTGTTGTGCCTAAAACGTTCATGCATTAGGGTTTCTTAATTCAAGCCTGAGTTTGGGCTCCTTGCAACCCTGACACAACAGGAAAGTGGAACCCTTAACCTAGTTTTAGGCAAACATTTATAGAGGCAAGAAGCCGATATCTACTCTGATGCACATCTGATTGGGCAGCCATGATGGCCTATAATATAATTGGCTGGTGCTGGGAGCCAAACTATAAACTTCTGTTTTCCTCCTGGTTGGTGATTGTTAGGAAGTGAAGTGTCAGGGGTGGGCTTGTAACCTGTTGATGCAGATTTGTTGGGGAATACTTGAAATGGGTGTTAGATACAGGTCTTTGTTGGGGGATAACCTGGAAACTGGTGCTAGGTACTGGCCTGTTCACTAACTTGAGTTCAACCTTAGGGTATAGGTCAGGTTCTATAAGATGGAATTTAAACCCAAAAGATTTGGTCTTTCATTCTACCTTTCTCTGATAACTAGAAGGCCCAAGCATGGGACTTCCTGAAGCTTTTATTACATTTTAGAAAGGGTCATGGCATCACTCAGTCCCAGTGACATCCCTGGGTCTTGGGTAGGGATCCCATCAGTGGGAGACAGGACAGAGTTCTGAAGCTGAGTTTTCATCCTGTTGTCCAGGGATGTCTTCAACTGTAAACGGGTGTGTGATTCCAAGTTGTAATCCCATTGACATCCAGAGCAAAGGGAGAGTACCTTTCTAATGAGGCTCTAATGACCCCTGGCTGGAGTGGGACCTGATTTATAGAGAATACAAAGTTTAGGCCATACATGTTTATGCACCCATTGGGCACCTTTGAGATCATCAAGCAATTGGTGATCCTCAAACTCAGCCATTGCCTGTATGTTAAGAACAATTTGGGGTTGGGGGATATCCCAAACATGATTTCAAAAGTGACGGATCCCATCTGGTAAGTTTCCTATCTGGTAGGGAGTGATGGGAAGGAGAGTTTACTCAGTAATGGCCTGCCTCTTAGGTCAATTTAGTTAAGGTCTGTTTTAGGGTTTTGTTATTCTCTTTACCTGTCCTCAGTCCAACCTGAAAAAGTATCTGTAAACATCGGTAAATATCTATTTCTAAATTTTCTGGTTTTACCTCTGTGAAGTCTGTCTCTCAGTAGACTCTGGGCTTTTGTAACTCTGAACCTATTACCGGGGTTCTTCTCATTAGTCATCACATAAGTTAGCTGGCAGACTGTACAACAAATCCTGTATTCTCCTGACAACCATTTGGGAAGAGCAGTGAATCTTCTGAAGTATGTGCAGTCCCATATCTTCTGGCGCACTGGATTTGTAATCTGATGTTCTCAACCATCCGCCATCAACCATCATAACACTGGAACATAGATAAATTTCTAGGCCAAGTTATGTCAGCGTGTCAGGCTGTTTTACCTGCCTTATTGTTGACTTTTGGAACTGTGTCCTTCCCTCTCTGGTGTCTCAAGAAGTGGATGATGACCAGCTTTTTAGGCGTCCATATAGAAGATCAAACCTGAGAATAATATGTATAGAAGCGAGCAAAGATTCCCAACTCAAAGGGCCAGTAAATATCTTCAACAAAATTATAGAAGAAAATTTCCCTAACCTAAAGAAAGAGATGCCCATAAACACACAAAAAGCCTACAGAACCCCAAATAGATTAGACCAGAAAAGAAATTCTTCTTGTCACATAATAATCAAAATATCAAATGCATAGAAATTACTTCTCCTGTCAGATTAGTATCATAAATGTTAATCCAATATCAGCCATATTTCTAATAATTTCTCCATTGGTACTAACCTTGGCTTTAAAGATCTAATCACTCTTTTGCATTCTGAATTAACAATTTCAAAGGCAAAGATTCAATCAGTATTTTTGACAACTTTTGAATCTGATATTATCCTATTTACAGCTAAGGTCAATCTTTGCATAAACTCAGTGAAGGGTTCTTTTGGGACTTGTATAATTTTAGTAAAACAAAACAAAATAAAACACTCAGACCTCTTTCCTGATTCAACCTTATTACAAGTATTTAAAGCTGCTAAGTAACATAGCATCAAAGAGTGATGATCAAATTCAAATTGCCATTGTTTTTCTGTTTGGCTTGGTTTTTTGTTGTTGTTTTTGTCTGTTTGAATAGTTGCTTATTTTATATATGAGCACACTGTCACTGTCTTCAGATACACCTGAATAGGGTGCCAGATTCCATTACAGATGGTTGTGAGACACCATATAGTTGCTGGGAATTGAACTTAGGACTTCTGGATGAACAGTCACTGCTCTTAACCACTGAGCCTTCTATTCAGCTCTCAAATTGCCATTGTAATTCAACACATTGACCTTCAACTAGCAACTGCTCTTGGGGAATATCAGAATTGGTTCTATGGCCCTAGCTTCCTCTTTCTACCATGTTAGCTATTGTAACTGAAGAACAGTTTTCAATATTCCTGCCAAATCTTTATAGTCTTAAGGGAAATTCTGTTCTGAGTTGTCCTGAATTTAATATCTTCTTCACATAGGGTGAATGCAAAGCACAGGAAATGATCACTTCTTTAAATATCCTCAAATATAATATGCTATAGGTTTCCATTTCATTTCTCCATAACCTTTGTGGTACTTAATGTCTGCTGGTATGACTTGTATAGCAATTGGATAAACTATGTCTGTTTTTCTAACAATGTTGGGCCACCCCTTTCAGTTTCATTATGTGGCATTATGGTAGTTCTCATCTAAATTCCTCTATCTATGCCTGAGTTTTGGTTTTGTTTTGTTTTGTTTTGTTTAATTTTTATCTATACATACGTCTTTCTAAGGCTTGTATCCTTTTACTCTCGTTTTCATATTTGGCACAATTATCAAACCATTTTTCATATGTGGCATAAAAACACTTTATTGAGAATAAAATATGAATTATTGACTGATAGTAATTATAGTTGGTATTATGTTAATCTCAATTAATTCATTTATCTTTTCATTTTTGCTTTAATTTTCAGACTATCTCAAGTAGCACTATAAAATGTCTGCATGCCCTGTTTTATGGTGTTTCCCATCCTTAATGTGGGAAACATTTTTTGTTTTAACCCTTTCCTTGGGGACTTCCCAAGTCTTAGCAAATCTTATGGCTTCTCATTTTGTCAATAACTGGTATGATTTCTTTGTCCATATGGTCATGCCACATGTTGAAATGCCAAATGTATTTTTTTAACAAAATCTCAGTCATTCAATTTTAACAATAAGTCTTGGGAGTCAGATGCTATGGTGAAAGCCTGCTAGCTTAGAGAGGCAGAGAAAGCACCCAGCTGACCTTCCTTCTCAGCCATGCTTCTTTTTACCCCATCTCAAAAAACTGTCAAACTCAGTGTCCCAACCTTCTACTTCCTGTGCATTTCTCTGTCTATTCTGTTGACTCATCTTACTCTCTGTGATTTTTTTCCTTTTGTAAAAAAAATATTTATTTATTTATTTATTTATTTATTTACTTAGCATCCTAAAATCAGCCCCACCACCTCACCAACCAGTACTCCCTTGTGGAGATACTCTGCCATTTCCTCTCCCCTTTTCCTCTGAAAATGGGGAGTGCCCCCCTCTGGGTATCACTCCCCTCCACTCCCACTCCCCCACCTCCTATTCCCCATTCCTCCAACCTCGTCTCCCTCTCAACTGCATAAAATCACTGTAGAACTAAGCATATCATTTCCCACTGGAATGGGAACCAGACAAGGTACCCCACTTAGGAGTATGGGATCCAGAGGTGGGAAATAGATACATAGACAGCCCCACTCCAGTTGTTATGGGACCCACATGAAGACCAAGCTGCACATCTCCTACATATGTGTGGAGGCGTAGGCCAAGCCTGTGCTCAATTTTTGGTTAGTGGTTCAGTCTCGGGTAACTCCCAAATGTCCAGGTGGTTGAATCTTTTGGTCGTCCTGTGGAATCCTGAAGTGTAATTTTCTGGTTCTGTGGAGACTAAGTTGTATCATGTGGTGTGTTTTTTTTTCCTGGAAACTATCTTATGAGATGTTAGTGTTAAAGCGAATACATGAGAGGATGTTTTGCTAAGAATAGACACATGATTTTTATTCTGGGGGCAGCCTGGGAAAGCATGTGATGTTTTGCTGGAGCAGATGCATAAGAGAACATGTGATGTTAGAAAAAATATAATTATAGCCCAACGGACAGTGGATGGTGGTGGATGATACTGGTATGTCTTGCCATTATTTACTTGCCATTCATTGTTGGACTTCACTAATGCTGGTCTTCCCTGATGACACTGGGTGGCATCAGTGTGACCTACTATTCTTTGTTGGTCATCATCCATCATGACTTCATAGAGGGAAATGCACCAAAACACTTCTGATGGTGTTCTGGCAGCTCTTTACTACATCTGTGGATTCAGGCAGATTGGCAGAACCTTGTGGTTTCTTCTGAATCAACCTGCCTTGATGATTCATGAACAGTGTTTATGAGTAGATTAAGCTGCCACTGCTGATTGCTGTGTACTGAACTGCTTTTTTACTGACAACATAGATTTGATTTGCTCCAAAGAAATATTTTTAAGTAAGTCCACATCCTCCTTTGCTCTGTTAATCTTTCCTTTCCAGTACCTCTGGGAAGAGGTGGGCTAGAAGGGACATTAAAGCATTTAAGAACCCTTATTAAAAGTAGATTTTGAAAAATCTATGTCTACAGAGTCCTTGCCCTCTTTGAATCCTTCAATCCTTCCCTGAACTCTTCCATAAAATTTCTAAGCTCCAACTATGGGTCTCTGCATCTGTTTCAATCAGGTAGCTGGCAAGCCTGTGTGAGTAAAATAATGGCCTTTGACATCATAAAAATTATAGACACTATGTACAGGAACATCTAAATGCTCAACATATTGAGAAATTGACCAGTTTTTGAATTTTACTATACTTTTCACTTATAATATATCTGTAGATCTTTCCTGTTCATTCTGGTGTGGTAGACCTATTCCATTTCTGCCAAAGGGAAGAATCCATTTCCTGATAACATCTAGAAAACCAGTAGCATGCAAGGCATTCGATCCTTACCAGGACTGGCACAAGGAATTCTCCCATCTCCTGTTACCTCCTGGAGAATCAGCTTTATGGAGGGCATTTGAGAGAAAGGGAATCCCAGGAGTACAGATACACAGGCCTGCAGGACAGAGAAGTCACAGCCAGAGACAGCAAGACAAGCCAATGCAAGAGATAACTAGATGGCCAAAGGCTAATGCAATTTCATGCCCCCCCCAAAAAACCAAGGCAACATAGTACCATCAGAACCCAGTTATCCCAAAACAGCAAATCATGGATGACATTGGAAAAGCAAGAGCTGCATTGAAAATCACATCTTATGATGCTGAGAGAACTTGAAGAAGTACATAAATAACTTCCTTAAAGAAATACAGGAGAACATGGGTCAACACATAGAAGCCCTTAAAGAGGAAACACAAAAATCCCCTAAAGAAATATGGGAGAACATGAGTCAACAATTAGAAGCACTTAAAGAGGCAACACAAAAATCCCATAAGGAATTACAGGAGAACATGGGTCAACAGCAGAAGCTCTTAAAGTGGAATCACAAAAATCCCTAAAAGAAACACAGGAAAACAGGGATCAAAAGGTAGAAGCCCTTGAAGAGGAAACACAAAATTCCCTTAAAGAATATCAGGAAAAAACAAACGAACAAGTGAAGGAACTGAACAAAACTATCCAGGATCTAAAAACAATAAAGTCACAAAATGAGATATCTCTGGAGATAGAAAACCTTGGAATGAATTCAGGAGTCATAGATGCAAGCATCAACAACAGAATATAAGAGATAGAAGAAAGAATCTCAGATGCTGAAGATTCCATAGAGAACATTGACTCAACAGTCAAAGAAAATGTAAAATGCAAAATCTTGAAAACCAAAACACCCAGGAAATCCAGGACACAATGAGAAGACCAAACCTAAGGATTATAGGTATAGAAGACAGTGAGGATTTACATCTTAAACGGCCAGTAAATATCTTCAACAAAATTATAGAAGAAAACTTCCCTAACCGAAAGAAAGAGATGCCCATGAACATATAAGAAGCCTACAGAACTCCAAACAGACTGGACCAGAGAAGAAATTCCTCCTATCACATAATAATCATAACACAAAATGCACTAAACAAAGAAAGAATATTAAAAGCAGTAAGGGAAAAATGTCAAGTAACACATAAAGGCAGACCTATCAGAATTACACCAAACTTCTCACCAGAAACGATGAAAGCCAGAAGTTTCTGGACAGATGTCATACATATCCTAAGAGAACATAAATGTCAGCTCAGAATACTATACCCAGCAAAACTCTCAATAACCATAGACAGAGAAAACAAAACATTTCATGACAAAAGCTAATTTACACAATATCTTTCCAGAAATATAGCTCTACAAAGGATAATGTGTGGAAAACACCAACACAAGGCAGTAAACCACACCTTAGAAAAAGCAATAGATTAATCTTTCAACAAACCCAATAGAAGATAGCTATACAAAAAGAATTTCACCTTTAACTAAGAAGATAACAGTAAGCAACAATCACTTTTGCTAAATGTCTCTTAACATCAATGAGTTCAATTTTCCAATAAAAAAAACAGACTAACAGATTGGATATGTAAACAGGACCCAACATATTTCTACACATAAGATGCCCACCTCAGTGACAAAGGCAGTCACTACTTCAGAGTCAAAGGTTGGAAAACAATTTTCCAAACAAATGGTCCTAAGAAACAAGCTGAAGTGACCATTCTTATATCGGATAAAATTGACTTTCAACCAAAAGTTGTCAATGAGAGACACTTCATACTGGTCGAAGGAAAAGTCTATCAAGATGAACTCTCAATTAGGAACATCTATTCTCTGAACAGCAAGAGCACCCACATTCATAAAATAAATTCTACTAAAACTCAAAGCACACATTGCACCACCCCAAACAATAATAGTGGGAGACTTCAAATCCCACTCTCAACAATAGACAAATTATATAAACAGAAACTAAACAGAGACACAGTGAAACTAACTGAAGTTATGAACCAAATGGATCTAACAGATATTTATAGAACATTGCAACCTAAAGGAAAAGAATATACCTTCTTCTCAGGAACTCATGATACCTTCTGCAAAATTGACTATATAATTGGTAACAAAACAGGCCTCAACAGATACAGAAATATTGAAATTATTCCATGCACATTATCAGATCATAATGACCTAAGGTTGGTCTTAAATTCAAACAAAAACAGTGGAAAACACACATACACATGGACTTTGAACAATGTTCTTCTCGGTGATAGCTTGGTAAAGGAAGAGATAAAGAAAGAAATTACTTTTTAGAATTTAGAGAAAATGAAGACACACCATACCAAAACATATGGGAAACAATGAAAGGAGTGCTAAGAGGAAAACTCATAGCTCCGAGTGTCTCCAAAAAGAAAATGGAAAGAGCTTACAATAACAGCTTGACAGTGCACCTGAAAGATCTAGAACAAAAAAGAAGTAAATACACCCAAAAGGATTAGACAGCAGAAAATAATCAAGTTAGGGAAATGACACCCTTCACAATAGTAACAAATAATATTATATACCTTGGTGTGACTCTAACCAAGCAAGTGAAAGATCAGTATGACAAGACCTTCAAGCCTCCAAAGAAAGAAATCAAAAATCTCAGAGGATTGAAAAATCTCTCATGCTCATGGATTGGCAAGATTAATAAGTAAAAATGGCCATCTTGCCAAAGGGAATATACATATTCAATCCCCATCAAAATCCCAAATCAATTCCTCATAGACATAGAAAGAGCAATTCTCATATTCATCTGGAATAACAAAAAACAAAACAAAAAAAACAAACAGGAAAGCAAAAACTATCCTCTACAACAAAAGATCTCCTGGGGGCATCACCATCCCTGACCTCAAGCTCAACTACAGAGCAATAGTAATAAAAACTGTGATTTGTATGGAGACAGGCAGGAAGATCAATGGATTAGAATTGAAGACCCAGACATGAACCCACACTCCTATCGTCACTTGATCTTTAACAAAGGAGCTACAACCATCCAGTGGGAAAAGACAGCATTTTCAACAAATGGTGCTGCTTCAACTGGAGGTCAGCATGCAGAAGAATGCAAAGCGATCCATTCTTATCTTCTTGTACTAAGCTCAAGTCTAAGTGGATCAAGGACCTCCACATAAAACCAGACACACTGAAACTAATAGAAAAGAAACTGCTGAAGAGCTTTGAGCACATGGGCACAGGGGAAATTTTCCTGAACAGAACACCAATAGCTTATGCTCTAAGATCAAGAATTGACAAATGGGACCTCATAAAATTACAAAGATTCTGTAAGGCAAAGGACAAAACAGCAACCAACAAATTGGGAAAAGATCTTTACCAACCCGACATCTGATAAAGGGCTAATATCCAAGATATACTAAGAACTCAAGAAGGTAGACTCCAGACAGCCAAATAACCCTATTAAAAATGGGGTACAGAGCTAAACAAAGAATTTTCACCTGAGGAATATTGAATGGCTGAGAAGCACCTAAAGAAATGGTCAACATCCTTAGTAATCAGGGAAATGAAAATCAAAACAACTCTGAGATTTCACCTCACACCAGTCAGAATGGGAGGATCAAAAACTCAGGAGAAAACAGGTGCTGGAGAGGATGTAGAGAAAGAGGAACACTCCTCAACTGGTGGTGGGATTGCAAGCTGGTACAACCACTCTGGAAATCAGTCTGGCAGTTCCTCAGAAACCTGGGCATGATATACCTAGAGGATCCTGCTACACTACTCCTGGGCATATATCCAGAGGATTCCCTGGCTTGCCATAAGGACACATGCTTCACTTCATAGCAGCCTTATTTATAATAGCCAGAAGCTGGAAAAAAAACCCAGATCCTCTCAATGGAGGAATGGATATAGAAAATGTTGTATTTTCATACTATGGTATACTACTCAGCTATTAAAAACAATAAATTCCTGAAATTCTTAGGCAAGTGTGTAAAACTGGAGAATGTCATCCTAAGTGAGGTGACCCAGTCACAAAAGAATACACATGGTATGCACTCATTGATAATCAGATATTACCCCAGGAGCTTGGAATACCCAAGAAACAGTTGAGATTATCAAATGATGCCCAAGAAGAAGGAAGGAGAGACACCTGATCCTGAAAAAACTCAGTGCAGCACTGTAGGGAAATACCAGGACAGGGAAGGGGGAAAGGCTTGATTAGGGAACACAGGGAGGGAGGAAGAAGGCTTATGGGACTTTCAGGGAGGGGGGATCCAGGAAAGGGAATATTATTTGAAATATAAATAAAGAATATATTGATTAAAAAATAAAATGAATAAATAAATAGAAATTTAAAGAAAAAAGAAAGGAAAAGAAAAAAAAGGAAAAGGCTGGGTGTGGTAATAACATGCAAAAAAAATGGACCTACACATAAAACCAGATGCACGGAAGCTTATAGAAGAGAATGTGGGGAGGAACCTTGAACATATGAGCACAGGGGAAAAGTTCCTGAATAGAACACCAATAGCTTATGTTCTAAGGATAAGAATCAACAAATGGAACCTCATAAAATTGCAAAGTTTTGTAAGGCAAAGGACACAGTCAATAGGACAAAACGGCAACCAACAAATTGGGAAAAGATCTTTACCAACCTTACATCCGATAGAAGGCTAATATCCAATTTATACAAAGAACTCAAGAAGTTAGACTGCAGAGAGTCAAATAACCCTATTAAAAATGAGATACAGAGCTATACATGGAATTCTCAACTGAGGAAACATGGATGACTCTAAAGCAGGTAAAGAAATATTCAGCATCCTTAGTTATCAGGGAAATGCCAATCAAAATAACACTGAGATTCCACCTCAGAATGGCTAAGATGAAAAACTCAGGGGACACCAGATGCTAGAGAGGATGTGGGGAAAAAGGAACACTTCTCCATTGTTGGTGGGATTGCAAGATGGTAAAACCACTCTGGAAATCAGTTTGGCAGTTCCTCAGAAAATTAGACATTGTAATACCTAAGGACCCAGCTATACCACTCCTGGGCATATACCCAGAAGAAGCTCATACATGTAATAAGAATACATGCTCTACTATGTTCATAGCTGCCTTATTTATTATAGCCAGAAGCTAGAAAGAACCTAGATGTACTTCAACAGAGGAATGGATTCAGAAACTGTGGTGTATATATATACAGTGGAATACTATTAGGGTATTAAAAACAATGAATTCATGAAATTCTTAGGCAAATGGATGAAACTAGAAACTATCATCCTGAGGGAGGTAACCCAATCACAAAAGAATGCACATGGTATGCACTCACTGATAAGTGGATGTTAGCCCAAAAGCTCAAAATAAACAAGTTACAATTCACAGACCACAGGAAGCTCAAGAAGAAGGAGGACTGAAGTGGGGGTGCTTTGGTTCCTCTGAGAAAGGGAAAAAAATACTCACAGAAGCAGTAAAGGAGACAAAGTGTGGAGCAGAGACTGAAGGAAAGGCCACCCAGAGAATACCCTACCTAGGGATTAATTCTATACAGTCACCATACCCCAACACTTTTATGGATGACAAGAGCTGCATACCAAAAGGAGCATGTCATGGTTGTCTCCAGAGGAGCCCTGCCAGATCCTTATACATACAGAGGCAGATGATAGTAGCCATTGGACTAGGCACGGTGTCCCCAATGTAGGAGTTGGAGTGTGGTCTGGAGGAGCTGAAGAGGTTTACAGCCCCATGAGAAGAACAAGGATGTCTGCCACCCAGACACCCAGGACTCCCAGGGACTAAACCATCAACCAAAGAATACACATGGTTCATGCCAAAAAATGTGGCAGAGGAATGCCTTGTTGGGCATCAGTAGAAGGAGTGGTCCTTGGTCAGGTGAAGGCTCAATAGATGCCCCAACAAAGGGAAATTGATGGGGAGGAGGTAGGAATGGGTTGGGGGAGGGGCATATACTTAGAGGCAGAGGATGGGAGGAGGGTTTGGTGGTTTTGGGGGAGGGGGGAAACTGGGAAAGGTTTTAGAATTTGAAATGTAAATGAAGATTATATTTAATAAAAAATATATCTGTAAAATGGAAGATGTTAACAGATTTAAGAAACATAAATACAGTAGTTCAACCAATGGTCTCTTTGCAGTTTGGAATTCCTTTGCCTTTTTTAATACACATGGGATGGTCTAATATAGTGAATGAATTAAAAGTGTTTTTTAAACATACATTAAAAGATGAGGATAAAGAAAATTTTGCCCTAGACCAGCGGTGTAGCGGCGGGCCTCCATATTGCAACCAGGACACAGCTGGAAAGGCCCAGGGTCTCGAGCCAAGCAGGCGGAGTCCCGCCTAGGCTCTGTGGGACATCCCCGAGCCCTCTGGTGAGCACCAAGGCTGCTTCTGCAACCAGCTCGCCGGCCCCTGGACCAGTGGTGTAGCGGCGGGCCTCCATATTGCAACCAGGACACAGCTGGAAAGGCCCAGGATCTGTGGGACATCCCCGCCCTCAGGTGAGCACCTAAGCTGCGTTCTGCAACCAGCTCGCCGGCCCCTAGACCAGCGGTGTAGCGGCGGGCCTCCATATTGAAACCAGGACACAGCTCGAAAGGCCCAGGGTCTCTGAGCCAAGCAGGCGGAGTCCCGCCTAGGCTCTGTGGGACATCCCCGAGCCCTCTGGTGAGCACCAAGGCTGCTTCTGCAACCAGCTCGCCGGCCCCTGGACCAGCGGTGTAGCGGCGGGCCTCCATATTGCAACCAGGACACAGCTGGAAAGGCCCAGGATCTGTGGGACATCCCCGCCCTCGGGTGAGCACCAAGGCTGCTTCTGCAACCAGCTCGCCGGCCCCTGGACCAGCGGTGTAGCGGCGGGCCTCCATATTGCAACCAGGACACAGCTGGAAAGGCCCAGGATCTGTGGGACACCCCCGCCCTCGGGTGAGCACCTAAGCTGTGTTCTGCAACCAGCTCGCCGGCCCCTAGACCAGCGGTGTAGCGGCGGGCCTCCATATTGCAACCAGGACACAGCTGGAAAGGCCCAGAGAAACAACAGGTGAGCCCAGCCTCACAGGAGATTCAAACACCAGCCACTGACAACAAGGCCAACTAAAACCAGAAATAACCAGATGGCAAAAGGAAAACAAAGGAACGTTACTAACAAAAATCAAGGCAACATGACAGCATCTGAACCCAGTTCTCCAACAACAGGAATCCCTGGATACCCTAAAACACCAGAAAAACAAGACTTGGATATAAAATCACTGGTCAGGATGCTGGTAGCTGAACACATAGAAAAATCTCGTAAAGAAATAGAGGAGAAAATGGATCAAAAGTTAGAAGCCTTTACGAGGCAAATACAAAAATCACTTCAAGAAATGCAGGAGAAGATGGATCAAAGAGAAGAAGACAATAAGGAAGAAAGACAAAAGTCATTTAAAGAACTACAGAAGAACGTGGGCCAACAAGTAGAAGCTATGAAAGAGGAAGCACAAAAATCTATTAAAGAAATACATGAAAACACAATCAAGCAAGCGAAAGATCTGAGCACATCCATCCAGATACTAAAAACAGAAGTAGAAACAACTAAGAAATCACAGAGGGAGACAACATTGGAGATAGAAAACCTGGGGAAGAAATCAGGGGCCATAGACGCAAGTATCAACAATAGAATACAAGAGATAGAAGACAGAATCTCAGAAGCCGAAGATAACATAGGAACCATTGATTCAACAGTCAAAGAAAATACTAAATGCAAAAAGGTGGTAACCCAAAACATCCAGGAAATCCAAGACACTATGAGAAGACCAAACCTAAGGATTATAGGTATAGACGAGAGTGAAGATTTACAAGTTAAAGGGCCAGCTAATATCTTCTATAAAATTATGGAAGAAAACTTCCCCAACCTAAGGAGAGAGATGCCCATGAATATACAAGAAGCCTATAGAACCCCAAACAGACTGGACCAGAACAGAAATACATCCCGTCACATAATAATCAAAACTCCAAATGTAATAAACAAAGAAAGAATACTAAAGGCAGCAAGAGAAAAAGGCCAAGTAACATATAAAGGAAAACCTATCAGAATAACACCAGACTTCTCACCTGAGACCATGAAAGCTAGAAGATCCTGGGCAGATATCATGCAAACTCTAAGAGAACACAAACTTCAGCCAAAACTACTTTACCCAGCAAAACTCTCAATTGCCATTGATGGAGACATCAAGGTATTCCATGACAAAACCAAATTTGCAAGATATCTCTCCACAAACCCAGCCCTACAAAGGATAATAGGGGGAAAACACCAAGACAAGGACGGAAACTACACCCGGGAAGAAGCAAGATAGAAACCTCCTCTCATCAAACCCAAAAGAAGATAACCTCTCGAATATAAAAAATAAATAAGATAAATAAATATAATTTCAAAAATGTCTGGAGGTAATAATTACTATTCCTTAATATCTCTTAACGTCAATGGACTCAATTCCCCAATAAAAAGACATAGATTAACAGACTGGATACGGAAACAGGACCCTACATTTTGCTGCATACAGGAAACACATCTCAGTGTTAAAGACAAACACTACCTTAGAGTAAAAGGCTGGAGGACAATTTTACAAGCAAATGGTCTCAGAAAACAAGCTGGAGTAGCCATTCTAATATCAGATAAAATTGACTTTCAACCTAAAATCATCCAAAGAGACTCAGAAGGTCACTTCTTGCTGGCCAAAGGGAAAATCCACCAGGAAGAGCTCTCAATACTGAACATCTATGCTCCAAATGCAAGGGCACCCTCCTTCGTAAAAGAAACCTTACTAAAGCTTAAAGCACACATTACACCTAACACAATAATTGTGGGTGACTTCAACACCCCACTCTCCTCAATGGACCGATCAGGAAAGCAGAAACTAAACAGGGACACAGTGAAACTAATTGAAACTCTGGACCAATTGGATTTAACAGATATATATAGAACATTTCATCCTAAAGCTAAAGAATATACCTTTTTCTCAGCACCGCATGGTACCTTCTCCAAAATAGACCATATAATCGGTCACAAGACAGATGTCAACAAATACAAGAAGATCGAGCTAATCCCATGCCTCTTATCAGATCACCATGGAGTAAGAGTGGTCTTCAATAGCAACAAAAACAACAGAAAGCCCACATACACATGGAAACTGAACAATACTCTACTCAATGACACCTTGGTCAAGGAAGAAATAAAAAAAGAAATCAAAGACTTTTTAGAATTCAATGAAAATGAAGGTACAACCTACCCAAATCTATGGGACACAATGAAAGCAGTGCTAAGAGGAAAACTCATAGATCTAAGTGCATCCAAAAAGAAACTGGAGAGAGCATACACTAGCAGCTTAATGGCACACCTTAAAGCCCTGGAAGAAAAACAAGTTAATTCACCCAGGAGGAGTAGAAGACAAGAAATCATCAAACTCAGGGCTGAAATCAATCAAATAGAAACAAAGAGAACCGTACAAAGAATCAACAAGACCAGGAGCTGGTTCTTTGAGAAAATCAACAAGATAGATAAACCCTTAGCCAGACTAACCAAAGGACACAGAGACATTATACAAATTAACAAAATTAGAAATGAAAAGGGAGACATAACAACAGAAACTGAGGAAATTCAAAAGATCATCAGATCCTACTACAAAGGTCTATACTCAAAACAACTGGAGAATCTGGAGGAAATGGACGATTTCCTAGACAGATATCAAATACCAAAATTAAATCAGCATCAAGTAGACCAGCTAAATAGTCCCATAACCCCTAAAGAAATAGAAGGGGTTATAGAAAGCCTCCCAACCAAAAAAAGTACGGGACCAGATGGTTTTAGTGCAGAATTCTACCAGACCTTCAAAGAAGACTTAACACCAATACTCTCCAAACTATTCCACAAAATAGAGACAGAAGGGACACTGCCCAACTCATTCTTCGAAGCCACAATTACGCTAATACCTAAACCACAAAAAGATCCAACAAAGAAAGAGAAATTCAGGCCAATTTCTCTGATGAATATAGATGCAAAAATACTAAATAAAATTCTTGCTAACCGAATCCAAGAGCACATCAAAACGATCATCCACCATGATCAAGTAGGCTTCATCCCAGGGATGCAGGGATGGTTCAATATACGGAAATCCATCAATGTAATCCACTACATAAACAAACTGAAAGAAAAAAACCACATGGTCATCTCATTAGATGCTGAAAAAGCATTCGACAAAATTCAGCATCCTTTCATGCTAAAAGTCTTGGAAAGAGCAGGAATTCAAGGCCCATACCTAAACATAGTAATAGCAATCTACAGCAAACCAGTAGCCAACATCAAAATAAATGGAGAGAAACTTGAAGCATTCCCACTAAAATCAGGGACTAGACAAGGCTGCCCTCTCTCTCCATATCTTTTCAATATAGTACTTGAAGTTCTAGCAAGAGCAATTAGACAACATAAGGAAGTCAAAGGGATACAAATTGGAAAGGAAGAAGTGAAACTATCATTATTTGCAGACGATATGATAGTTTACCTAAGCGACCCAAAAAACTCCACCAGAGAACTTCTACAGCTGATAAACAACTTCAGCAAAGTGGCAGGTTATAAAATTAACTCAAGCAAGTCAGTGGCCTTCTTGTACTCAAAGGACAAGCAGGCAGAGAAAGAAATTAGGGAAATAACAACCTTCACAATAGCCACAAACAACATAAAGTACCTTGGCGTAACTCTAACCAAACAAGCGAAAGATCTGTACAACAGGAACTTCAAGTCCCTGAAGAAAGAAATCGAAGAAGACCTCAGAAGATGGAAAAATATTTCTTGCTCCTGGATTGGCAGGATCAATATAGTAAAAATGGCCATCTTGCCAAAAGCAATATACAGATTCAATGCAATCCCCATCAAAATCCCAACTCAATTCTTCATAGATCTAGAAAGAGCAATTCTCAAATTCATCTGGAGCAACAAAAAACCCAGGATAGCTAAAACTATTCTCAACAATAAAAGGACTTCTGGGGGAATCAATATCCCTGACTTCAAGCAGTACTACAGAGCAATTGTGTTAAAAACTGCATGGTATTGGTATAGCAACAGGCAAACAGATCAATGGAACAGGATTGAAGACCCTGAAATTAACCCACAGACTTATGGTCACTTGATCTTTGATAAAGGAGCCACAACCATCCGATGGAATAAAGATAGCCTTTTCAACAAATGGTGCTGGTTCAACTGGAGGTCAACATGCAGAAGAATGCAAATTGACCCACTCATATCTCTTTGCTCTAAGATCAACTCCAAGTGGATCAAGGACCTCCACATAAAACCAGACACACTGAAACTATTAGAAAAGAAACTTGGGAAGACCTTGGAGGACTTGGGCACAGGGGAAAAGTTCCTGAACAGAACACCAATAGCGTACGCACTAAGATCAAGAATCGACAAATGGGACCTCATAAAATTACAAAGTTTCTGCAAAGCAAAGGACACTGTCCGAAGGACAAAACGGCAACCAACAAAGTGGGAAAAGATCTTTACCAACCCCACATCCGACAGAGGGCTAATATCCAATATATACAAAGATCTCAAGAAGTTAGACCGCAAAGAACCAAATAACCCTATCAAAAAATGGGGCACAGAGCTAAACAAAGAATTTTCACCAGAAGAAATTCGGATGGCCGAGAAACACCTTAAGAGATGTTCAACATCATTAGTCATCAGGGAAATGCAAATCAAAACAACCCTGAGATTCCACCTCACACCAGTCAGAATGGCTAAGATTAAAAACTCAAGAGACAACAAGTGCTGGCGAGGATGTGGAGAAAGAGGAACACTCCTCCACTGTTGGTGGGATTGCAAAATGGTAAAACCACTCTGGAAATCAGTTTGGCGGTTCCTCAGAAAATTGGGCATGTCACTTCCAGAGGACCCTGCCATACCACTCCTGGGCATATACCCAGAGGATTCCCCTACATGCAATAAAGACACATGCTCCACTATGTTTATAGCAGCCTTGTTTATAATAGCCAGAAATTGGAAGGAGCCCAAATATCCCTCAAAGGAGGAATGGATACAGAAAATGTGGTATATTTATACAATGGAATACTACTCAGCAATTAAAAATAATGAATTCATGCAATTTGTAGGTAAATGGTTAGACCTGGAAAATATCATCCTGAGTGAGCTAACCCAATCACAAAAGAATGCACATGAAATGCAATCACTGATAAGTGGATATTAATGAGCCCAGAAGCACTAAATACTCAAGACACAAATAGCAAGTCAAATGATTCCCAAGAAGAAGAAAGGAGAGGACCCTGGGCATGTAAAGATTGCATCCAGTTTAGTAAAGAAACCGAGGGGGGAGGGGGAATGATTGGGGAATAGTTGGGGGGGAGAAGAACTATGGGAACTATGGTGGGTGGGAACTGGGAAAGGGGAAAGCCTTTGAAATGTAAACATAGAATATAGAAAATAAAAAAAAAACAAAAAAAAAGAAAAAAAAATACTTTTAAAAAAAAGGGAAAAAAAAAGAAAATTTTGCCTTCATAATGCCTACTTATAATGATTTTCTTTTTTTTAATTTTTATTTTCTATATTTTGTTTACATTCCAAAGGCCTTCCCCTTTCCCAGTCCCCCCCTCACCATTTGACCCATAAGTCCTCTTCCCACCGCCCATTCCACAATCACCCCCCCCCACCATTTCTCTGTTCTGATACTCTCCTACAAAACTGGATCCCTTGAGTTTCTGAACAGAACACCAATACCTTATGCTCTAAGATCAAGAATTGACAAATGGGACCTCATAAAATTACAAAGTTTCTGTAAGGCAAAGGACACTGTCAGAAGGGCAAAATGGCAACCAACAAATTGGGAAAAGATCTTCACCAACTCCACATCCGACAGAGGGCTAATATCCAATATATACAAAGAACTCAAGAAGTTAGACCCCCAAGAACCATATAACCCTATCAAAAATGGGGTACAGATCTAAACAAAGAATTTTCACCAGAAGAAATTTGGATGGCTGAGAAGCACCTTAAGAGATGTTCAACATCATTAGTCATCAGGGAAATGCAAATCAAAACAACCCTGAGATTGCACCTCACACCAGTCAGAATGGCTAAGATTATAATGATTTTCAACCTGTTAAATCACTGGAATGTTCTTCCAAAACATTCTTTCCAAAAAAAAGAAAAAAAAAGTTAAATAGTCTAACTCTGTGTCACTATTTTGTGTAACAGTAATTAGAAATAATTCATAAACAGTTTTCTTAATCTAAATTTATCTAATTTATTATTATATTTATTATATCTTATTGGTTGTTTCAGATGCAGGTATCTTAGAAATAATGTTTGGTAAAGAAAAGTTTGACTTTCTGGGGATTACTGAAAAAAATACAAAGAGAATATTCTATCAATTACCTAGGCTAGAGGATAGATTTCCAGAAAGTTAGATCACATAAAGTACAAATTAGGAGAGATCTATTACTATCTTTTAATGATTTTCAAAATTTGCTGGGAGATATTAACTGGCTGCTGTTCAAAATTGGATTAATTACTTCAGAGATAAGTAATTTATTTCATACCTTATAAGGCAATAAGACTTAAATAGTCTATGAAAATTATCAGCTGAGACTGAGAGACAATTGGTGAAAAGACATTACAGAAAGCGCATGTGGATTGCTTGGATCCAAAGCCTGTATTTTAGTCATTTTACCTCCTACTTATTCTCCTATAGGAATTCTTATTCACAGAGTAGATATTTTTAGCACCCAAAGGAAGTTAAATACCTATGTTGAAAATCTTTCTGAATAGATTTGGAAAGAAAAAAGTGAGACTTCATCATTTAACAGGTGTTGGGATCTAGGAGTCACCCCATATACTACAAGTACACTAACCTCAATCATATAGGGATAGATTATTGAGCATCTGCCCCAGGACTGATTGAAGAGGGCCCCAGACCAGACTTGGGAACTGACTGTGACAATGAATGCTATAAGACCAGTTTATAGAGGCAAAAACAATAATGGGCTCAAGTGTAGGACGTGCTGCCCAGTAGTCAACACTGACTCAAGCTATTTTGGTTGGCAAGACAGAACAATTTTAGCAGACCTTTATTCTAATTGGTCCTAAGTAGAGCTTATGGTTATACAGTTTCTCAAGATTAGCAAATCCCAGAACATAACAGGGTATGTGGTCATCTTCAACATGCTCTGAGTCAAGCTATTTTTCTGTGTCAGTAACAATATGAGATAACTGGTAGGCATAGAACAAAATAGCTACACTTACTCAGGGGAAACAAGTGTCAGCAGCAGGAATAGGCCAAGAAGAAGTTGCAGTACCTTTCACTAACATGGAAATTGCATTAGTATGGGCAGAAAATGAACATTTGCAGATTGTAGTAAATTTTTGGAAGAGATTAACAAATATTCCAAAGGCAAAGTATTTCAGTTTATATGAAGAACTAATTGTATTCTCCCTCATATAGTAAAGAGGACACCAATTTCTATAGCCCTACATTATATACTGATGTGAATAAATCAGAAAAGACAGGTTATAAATCAGGAAAATTAAGTAAATGTCTCAAGCCTTTATGATTCAGTTTAAAAATCAGAGCTGTATACCATTCTTATGGTATTATGTGATTTTTTTGAATCTCTTAACAAAGTTATTCACTGTCCATATACAGAGTTCTTTTATATATTTGAATATGCTGAGCTTCTTCCAGATGATTCAGAATTAAATTTTGTATTTATTCAACTATAACAGGTAAACTAATAAAAATCATCTATTGTTTACAGGACATATCAGATCCCATATATATCTATCAGGCCCTCTAGCACAAGACAATGATAACACTGCTCAGCTATTGATAGGAAATATGCTAAAAGCCTCAGAATTTCATAAGAAAATACCAGTTAACATCAAAGACTTAAAGAAAGATCATTCTGTCATTTGGCAATAAGGTAAGGAAATTATAATGGAAGGTCCTACTTGTTCCTTACCAAGTAAGGAACAGACCAAACTCCATTACCTGCAGGAAGTAACTCAAAAGGTACCCAAAGAAATGAAATTTGGCAAATGAATTTGTTTCATTTTGAAGAGTTTAGAAAATTAAATTATATCCTTCTGTGGGTATTTTGCTCCCTCTTCTAAGAAGGATCAGAGTATCCGTACTTTGTTCTTCCTTCTTCTTGGGCATCATTTGATATGTGAATTGTGTCTTGGGTATTCCAACTTTCTGGGCTAATATCCACTTTTCAGTGAGTGCATACCATGTGTGTTCTTTTTTTTTAATTTTTATTTTCTATATTCTATGTTTACATTCCAAAGGCTTTTTCCCCTTTCCCAGTTCCCCACCACCACCATACGTCCCATAGTTCCTCTCCTGCCCAACTATTCCCCAATCATTCCCCCTCCCCCCACGGTTTCTTTACAAAACTGGATCCAATCTTTACAGGCCCAGGGTCCTCTCCTTTCTTCTTCTTGGGAATCATTTGACTTGCTAATTGTGCCTTGAGTATTTAGGGCTTCTGGGCTCATTAATATCCACTTATCAGTGATTGCATTTCATGTGTATTCTTTTGTGATTGGGTTAACTCACTCAGGATGATATTTTTGCATTTGGGTTACCTCACTCAGGATAATATTTTTTTCAGTTCCACCCATTTGCCTAAGAATTCATGAATTTATTGTTTTTAATAGTTGAGTTGTATTCCATTGTATAAATATACCACATTTTCTGTATCAATTCCTTCATTGAGGGACATCTGGGTTCTTTCGAACTTCTGGTTATTATAAATAGGGCTGCTATGAACATAGTGGGGCATGTGTCCTTATTACATGCTGGAGAATCCTCTGGGTATATGCCCAGAGGTCCTGTATATAACAGGGTCCTCAGGTAGTATCATGCCCAGTTTTCTGAGGAACTGACAAACTGATTTCCAGAGTGATTGTACCAGCTTGCAATCCCACCAACAGTGGAGGAGTTATCCACTTTCTCCACATCCTCTCCAGCACCTGCTGTCTCCTGAGTTTTTGATCTTAGCCATTCTGACTGGTGTGAGGTGAAATCTCAGAGTTGTTTTGATTTGCATTTGCCTGATGACTAAGGATGGATGTTGAACATTTCTTTAGGTGCTTCTCAGCCATTCAATATTCCTCAGGTGAAAATTCTTTGTTTAGCTCTGTACCCCGATTTTTAATAAGGTTATATAGATCTCTGGACTCTATATTCTTGAGTTCTTTGTTTATATTGGATATTAGTCCTCCGTCGGATGTAGGATTGGTAATGATCATTTCCCAATTTGTTGGTTGCTGGTTTTGTCCTATTGACAGTGTCCTTTGCCTTTCTGAAACTGTAATTTTATGAGGTCTCATTTGTCCATTCTTGATCTTAGAGTACAAACTATTGGTTTTCTGTTCAGGAAATAGACCCAGACACTCTTGTGGATGCCCACAAGTGCTTGCTAACTGGAGCCGGATATAGCTGTCATCTGGGAGGCACTCCCAGTGCATGACAAATACAGAGGGGGATACTCTCAACCACCCATTGAACTGAGCACAGGGTCCCCAATGAAGGAGCTAGAGAAAGGACCCAAGGAGCTGAAGAGGTTTGCAGCACCATAGGAAGAACAACAATATGAGCCACTCAGTACTCCCAGAGCACCCAGGGAGCAAACCATCAACCAAATAGTACACATTCAGTCACCCATGGCTCCAAACACATAGGCAGCAGAGGATAGCCTTGTTGGACATCAAAGGGAGGAGAGGCCATTAGTCCTGGAAAGGCTCGATACAGCAGTGAAGGGGAATATTAGGACAAGGAAGTAGGAGAAGTTTGATTGGGAAACAGAGGAAAGGAAGATGGCTTATGGGATTTTTGTGGGGGAGTGACCAGGAAAGAGGAAATATTTGAAATGTAAATAAAGAATATATCTAATAAAAAAGAAAAGATGATAAACTCCTAAAGAGGATCCCTTCATTAAAAAATGAATAAAATTGAATTATGTGCACCATACCATAGTACATATTCAGAATTTCAATGAGCAATTGTTTTAATTTCTGAAAAGATTGATTTTGTAATTACACCTTTATTACAATTTATGGGATATAAATTACAGGGATATCTGTACAAATTAAGACTGACAATGTTAGTAAAATGTAACATGTTTTGTTTATCACAACATAAAGCATATTACAGTTATACCACACAATCTTACAGTACAAGTAGTTACAGAAAGATCTGATTTCATTTTAAAAGATATTTCTAATAAACAGAAAGGGGTAATAAAGATACCCAGAGATATATTACACAGTGCTTTATTAACTTTAAAACTTTTAAAAGCTAATGAAAAGAGAACAATGGCCACGGAGATACATTGGATAGGAGAAAAATGCTGAAGTAAATAATTCTGCATTATTTTAAAGATGTGTTGACTTCAAAATGAAAACCAGGATATGTGTTATACTGGAAAAAAGGTTTTACCTTCAGGATATATTTTATATTGGATAAGAGGTTTTATCTTTGTTTCCACAGGAGAAGAAAAGCTGTGGAAACCATAAGATTAATAAAGATTAGATTGAACAGGAGAAACCTCCTGAATAAGAAGAGGCGATAGCTCATCAACCAACTTGGTCATTCAGTCAAAATTAACATAAATACTAGCTAACATCTTTCATTTAATCAGGCATTGAAAAATAAAAATAATCTTTTTGGATTACATTTTTGAATGAGACCCACTGCCTTATTGGCATGAAATTCTTTTGAGTTTTCTTCTTAATTAAGAAGGATATTTCTGTTGTTTGGTGTTAGCAACACAGTTAAGAAAGTCAACATGAGCAGCTAAAAGAGTCAGATGCAGATATTTACACCCAACCAAGTGGACAGAAGCCAGGGACCCCTGTGGTTCAATTAGGGAAAAGCTGGAAGAAGCTGAGGAGGAGGGCAACCCTGTAAAAAGAACAGCAATTTCAACTAACCTGGACCCTCAAGGTCTCTCAGACACTGAGTCACCAACCAGGCAGCATACTATAGCTGATATGAACCCCCTGACACATATACAACACAGGACTGCTTGGTCTGGCCTCAGTGAAGGAAGATGCACCTAACCCTCAAGAGACTTGAGGCTTTAGGGAGTAGAGAGGTCTTGTGGGCTGGGCTTAAGGATGGGGGACATCCTCTTGGAAACTGGGGAGGATAAATAAGATGAGGAATAATCAGAGGGAAGACCACAAGGGGGATAACAACTGGACTATAAAGATTGAAGAGGAATAAAATGAAAAAAAAGAGAGATTTAAAATGTTTTAAATATATCCAAAGGCTTATTACAATTCCATCATGTTTTCTAAATCTCTAAGAGAGTGTTTGGAGCTAAGATAAAATATTTGAGCAGGGCAGTTTAGTCCATGCTTTTGATTCCAGCACAAATAGGCTAGCTATAAATTAGTTGCTTTCTAACTTAAAGAGTTACAGTGAATGTTACATCTCTATTGAACAGAAGACAACTGAAATTAAATTAATTTTCCTAGGTAGTACAGTTAGGATCGAAACTCAAGTCTATCTTTGTTTTTCCTTTTTAAGAAATCATTTTACTATATTTTATTCTTGTTTGTTTGTTTGTTTTATTATTAGTTATTTCATTTACATTTTAAATGTTGTCCCCCTTCCCGGTCTCCCTATTTCAAACACTCTACTCCATTCCCCCTCCCTTCTGGTACTTAGGCAGGAAGTAATAAACACTTCACCACAAGTGTTACATGTTATTTCTGTTATCTATGAGAAGTATGCATATCAGCATACCTAAAGCTCTCAACATACTAAAAAACAGTTACAGTGAACAAGGTGGTAATGGCACACAACTTTAATCCTCCCACCAAGGGAATAAAACCTCAGGAATAGCTCCTAACTGGTATGTTTGCACAATAGAGAAATCACATACCATATTATAAAAATCCCCTACAAGGTTACTAGAAAGATAGCCAATTTCCAGTAAGGACAGGAACAAAGAGCAGCTTTTGTGACTGCCAATAAGCTCATATCTATGCATGAAATACTAATATTGGAACCAGATAACACCCTAATTATGTTTGTCATATTTAGCGGTCAATTAGTAACTGGGGAAGCAAACAGGAGCCCACCGACATTTGTCTGTTGGCTTCTATTGCAAACAATTTCCATGTAGCAAAAATAAATACTCTCTTTGATAAACAAATCTGGACATTTTATAAGGTGTGGAGAATCTTATCCTCAGTCATCGCCAGCAACCCTATGGTCATAAGGGTGCCCCTTATAATGATGGATTGCATCTGTTCAAAGGCAGAATCTCTTCCAGGCTTAGGCATGGAAAGAAAGGTAGGTTTTACAGTGGAACCTATCTGAATTCCTCCATGGCCAGGATGTGGTAGCTAAGAGGTCTATGCCTTCCTGCACTGAGGAAGTAGCACAGTGTCTAAACTGCTCACCCTTCTCCCATGAAAACAGGTACCTATTGAACTGTGGGAACTGATGGATTGTCACAGCATTTGAGTAACGCATGGTTTACTGATGGTTCATCAACCTAACTAGTGGAACCAAAAGTAATGGAAAATGGCAGCCTATAGACCAGATATGGAATGGCCAAAACTAAAAAAGGAACCACTAAAAAAGGAACCACAATGCAGCACTATTAGCTATAAGACAAACAAGTGGGAAACCAAAAATGAAAATATCTTTTCCACTTCATGGTATGACTGCAATGACTTAGCTATATGGCCATCAAAATGGAAAACGACTAACTGGCAGATAAATGACAAAGATATCTGGTCATAGGAGGCATGAAAGGGAATGGCTAAGCCTAGAAAAACAGCAAAGCCATTAAATTTCACATAGCTCATACAAGCAAGAGAGAAAATAAAACCTATCTGAAAACAATGAAATAGTGGAAAAATTGGCATCCTGTTTCTCTAAGACAAGAATATTAAAATTTGCCAGAAAACAAGTTCAGAATAAATCAGAAAAAATGATTGATTACACATTTTGAAAGCTTGAAAGGTTACCCCCTTACACTAAAAAATAAGGAGAAATGGAGAACCAAATTAAACTAGGGCAAACATGATAATAACTATCACAAGAAATCCATAGACATGCAGTGGTTCACTACTTTAGTCCCAGAACTTGGAAGGCAGAGACAGACTTATAAGAATTACAGTGATTTAAATTTAAAAGCCACTTGCAAAAGGCACGCTGGAATTCAAAGTGACTGTCCTTTGTGATCTAAAAATAAATACACTTAAACCTTTAATTTCTATATAAAGAATAAGGGTATATTTATCCACACATACTAAGGTAAATTTAGTTTCAAAATTTCAAAGGAATTTTAAAATTTTCAATAGAAAGGTAACACTTTTTCTGATGCCAAAAGTATGGTGTGCCCTAGGCAACATATAACCCATGCAAAAAGGAAACACCCGGATTGGAGAAGGATTTTGTTTTTATCTTTCCAGGAGAATAAAATCGTGCAATAATGGAATCCAAGGACCACTGAAATTTCTAAAGAAAAAGGATGATCATCAAGAGTAAATGCCCAAGAAAAGGGTTAAATTGACCAAGTGACACAGCCTACCTCCTGCTGGCCAACCTGAAATCCCAGATTAGTGTTCCGGACTAGCAATGTATGCCATAATATTGCCTGAGTGGCATCTTCTTCCTGCCAGTCAACAACTCCATGTAGGCTGGGGTTGGGAGATCCCAGGCAGGTGCTCCCTTTTTTCTCCCTGCCATATGACTGACCTACCCGTAGGAGATTTCCATGTTTATCTCTGCTACTTTCTACAGACATAAGTGACAAACGGTCTTTATGTCATCCCAATTCAATTAATAGTGAAATTGACTTTGGGCTGGGAGCATGGGTCTCTTCATCCCTAAACCCATGCATGCTTAATTTGGCCAAGCAGTATAGCCTAACTCCAGCTGACCAGCCTGAAGTCTCAGGTTGAAGTCCTGGACTAGCAATGGCACCACACACCCCACCATGTTGTCAAAGAAAAATCCAAAATCTGTTTCAGATAAGATGAGCCAACGGACACTGCACAGAGGGAAAAAAATGTGACTATTCTTTTGCCACCAGCCTCATAATCTTTTGGTTTTAATCGACTCTCTGTTATGGTTTGTGAATGTGGGCCCATGGAATGGTGCTATTAGAGGGTGTGGCCCTATTGGAGTAGGGGTGGCCTTGTTGGAGTGGGTGTGTATAGGTGTGGGCCTTAAGACACTCATCCTAGCTGCCTGGAAGTGAGTATTCTGCTAATGACCTTCAAATGAAAATGTAGAAATCAGCTCTTCTTGCACCATGCCTGCCTGGATGCTGCCACAGTCCTGTTTGATGTTATGGACTGAACCTCTGAAACTGTAAGCCAGCCCCAATTAAACGTTGTGCATATAAGACTTACCTGAATCATGGTGCCTGTTCACAGCATTAAAACCCTCACTAATATATTCCCTTAAATCTTTCTCTTTTTTTTAAATTTCAACGTGAATATTTATGTTCAGTTTATAATAGAAACATTTTAAATCAAATTTTAGAATGTGCAAAATCAAGACCAAAGCAATAAACAAAGGGTACTTATTCCTAACCTGCAAATGACCCTTTTAAAAATGGGGTACAAAGCTAAACAAAGAATTTTCACCTGAAGAATTTTGAATGGCTGAGAAGCACCTTAAGAAATGTTTAACATCATTAGTCATCAGGGAAATGCAAATCAAAACAACCCTGAGATTTCACCTCACACCAGTCAGAATGGCTGATTAAAAACTCAGGAGACAGCAGGTGCTGGAGAGGATGTGGAGAAAGAGCAACATTCCTCCACTGCTGGTGGGATTGCAGGCTGGTACAACCACTCTGGAAATCAGTCTGGTGGTTCCTCAGAAAACTGGGCATGACACTTCCAGAGGATCCTGCTGTACCACTCCTGGGAATATACCCAGAAGATTCCCTGGCATGCAATAAGGACACATGCTCCACTATGTTCATAGCAGCCCTATTTATACTAGCCAGAAGCTGGAAAGAACCCAGATGTCCCTCAATGGAGGAATGGATACAGAAAATGTGGTATATTTACACAGTGGAATACTACTCAGCAATTAGAAACAGTGAATTCATGAAATTCTTAGGCCAATGATTGGAACTGGAAAATATCATCCTAAGTGAGGTAACCCATTCACAAAAGAACACACATGGAATGCAGTCACTGATAAGTGGATATTAGCCCAGAAGCTCTGAATATCTAAGACACAACTCACATATCAAATCATTCCCAAGAAGAAGGAAGGAGAGGGCCCTGGTCCTGGAAAGGCTTGAAGCAGCAATTTAGGGGATTACCATGACAGAGAAGTGGGAGGGGGTTGACTGGGGAATGTGTGGAGGGAAGAGGGCTTATGGGACTTATGGGGTGGGGGGAACCGGGAAAGGAGAAATCATTTGGAATGTAAACAAAGAATATAGAGAAAAAAATTTAAAAAAAAAAGATGTAAAAAATGTCATTCCAATTATTTCTACAATGTCCTCTTGACTTCAGGTGTAGTAATTATGCTGTAGATATTTGTTTACATTCCAGTCATTGTCCCCCTCCTTCCCCCTCCCACAGTTCCTCATCCCATTCCTCCTCCCCCTTGCCTCTGAGAGGGTGCTCCTCCACCCCATCAGACACCCCCTTCCCTGGGGCCTTAAGTCTCTTGAAGATTAAGTGAACCTTCTCCTGCTGAGGCCAGAGGAGGCAGACCTCTGCTGCCTATGTGCCAGGGACCTCAAACCAGCCTGTGTGTACTCCTGGTTGGTGGCTCAATCTCTCGGGGACAGCCTAGGGGCTGGGTTAGTTGAAACTGCTGGCTTTCCTATGGGTTCATTCTCCCCTTCAGCATCTTCAATCTTTCCCCTAATTCAACCATCACCATTCCCAGCCTTCCAGGAAGGAAACCAGGTATTTGATCCTCTCCACTGAGAAGAAGACCTGTGAGTTGTACATGTCTGTTATCCACAGTGATCTGTGGGGTGGTAAAACATGTGTGTATCCAGCAGGAGAGTATGTGCTCATGCCACAGCACACATGGGGAGATCAAAGGCAGCTTGTAGAAGTTTGTATTTCTCTCAGTGATGTGAATCCCAGGGACTGAGTGCAGATCACCTGTCTTGAAGGCTTTACGTGATGAGCTAGTCTTGCTACACTGTTTTTCTTTTACAAAATCAATATATATTGTTGTTATTTGTTTTGCTTTTTTAAAATATGTCCTCATATCTACATAAGCATTTAAGATGCTTTGGGCTGAGATTGTGAAAAAAAAATGGGAAATATCTTTTTAAATTTTACTCTCTGAACTTTACCTCACATGGTTATGAGAATTTTATTTCTACGTTTGATTATTGGTGATCTTGAAAATAGCAAAGGAATGTTTGAAAAAACTCATTCACATAAAGCTGTATAAATATTGGACCCAGATAATTATTAATGCCAAAGTATTAATAATTAGCTATAGGATGCTATTTTAAGAAAAAAGAAAGGTTTCATCATCTATTTTATGTATAATTATATGCATAATGTACTTTATAAAGAAGAAACATGATACTGTGTGTAGGGTTCTTCATAAGCCTTGTCTTTTCATAGGAAATAATTTGGTTAAGAGACATAGAGTACAGTAGAAATATATTTTAACAAAACAAAACAAAAGATTATTACTGATAGAGATTGAAGTAGAGTAACTCAAAGTTGGGACTGCATTCCACAACTGTAGATTTTTAAAAAGGATTTTTTTCAGACTATAATATAATTACATTTCTCCATTTCTTTTCCTTTCTCTAAGTCTTCTCAAATACAGCCCTCTGCTCTTCTTCAAACCCCTGGCTTCTTTTTTCATCAATTACTGAACCATATATATCATATGAACCAAGGACTGCCATCTGATCTGGCCATGAACGACACATGAACAACACCACCAACAAGGTATGTCTTTTCCCATTGACAAGGTGGTTAATTTTGATTTTGTAATATCCTGCAGATGAGCAATTTTGAATATTTAAAAGAGATTTTTTTATGTTTTAAAGAAATAGGACTTTAGTGTTTAAATTTGTCAAGATTGTGGGTTTTTTTAAGTTATTTATGTTCTTAATGTGAGATTGTGGCTTAATGGTGATATGTTTGTGTGTCAAGAAGTCAAGGGTTCGATTGTGGATAGTTTTATATCAACATGACACAAGCTAAAGTCATCTGAGAGGAGTAATCTCAACTAAGAAAAAATGGGGAGCCACAGTATGCCATCTCCAAGCAGTGCAGGAAACCAGCTATATATCCAGCAGTGAGCTAGGAAGAGGCAGCCTGCACAGGTGAGTCCGACCCTGAAGAGGGGAGGATCCAGTCTGGAGGCCTATGGCAAGAGCCTTCTGGTTTCTGCCTCTGGATCAGGAACACCCCCAGCCACAGCACACCATCTCCGAGCAGTCAGGAAGTCAGCAGCCAGTGAGGAGGAGACAACCAGCACAAGCTGCATCCAGACCTGATGGAGCCACAGAGGTACATACTCAAATACAACTACAAGAGAGTGGGTCTCAGCTGCCATCTTTACTTCTGTGACTGTGCAACAAATTAGTAAGCAGGTTTCACCAGAGTAGAGGATCAGTGGGACACATTGCGCCAGGACTCCACCTGCACCTAGGAACTCTACAGCACCACAGCAATTTGTGCCAGGAGAAAGAAGCTCACCCAGGGTTGCTGAGACAGACCTACAGGCAAGCTCCAGCCAGTGACAGCAGGCCCAACTAACACCAGAGATAACCATATGCCAAAAGGCAAATGTGGGAACGTTGCTAACAGAAATCAAGGCAATATGGCACCATCCTAATCCAATTCTCCCACAACAGCAAGCCCTGGATACCACAACACACCAGGAAAGCAAGATTTGGATTTAAAATCACAGGTCATGATGCTGAAGGAGAGCATCATGGAGGGCTTCAAGAAGGACATAAATAACTCCCTTAAAGAAATACAAGAGAACACAAGTAAACAGTGAGAAGCCCTTGCAGATCTAAGGGAAAACACAACAAAACAGGTGAAGTAATTGAACAAAGCTATCCAGGATCTAAAGATGGAGGTAGAAACAATAACAAAATCACAAAGGGAAACAACTAGGGACATAGAAAACCTAGGAAAGAAGTCAGGAGTCATGGATCCAAGCATCATCAACAGAATACAAGAGATAGAAGAGAGAATCTCAGATGCAGAAGATACCATAGAAAACACTGATACAATAGTCAAAGAAAATGAAAAATGCAAAAACTCCTGACCCAAAATATCCAGGAAATACAGGACAAAATGAGAAGACCAAACCTAAGGATTATAGGCATAGAAGAGAGTAAAGATTTCCAACTTAAAGGGCAAGTAAATGTCTTCAACAAAATTATAGAAGAAAACTTTCTTAACCTAAAGAAAGAGACGCCCATGAACATACAAGAAGCCTACAGAATTCCAAATAGATTTGAGCAGAAAAGAAATTCATCCTGTCATATGATAATTAAAACACAAAATGTACTAAACAAAGAAAGAATATTAAAAGCAGTAAGGGAAAAAGGTCAAGTAACATATAAAGGTAGATCTATCAGAATTACACTGGATTTCTCACCAGACACTATGAAAACCAGAAGAGCCTGGGCAGACATCATGCAGACCTTAAGGGAGCACAAATGCCAGCCCAAACTGTATATCCAGCAAATCTCTCAATTACCATAAATGGAGAAACCAAGGTTTTTCATGACAAAAACAAATTTACACAGTATCTTTCCACAAATCCAGCCCTTCAAAGGATAATGAATGGAAAACACCAACAAACGGAGGGAAACTATACACAAGAAAAAGCAAGAAAGTAATCTCCTTTCAACAAACCCAAAAGAAGATAACCACACAAACATAAAAAATTACATCAAAAACAGCAGGAAGCAACAATCACTATTCCTTAATATCTCTTAACATCAATGGACTCAATTCCCCAATAAAAAGACATAGACTAACAGATTGGATTCATAAACAAGACCCAACATTTTGCTGCATACAGGAAAGGCATCTCAGTGTCAAAGACAAACACTACCTAAGAGTAAAAGGCTGAAAAACAGTTCTTCAAGCAAATGGTCCAAGGCAACAAGCTGGAGTAGCCATTCTAATATCAGATAAAAGAGACTTTCAATCAAAAGTCATAAAAAAAGATACAGAAGGCCACTTTATACTCATCAAAGGAAAACTCTACCAGGAATAACTCTCAATTTTGAACATCTATGCCCCAAATACAAGGGTACCTGAATTCATAAAGGAAACCTTACCAAAGCTTAAAGCACTCATCACACCCCACACAATAATTGTGGGGGACTTAAACACCCCAGTTTCTTCAATGGGCAGATCAGGGAACACAAACTAAATGGAGTCAGTGAAACTAACAGAAGTTTTGGACCAAATGGACTTAATAGATAGCTATAGAACACTCCATCCTAAATCAAAAGAATATACCTTCTTCTCAGCACCTCATGGTACCTTCTCCAAAATTGACCATATAATTGGTCACAAAACAGACCTCAACAGATATAAGACAATCAAACTATTCCATGCCTCCAATCAGATCACTATGGAATAAGGGTGGTATTCAAAAGCAACAAAAACACAAAAGCCCACATACACATGGAAGCTGAACAGTTCTCTACTCAATGATGCCTTGGTCAAGGAAGAAATAAGGAAAGAAATCAAAGACTTTTTAGAATTTAATGAAAATGAAGGCACAACATACCCACATTTATAGAACACAATGAAAACAGTGCTAAGAGGAAAATGCATAGGTCTGAGTGTCTACAGAAAGAAGCTGGAGAGAACATACACTAGCAGTTTAACAGAACACCTGAAAGCTTTAGAACAAAAAGAAACTAATACACCCAAGAAGAGTAGAATGCAGGAAATCATGAAACTCATGGCTGAAATCAACCAAGTTGAAACAAAAAGAACTATACAAAGAATCAACAAAAGTAGGAGCTGGTTCTTTGAGAAAATTAACAAGATAGATAAACCTTTAGCCAGATTAACCAGAGGGAACAGAGACAGTACCCAAATTAACAAAATCAAAAATGAAAAGGGTGAAATAATATCAGAAACTTAGGGAATCAAAAAAATTATCATATCCTACGACAGAAGCCTATATTGAACAAAACTAGAAAAACTGGATGAAAGGTACATTTCCTAGACAGATACCAAATACCAAAATTTAATCAGAATCATATAGACCATCTAAATGGTCCCATAAACCCTAAAGAAATAGAAGTGTTCATTGAAAGTCTCCCAACCAAAAAAAAAAAAAAAGCACAGGACCAGATGGCTTTAGCACAGAATTATATCAGACATTCAAAGGAGACCTAATGCCAATACTCTTCAAGCTATTCCACAAAATAAAATCAGAAGGAACATTACCCAACTCATTCTATGAAGCCACAATTTCACTGATACCAAAACCACACAAAGATCCAGCAAAAAAAGAGAAACTTAAACCAAATTCTCTTAAGAATATTGATGAAACGTTACTCAATAAAATTCTTGCCAAATGAATCCAAGAACACATCAAAACAATCACTAATCATGATCAAGTAGGCTTCATACCAAGGATGCAGGGATGGTTCAATATATGGAAATCTATCAATGTAATCCCTTACATAAACAAACTCAAAGAAAAAAAAACAACATGGTCCTTTCCTTAGGTGTGGAAAAGCATTTGACAAAATTCAGCACCCTTCATGTTAAAGGTCTTGGAAAGAACAGGAATTCAAGGTCCATACCTAAATATAATAAAAGCAATATACAGCAAACCAGTGGCCAACATCAAACTAAATGGAGAGAAACTTGAAGCAATCCCACTAAAATCAGGGAGTAGACAAGGCTGCCCTTACTCGCCATATTTATTCAATATGATACTTGAAGTTCTAGTCAGAGCAATTAGACAACACAAGGAGGTCAAAGGGATACAAATTGGAAAGGAAGATGTCAAACTATCACTATTTGCAGATGATATGATAGTACACTTAAGCAACCCAAAAAGCTCCACCACATAACTCCTACAGCTGATAAACGACTTCGGCAAAGTGGCTGGCTAACTCAAGCAAATCAGTAGCCTTCATACACTCAAAGGATAAACAGGCTGAGAAAGAAATTAGGGAAATGACACCCTTCATAATAGCCACAAACAATATAAAGTATCTTGATGTGACTCTAACCAAACAAGTGAAAGATGTGTATGACAGGAACTTCAAGTCTTTGAAGAAAGAAATCAAAGAAGACCTACAAAGATGGAAAAATATTCCATGCTGTTAGATTGGCAGAATTAATATAGTAAAAATGGCCATATTGCCAAAAAGCAATCTACAGATTTAATGCAATCCCTATCAAAATCCCAATTCAATTCTTCATAGACTTAGAAAGAGCAATTCTCAAATTCATTTGGAATAACAAAATACCTAGGATAGCTAAAACTTTTCTCAACAGTAAAAGGACTTCTGGGGAAATCAATATCTCCAACCTCAAGAAGTACTACAGAGCAATTGTGTTAAAAATTACATGGTATTGGTACAGTGACAGGCAAGTAGATTAATGGAATAGAATTGAAGACCTGGAAATGAACCCACAGAATTATGATCACTTGATCTTTGATAAAGGAGCTACAACCAGTGGAAAAAAGATAGCCTTTTCAACAAATGGTGCTGGTTCAACTGGAGGTCTGCATGAAAAAGAATGCAAGTTGATCCATTCTTATCTCCTTGTTCTAAGCTCAAGTCCAAGTGGATCAAGGACATAAAACATAAAACAAGACACACTGAAACTAATAGAAAAGAAACTGGGGAAGACCCTTGAGGACATAGGCGCAGGGGAAAATTTCCTCAACAGAACAACAGAACGACAGAACAGAACATAGCTTATGCTCTAAGAGCAAGACAAATCATTCCAAAAGGTTTTCCCCTTTCCCACTTCCCTCCTCATCATATATCCCATAGGTCCTCTCCCCCCCCACACACACACCCCGCTCACTCACCCCCTATTTCTCACTTCTGGTACTCTCCTGCAAAACTGGATCCAGTCTTTTCAGGACCAGGGTCCTCTCCTTCCTTCTTCTTGAGAATATTTTGAATTGCTAATTGTGCCTTGAGTATTCAGAGCTTCAGGGCTCATTAAAATCCACTTCAGGTGTATTCTTTTGTGATTGGGTTAACTCACTTAGGATGATATTATCCAGATCCAACCATTTGCCTACAAATTGCATGAATTCATTATTTTGAATTGCTGAGTAGTATTCCATTGTATAAATATACGACATTTTCTGTATACATTCCTCATTTGAAGGGCATCTTGGCTCCTTCCAACTTCTGGCTATTATAAATAAGGCTGCTATGAACATAATGGAGCATGTGTATTTATTGCATGCAAGGGAATACTCTGGGTATATGCCCAGGAGTGGTATGACAGGGTCCTCTGGAAGTGTCATGCCGAATTTTCTGAGGAACCACCAGAATGATTTCCAGAGCAGTTGTACCATCTTGCAATCCCACCAAGAGTGGAGCAGTATTTCTCTTTCTCCACATCCTAGCCAGCACGTGTTGTCTTTTCAGTTTTCAATCGTAGCCATTCTGACTGGTGTGAGGTGGGATCTCAGGGTTGTTTTGGTTTGCATTTCCCTGATGACTATTGATGTTGAACATCTCATAGGTGCTTCTCGGCCATCTGAATTTCTTCAGGTGAAAACTCTTTGTTTAGCTCGGTACCCCATTTTTTTATATATATTTTTTTAATTTTTGTTTTCTATATTTTTTGTTTACATTCCAAAGGCTTTCCCCTTTCCCAGTGCCCCCCCCACCATATATCCCATAAGTCATCTCCCCTCCAACTATTCCCAAAACATACTAACCCCCACGATTTCTCTGTTCTGGGTCTACAAAACTGGATCCAATCTTTTCAGGCCCAGGGTCCTCTCCTTTCTTCTTGGAAATCATTTGACTTGCTAATTGTGCCTTGAGTATTTAGGGCTTCTGGGCTCATTAACTTATCAGTGATTGCAATTCATGTGTATTTTTTTGTGATTGGGTTAACTCACTTAGGATGATATTTTCCAGATATAACCATTTACCTACAAATTGCATGAATTCATTATTTTTAATTGCTGAGTAGTATTCCATTGCATAAATATACCACATTTTCTTATCCATTCCTCCTTTGAGGGATATCTGGGCTCCTTCCAATTTCTGGCGATTATAAACAAGGCTGCTATAAACATAGTGGAGCATGTGTCTTTATTGGATGCAAGGGAATCCTCTGGGTATATGCCCAGGAGTGATTTGCCAGGGTCCTCTGGAAGTGACATGCCCAATTTTCTGAGGAACCGCCAAACTGATTTCCAGAGCAGTTTTACCATTTTGCAATCCCACCAACAGTGGAGGAGTGTTCCTCTTTCTCCATATCCTCGCCAGCACTTGTTGTCTCTTGAGTTTTTAATCTTAGCCATTCTGACTGGTGTGAGGTGGAATCTCAGGGTTGTTTTGATTTGCATTTCCCTGATGACTAATGATGTTGAACATCTTTTAAGGTGTTTCTCGGCCATCCGAATTTCTTCTGGTGAAAATTCTTTCTTTAGCTCTGTACCCCATTTTTTGATAAGGTTATTTGGTTCATTGAGGTCTAACTTCTTGAGTTCTTTGTATATATTGGATATTATCCCTCTGTCCGATGTGGGATTGGTGAAGATCTTTTCCCACTTTGTTGGTTGTTGTTTTATCCTTCTGACAGTGTCCTTTGCCTTACAGAAACTTTGTAATTTTATGAGGTCCCATTTGTCAATTCTTGACCTTAGAGCATAAGCTATTGGTGTTCTGTTCAGGAACATTCCCCCTGTGCCCATGTCCTCCAGGGACTTCCTAAGTTTCTATTCTAATAGTTTCAGTGTGTCTGGTTTTATGTGGAGGTCCTTGATCCACTTGGAGTTGATCTTCGTACAAGGAGATAAGAGTGGGTCAATTCCCATTCTTCTGCATGTTGGCCTCCAGTTGAACCAGCACCATTTGTTGAAAGGCTATGTTTTTCCCCTTGGAAGTTTGTGGCTCCTTTATCAAAAATGATGTGACCCTAAGTCTGTGGGTTCATTTCTGGGTCTTCAATCCTATTCCATTGATCTATTTGCCTATTGCTGTACCAATACCATGCAGTTTTTAACACAATTGCTCTGTAGTACTGCTTGAGGTCAGGGATATTGATTCTCCCAGAAGTGCTTTTATTGTTGAGAATAGTTTTAGCTATCCTGGGTTTTTTGTTGCTCCAGATGAATTTGAGAATTGCTCTTTCTAGATCTATGAAGAATTGAGTTGGGATTTTGATGGGGATTGCATTGAATCTGTAGATTGCTTTTGGCAAGATGGCCATTTTTACTATATTGATCCTGCCAATCCAGGAGCAAGAAATATTTTTCCATCTTCTGAGGTCTTCTTCGATTTCTTTCTTCAAGGACTTGAAGTTCCTGTCAGACAGGTATTTCGCTTGTTTGGTTAGAGTTACGCCAAGGTACTTTATGTTGTTTGTGGCTATTGTGAAGGGTGTGATTTCCCTAACTTCTTTCTCAGCCTGCTTGTCCTTTGAGTACAAGAAGGCTACTGATTTGCTTGAGTTAATTTTATAACCAGCCACTTTGCTGAAGTTGTTTATCAGCTGCAGAAGTTGTGTGGTGGAGTTTTTTTTGGGTCGCTTAAGTAAACTATCATATCGTCTGCAAATAATGATAGTTTGACTTCTTCCTTTCCAATTTGTATCCCTTTGACTTCCTTATGTTGTCTAATTGCTCTCACTAGAACTTCAACTACAATATTGAAAAGATATGGAGAGAGAGGGCAGCCTTGTCTAGTCCCTGATTTTAGTGGGATTGCTTCAAATTTCTCTCCATTTATTTTGATGTTGACTACTGGTTTGCTGTATATTGCTTTTACTATGTTTAGGTATGGGCCTTGAATTCCTGCTCTTTCCAAGACTTTTAGCATGAAAGGATGCTGAATTTTGTCGAATGCTTTTTCAGCATCTAATGAGATGACCATGTGGTTTTTTTCTTTTAGTTTGTTTATGTAGTGGATTATGTTGATGGATTTCCCTATATTGAACCATCCCTTCATCTTTGGGATGAAGCCTACTTGATCATGGTGAATGATCGTTTTGATGTGCTCTTGGATTCGGTTGGCAAGAATTTTACTTAGTATTTTTGCATCGATATTCATAAGGGAAATTGGCCTGTAGTTCTCTTTCTTTGTTGGATCTTTGTGTGGTTTTGGTATCAGCGTAATTGTGATTTTGAAGACTAGGTGGTCAGTGTCCTTTCTGTGTCTATTTTGTGGAATACTTTGAAGAGTATTGGTGTTAAGTCTTCTTTAAATGTCTGGTAGAATTCTGTACTAAATCCATCTGGTCCCGTAATTTTTCTTTTTTTTTTGGTTAGGAGGCTTTCTATAACCCCTTCTATTTCTTTAGGGGTTATGGGATTATTTAGCTGATCTAATTGATCCTGATTTAATTTTGGTATTTGGTATCTATCTAGGAAATTGTCCATTTCCTCCAGATTCTCCAGTTGTGTTGAGTATAGACCTTTTTAGTAGGATCTGATGATCTTTTGAATTTCCTGAGTTTCTGTTGTTATGTCCCCCGTTTCATTTCTAATTTTGTTAATTCGGATACTGTCTCTGTGTTCTTTGGTTAGTCTGGCTAAGGAATTATCTATCTTGTTGATTTTCTCAAAGAACCAGCTCCTGGTTTTGTTGATTCTTTGTATGTTTTTGTTTGTTTGTTTGTTTGTTTCTACTTGATTGATTTCAGCCCTGAGTTTGATGATTTCTTGTCTTCTACTCCTCCTGGGTAGGTATAGACGAGAGTGAAGATTTACAAGTTAAAGGGCCAGCAAATATCTTCTACAAAATTATGGAAGAAAACTTCTACAACCTAAAGAGAGAGATGCCCATGAATATACAAGAAGCCTACAGAACTCCAAACAGACTGGACCAGAACAGAAATATATCCCCTCACATAATAATCAAAACTCCAAATGTACTAAACAAAGAAAGAATATTAAAGGCAGCAAGATAAAAAGGCCAAGTAACATATAAAGGAAGACCTATCAGAATAACACCAGACTTCTCACCTGAGACCATGAAAGCTAGAAGATCCTGGGCAGATATCATGCAAACTCTAAGAGAACACGAATTTCAGCCAAAACTACTTTACCCAGCAAAACTCTCAATCGCCATAGATGGAGACATCAAGGTATTCCATGACAAAAACAAATATGCATGTTATCTTTCCACAAATCCAGCCCTACAAAGGATAATAGGGGGAAAACACAAGGAAGGGAACTACACCCCGGAAGAAGCAAGATAGAAACCTCCTCTCATCAAACCCAAAAGAAGATAACCTCTCAAATATAAAAATATAATTTCAAATATGTCAGGAGGTAATAAGTACTATTTCTTAATATCTCTTAACATCAATGGACTCAATTCCCCAATAAAAAGACAAAGATTAACAGACTGGGTATGGAAACAGGACCCTACATTTTGCTGCATACAGGAAACTATTGTTGTTCTGTTCAGGAACTTTCTCCCTGTGCCCATGTCCTCCAGGGTCTTCCCCAGTTTCTTTTCTGTTAGTTTTAATGTATCTGGTTTTATGTGGAGGTCCTTGATCCACTTGGAGTTGATCTTAGTACAAGGAGATAAGAATGGGTCGACTCCCATAATTCTGCCTGTTGACCTCCAGTTGAACCAGCACCATTTGTTGAAAAGGCTATCTTTTTTCCACTGGATGGTTGTAATTCCTTTATCAAAGATCAAGTGACCATAAGTCTTTGGGTTCATTTCTGGGTCTTCAATTCTATTCCATTGATCCACTAGCCTGTCACTACCAATACCATGCAGTTTTTACCACAATTGTTCTGTAGTACTGCTTGAGGTCAGGGATATTGATTCTCTCAGAAGTCCTTTTATTGTTGAGAAAAGTTTTAGCTATCCTGGGTCTTTTGTCACTCCGGATGAATTTGAGAATTGCTCTTTCTAGATCTATGAAGAATTGAGTTGGGATTTTGATGGGGATTGCATTGAATCTGTAGATTGCTTTTGGCAAGATGGGCATTTCTACTATATTGATCCTGCCAATCCAACAGCATGAAATATTTTTCCATCTTCGGAGGTCTTCGATTTCTTTCTTCAAGGACTTGAAGTTTTTGTCATACATATCTTTGGTGTGTTTGGTTAGAGTCACACCAAGATACTTTATATTGTTTGTGGCTATTGTTAAGTGTGTTATTTCCCTAACTTCTTTCTCAGCCTGCTTGTCCTTTGAGTACAGGAAGGCAACTGATTTGCCTGAGTTGATTTTATAACCAACCACTTTGCTGAAGTTGTTTATCAGCTGTAGGAGTTCTCTGGTGGAGTGTTTTGGGTCACTTAAGTATACTATCATATCATCTGCAAATAATGATAGTTTGACTTCTTCCTTTCCAATTTGTATCCCTTTGACTTCCTTATGTTGTCTAATTGCTCTCGCTAGAACTTCAAGTACTATATTGAAAAGATATGGAAAGAGGGGGCAACCTTATCTAGTCCCTGATTTTAGTGGCATTGCTTCATGTTTCTCTCCATTTGGTTTGACGTTGGCTACTGGTTTACTGTATATTGCTTTTACTATGTTTGGGTATGGGCCTTGAATTCCTGCTCTTTCCAGGACTTTTAGCATGAAAGGATGCTGAATTTTGTCAAATGAACTTTTTGCATCTAATGAGATGACCATGTGGTTTCTTTCTTTTAGTTTGTTTATGTAGTGGATTACATTGATGGATTTCTGTATATTCAAACATCCCTGCATCCTTGGGATGAAGCCTACTTGATCATGGTGAATGATCGTTTTGATGCGCTCTTGGATTCGATTGTCAAGAATTTTATTTTGTATTTTTGCATCAATATTTATAAGGGAAATTGACCTGTAGTTCTCTTTCTTTTTTGGATCTTTGTGTGGTTTTCGTATCAGTGTAATTGTGGCTTCGTAGAACGATTTGGGCAGTGTTCTTTCTGTTTCTATGTTGTGGAATAGTTTGAAGAGTATTGGTGTTAGGTCTTCTTTGAAGGTCTGATAGAATTCTGCACTAAATGGTCCTATACTTTTTTTTGTGAAGACTTTCCATAACTGCTTCTAATTCTCTAGGAGTTATGGGACTGTTTAGCTGATCTAATTGATCCTGATTTAATTTGGGTATTTGGTATCTATCTAGGAAATTGTCCGTTTCCTCCAGATTCTCAAGTTGTGTTGAGTATAGGCTTTTGTAGTAGGATCAGATCATTTTTTGAATTTCCTCAGTTTCTGTTGTTATATCCTCCTTTTCATTTCTAATTTTGTTAATTTTGATACTGTCTTTGTGCCCATTGGTTAGTCTGGCTAAGGGTTTATCTATCTTGTTGATTTTCTCAAAGAACTAGCTCCTGGTTTTCTTGATTCTTTGTATGGTTCTCTTTGTTTCTATTTGATTGAGTTCAGCTCTGAGTTTGATGATTTCCTGTCTTCTACTCCTGCTGGGTGAATTAGCTTCTTTTTGTTCCAGGGCTTTCAGGTGTGCCATTAAGCTGCTATTATATGCTCTCTCCAGTTTCTTTTTGGAGGCACTCAGGGCTATGAGTTTTCTTCTTAGCACTGCTTTCATTGTGTCCCATTAATTTGGGTAAATTGTACCTCCATTTCATTGAATTCTAAAAAGTCTTTGATTTCTTTCTTTATTTCTTCCTTGACCAAGGTGTCATTGAGTATTGTTCAGTTTCCATGTGTATGTGGACTTTCTTTTGTTTTTGTTGCTATTGAAGACCACTCTTACTCCTTAGTGATCTGATAGGAGGCCTGGGATTAGTTCTATCTTATATTTGTTGACATCTGTCTTGTGACCAATTATATGATCAATTTTGGAGAAGGTACCATGTGGTGCTGAGAAAAAGGTATATTCTTTTGCTTTAGGATGAAATGTTCTATATATATCTGTTAAATCTAACTGGTCCAAAGTTTCAATTAGTTTCACTGTGTCCCTGTTCAGTTTCTGGTTTCCTGATCGGTCCATTGAGGAGAGTGGAGTGTTGAAGTCACCCACCCTTATTGTGTTAGGTGCAATGTGTGCTGTAAGATTTAGTAAAGTTTCTTTTACAAGTGAGGGTGCCCTTGCATTTGGAGCATAGATGTTCAGAATTGAGAGTTCTTGGTGGATTTTCCCTTTGAGACAAAGGACATTGTTAAAAGGACATAATTGCAATCAACAAATTTGGGAAAGATCTTTACCAACACCACATCTGATAGTTGGCTTATATCCAAGATATGCAAAGAACTCAGGATGGTAGACTCTAGAGAGCCAAATATCCCCTTAAAAAATTGGGTATAGAGCTAAACAAAGAATTTTCACCTGAGGAATATTGAATTGCTGAGAAGCACCTAAAGAAATGTTCAACATCCTTAGTCATCAGAGAAATGCAAATCAAAGCAACCCTGAGATTTCACCTCACACCAATCAGAATGGCTAAGATAAAAAACTAAGGAGAAAACAGATATTGGTGAGGATGTGGAGAGAGGTGAACACTCCTCCACTGCTGGTGGGGTTGCAGGCTGGTGCTACCTCTCTGGAAGTCCGTCTGGAAGTTCCTGAGAAAACTGGGAATGACACTGCAGGAGGACCCTGCTATGCCACTCCTGGGCATATACCCAGAGGATTCCCCAGCATGTAATAGGAATACATGCTCCACTAGGTTCATAACAGACTTATTTGTAATAGCCAGAAGCTAGAAAGAACCCAGATGTCCCTCAGCAGAGGAATGGATACAGAAAATGTGGCATATATACACAATGGGTACTATTCAGCCTTTAGAAACAATGAATTCATGAAATTATTAGACAAATGGATGGATGTCGAGAACATCATCCTGAGTGAGGTAACCCAATCTCAAAAGAACACTCATGCTATGCATTCACTGATAAAGGGATTTAGCCTAGAAGCTTGGAATACCCAAGACACAATTCACAAATGATGCCCAAGAAGAAGGAAGGAGTGGCCCCTGGTCCCGGAAAAGCTCAGTGCAGCAATGTAGGGAAATACCAGGACAGGGAACTGGGAAGGGGTAGATTGGGGAACAAGGGGAGAGAAGAGGGCTTATGGGACTTTCAGGGAGGGGAGATCCAGGAAAGGGAAAATCACTTGAAAAGTAAATAAAGAATATATCAAAGAAAAAGAAAAAGAAAAAAATGTGTCCATAAGATGGCTGCAGGCAAGCCTGTAGACCATTTTCCTAATTACCTAATTACCAATCCCTAATTAATGGGAAGAAGGCCCAGTCCATTGTGGTAGTGCCATTCCATGGGATGATGGTCCTGGGTTCTATAACAAAACGGAATGAGCAAACCATAAGGAGCAAGCCAGTAAGCAGCACTCCTCCATAGTGTCCGCATCAGCTCTGTCTCCAGGTTCCTGCCCTATTTGGGTTTATGTCCTGAGTTTTTTTATGATGAAGAATAGACAGATACACTAAATAAACACTTGTGTCCCCAAGTTGCTCTGGTCATGATATTTCTAGATAGCAATATAATGCTAATCAAGACAATGCTCTAGAAAAGACCACAAAGGGAGTCAGTGATAGTGTAATGTACCTGTGGACCTTTGAGGATGAAGACTACATCTTCATCTTCATCTTCATCTTCATCTTCATCTTCAAGGATATTTAAATGTAAAAGGTATTCCAACAGGAGACACAGCTACAAATATTGATCCAATTTCCTTTGTCCCATCATATTCTCCTTCAACCTAACTAAGAGACAAACTACCATAATTTAGCTTCAATTTTCCTTGAATAGCTCATGGTTATTCCTTTTCTCTGTGTCCTCATATAAATGCATACCCATGATAATAAATATTATTCATAGCTTTGTGATTATATTATAGTATGCTTATAGAATTTACCCCCAAGAGAAAAATATTAGCAACATAAATTCTGAATGTTTGGTTTATTTTATGATAATTCAATATATAAAGAAACAAGATCAAAGACTATGGCAGAATTTTTCATTCTTTGGGGGAAGAATGTAATTATTTTTGCTACTAAGACAAATGTCTAAAATATTTTCCTGTTATTTTAGTTTTCTTGCTTTTCTATTTTATATAGATAAATAAAATGAAGCAAAAAGTTTCCCTTCTAAAAGATTGCCAGCTGGACACATTTATTTATCCAGAATTTCCTTAACAGAAATTGGAAAACAAATATGACTGAAAAATAATTTAATAAAATGCTAATAATAATAGCCAACATTTTAATAACACTGGCTTATTAAGATCCAGATGTTGTTCTACAAACTTTTAGATTCTATGTAATCCTCATCTCACCAGTATGAGGTAAGTACCTAGCCCAAGGCCATGCAGCTGTTTCCTAGAACATAATAATGTCGGAACAGCCTTCTTTCTTTGTGCTGAACTTGATAAAAATCATTTTTAGAACATGTCTAAAAGGAACATGTGACAATGTTGTTCTATGGCTTTTTCTTTTCTTGGTTTCTGTTTAGTGTTCTGTCACAAGGAAAGAAGAACATTTCAACGTGATTTGAATTGTATATCATGAACAAATTACGCATGGTAGCAAGTTTATAAGTTAACCAGTGATTGACTAAATACATGAAGATGTTGCTGGCATTGAGAGTCTGATTATGTCTTAGGTTTTTTGCTGTAGTAAAACACTCTGACAAAAGTAAACAAAGGGAGATGTAGCATATTCAGCTTCTAGTTCAAGATTACTGTCCATCATAGCAATGACGGCACAGCAGCAGGCTGTTGAGAGAACTGGAGAGTAACAACTGATCCACTGCAAAGAGAACAGAATAGTGGATCAATACATTTTGATGCTCAGCTAGCTTTCTCTTTTTTACTCAGTCCCGGCCCACTCCAGAAAATTATGCCATACATATTGAATGAATACATATTGCGTCCTCCATTGTTGATCAAAATAATTGACATTACCATTTACTTTTCTCTGAGACCTTTTTCATGGCTGATTCTGGGCTGCATCAAGTTGACAGTTAAAAATAAACATCATAATTCCACCAATGTCAATTTGATATACAATGATACCCCATGGTCCCCATAGTCACTTGACGTCTTTATAATCCCAAACTATATTCATTCCAGTTTTAAAAGCTCACCTGAGAGCATCATTTCACTACTTAATCATTAACAGTTGTGGAATTAAAAGGTTCAATTTTTTTTTTCTGAGAGAGGGTATTACCCTGGGTGTCCAGGAACTTGCTTTGTAGACCAGATTGGCCTTGATCTCATAAAGATCTGACTGCCTCTGATTCCCAAGTCCTAAGACTAAAGGCACGATTTACCACATGCTCTTGGTATCTCCACTGTCTTGAAGTCATTACTGAAAATTAGGTTTTACTTTCACAGCTTGGCGCAGAGCTTCTCAGCCTCTCTCTACAGCGATTCTGTCCATGCCACATATTGCTTTGCCTCATCTGCTTTCTAAGACTCTTCCAATCTTGTATCTCTCACTACTTCAAAAAAACATTGCCAAATGCCAGACTCTGCTACTAGCTTGAAATGGAATGTGTTCATTGTCCCACTACACTTACAAATAGCTGCATCCACCTCTGAATGCTGACCTTAGAGAAACACCAGTCAGGTGCTTTTGAGTATCAAGAAGCAGTTTGATCTTAGGCTTTCTCTTTTTCTAAGGATGTGGAGCCTTGTGAAGGAATGGAGTTGATTAAGTTGGTAGTACAGAACCATTGGTACATACCCTTCGAGGTGTGGCATAGCCCTATCCTTGAGAAGATTTAATTAGAAGTAGGAATGAATCTGGTTTGTCTTTACCATAAGAGTGCTTCCAGAGCCCTGATGAAGGCAGGCAAGTTTCTCATTAATATCATCAGAGGAATGCAGCTGCAATGGCAGGAGCAGCAGCAGCAGTGTTGCCACTCAACAGTGAGGATGTAGAATGGAGGGAAGCAGACAGAGCAAGGGTGCCTTCTTTAACTTGCCTTACCTGAGCAACCGCTGAAAGTGGTCTCTGATGTCTCTTCCTCTTCAGATAACCTGATCTGGTATACCCAGCAGCTTGATTCCAGACCCAGTAAGTTGCTATCCAAGATTAACTACCACAATTGTGAAACAATAGCAAAAGGTTCTCTATGTTTTGTTTTGGTAGTGGATGCTAAATGACATTTTTACTTTTTAACTTGAAAATTAAAACAAGGTTCTTTTTATTTTTTAATTTTTGGGAATTTTAGATTTAAGTATTATGTTCAAATCGTTATCCCTCTCCTCTTTCTCCCCCTCCAGATTCTTTCCTGGTCACTCCCTCACTCTCTTTCACTCAGTTCAGGACTTTTCTTTGCTTTTCTTTCCTGGGTATTCAGGCTTTACTCAACATATGCAGATCATTACATATAGTAGATTGAGGACAAAAATAAATCACATAATCATATCTACAGAAGCAGAAAAGGGTCCAGAAAGCTCAGCGTCCCTCAAAGACAAAAGCCTCAAAAAACTTGGAATAGCAGGAATGCCTCACCTATATCCAGATACAGTAAAAGTGATATATAACAAGCCTATGGAAAACATTATACTAAGTAAATTAGGGAACACCTGAGAGCACCATCTCACTACTCAGAAATGGGCTCCTACCTCCAGCCACCCTTATTACAGTCTCTTTCTATTCTCTAGCTTCTTCGGGTACTTCAGGGTATATAATCAAACTAAACATTCAAAGCAGGAGCCACACAAAAGGGATCACAGGGAGAGTTTTGTTTTAGGAAGACCCTGTTAATAATTATTGTTTTATACACAAACACACACACATACATACTCATAAACACACACACACACACACACACACACACAGAGAGAGAGAGAGAGAGAGAGAGAGAGAGAGAGAGAGAGAGAGAATTTTCTGATTGTCGATTCTTCTGAATCCATTTAATACTTATATTTAGAGCTGATCTCTTGGAATTTGATTACCTATTAGGAGCTTGACCCTGAAAAAAAGTAATTCCCCTCTCCCATCAGCTATTGATCGGGGTGGGGCCTTTTGAAATTTCCCCCAACAGAATGACTGCCAATTATGCAGGCCTTATTTAGACAACCATATTGTTAAGATTTCACCAACCTCTTAGAAACTACATTCTAGAAACAACCATGAAAAGCAGCACAAGCCAAACTTCCTAAGGCCATTTTAGCTGTGTAGTAGTCCTTAGGCTCCATTTCCTTCCTACTAATTAAGGAAACAATACTTGTTTAATGGCTTCTGCTAAGATTCAACAAGATAACAGTGGAAAGCATTTAATTCGCCGAAAATTACAACCTTTCTGTAGCTACAATAAAATTATCCATTTGAATCTTTACATAGTTTCTGGTTTCCTGTTGTTTATTTTTTCATGTTTATGAACAATACATGTTTACTTTAGTAAGACTCAAAAACCATAAGCAACTCCCTTAAGTATTCCGAAAGGAGAATCTTGTTTTATCCTTGAAAATTTTGCTCTCTCCATGTCCCATATCCCCAGTGCCAACAGTATCCCATTGTCTATTCAAGAATCTTTGCCTTCATTAGTAGTTTTTAGGAATTTAAGATAAATATTTGCATAAGAAAGAGTTTTTATTGAAATGATCCCAAGTCAACATATGCTTTCTCATTTGCAGTATTTCCCCCTAGGAAGCAGAATGAATAATAAGTGGCCAGCCAGATGTTGGGCTTATTTAACTACTTAACCGAGAGTTTATATTCCAGGCAGCTAGCCGTAACCAAACCTCAGCTGTGTTTTTATCTCAAGACACATATTTTCCCTAACTTCATGAATACAGAGGGCTTCAGACATCAACTCTGACTGATTCTTTTTTGGCTCAGATAGAATTCGGTAGTAAGAGTGTACATAGTTAAAGCAGAGTAAAGAAAACGGAGTAAATTTTGCTGTAATCTGACATGATAAATGGCAGTTCTCACGAGCTACCTGTAGGTCAGGGCTTGGCTCATTACAAGTATGAAGGCGTAACAAATTGAAAAAATACACCCTTCAGACTTTTGGCTGACCAGAAGTATATAATCGAGTAATTTTAAAAATGATAAGTAAGCAGGTAAGTTTAAACAAATAAGCACCTGAAATTTTTATTAACAGTGATTTCAGTATTGAGTGGGCCAGACCCTTTTTTAAGATATCACTGAAAAATGTTCTAATGAATGTCTTACATTAATAGATGAGAATTGTAAGGCCAAAGAATCCTGCAAATTACCCCAGATAATTTTGCTTGTGAGTTGTTATAATGTGATCGAATAGCAGCTGATGTGTAGTGAAAGTGAGTTCTGAAGCTTCTATTTTTCTCCCCATGTTGACCAAGGAACTTGAGGTTGGTAATGGTGATGGCAAAGCTGTTTTTATACACCGTTGACATTTTTGAAATGACTATTCCTAATAGTAGTTAACATATTCTAAGATGACTTATTTTCCAGGTACTATCACATGATCTATGAAGTTACAACAACCTGGTGTTGTTGAAGGGAATGAATTGTTGTATTCTAGGGAGCAGAGGATATAGCAGCATTAATTAAATGGTATATGGCAAAAACAAAACAAAACAAAACACCCAAACAAACAAACAAACAAAAATACCATAGGTGTTTTTTAAGCTTCGCAGCCAGGACAACTCTGAGGTGCCTATTTAATATCAAAATAGACCTAGCCTCCAGGTCCCCCCCCCCATATCCCTCAGTCCCTACATATTACGGAATATGGCTGGCATACCTTCCCCTCTACTGTGAACTCTCCAGCCCAGGGACAGGGCTGCCCTTCCCCCATGGAATCTTCTTTATATAGCCTAGTTGGTTTAGTTAACTACCTGTTGTTTTCTATAAAACCAAAATTATTAAATTTTACCAATGAATACTGGCAAGCCAGATGCCGGAGGAAAAGCCTGTTAGTTCAGAGGACCAAAGAAACCACCTTCATTCATAACCAATATCCTAAAAGGAAGTAGTAGTTCTCCTTCTCCACTTCATCTCAAAAACCCTTCAAATGAATGTCCCTCCTTTCAACTTCCTGTGCATCTCTCTACTGATCCTCCTGCCTTCCTCTTACTCTCTAAAGTTCTTTTTTCCTGTGTTCACTCTCTGTCAACTGTTTGCTTGTTCCACATCTTGACCTGTTGCTGACTTCATTTAATCCTATTTGCAATAAGCAGAAAGTTCTTGGATTAAAGGGGTATGGTAGGGTTGAGTCACACAACAAATAGTAACAAGCTGTGTTTTTTCAATAAATAACACAATTTTGGGGTTCCCAGTGTGATTAAGTGTCCTGAAATACCTGCTCTCTTGTCTTTGCACCTCTGTCCTCCTGGGGCTGCAACCCGTTCCCCTCTATCTTTCCTCCCCCTTTCCCCACATGGCCCAGCTCAGGTTGGTCATGTTCACTCTGGACTCTCCTGTATGCCTTTGCAACTTTCTATGCTCTCCCTTTATCCACAATAAACTTTCTCCTCCATCATACCTAGGAACAGTCTTTTCCCTTCCCTTCCCTTCCCTTCCCTTCCCTTCCCTTCCCTTCCCTTCCCTTCCCTTCCCTTCCCTTCCCTTCCCTTCCCTTCCCTTCCCTTCCCTTCCCTTCCCTTCCCTTCCCTTCCCTTCCCTTCCCTTCCCTTCCCTTCCCTTCCCTTCCCTTCCCTTTCTGTTCCTTTCCTTTTTATTTCTGTTTTGATGCATCCAGTGCTGAGTTCCAGGATTGGCTTAAATGTGTTCACTTCCAAAGAGCTTGGCTGCTCTCCACCAAGCTGCGGATCTGCCTCTCCTAATGTGCCTATTTTACTTGAGTCTGTTCATAACGTATCCATTTAATGCGTTTGCCACTCACTAAACTTGATTCTAGAGTTCACCTCTTCAGCTGCTTCTTCCCCGTACCTTAACTAACCATCCATCTCTCCTTGCCTACTCAGCGAATGTCTCATTCTCTACTACAGCCTTTCTGGCTGCCCACAACATGGGTATCTCCCTTCTGTGGCCTTTGGGCTGTATACCACATAAGCATCTCTCTATGACACACTTTTGAAGGTCCCTACCACATTAGTATCTTACTATTATGCCCTTTGGGAATGCCCACCATGTCGGCAACCCACTTAGAAGGCCACCATGTGGACAATTCTACTTACTAGGACACTTACACTTCTCCAGCTGTTTTCTCCCTCTATCTGCTCTAACCACTTGTCTCTCTCCCCTTCTACTGAGTGAGTATCATCACGGAGCTCTCTGCTTTTTTTGCTTTTACAATGAAAGCCACACGGGAACGGCTTTCTCTCATCCTACCTGGCCCAAATCATGTGGAAAAGGACTGCTCTCCTCTGTGATTTGGGATATTCTCTCTGACGAGTCTCTCAGTCTACATCCACTCCAGACTCAAACTCTTGTTACCATGACACGGTACATCTGAAATTAAAATTTGTGTTACAATGCCATGTTACCGCCTCCCTCTCCCATGGTTTTCTCATGGCTTCTCTCAATTTCTTCCTGGAATTTCCTCACATCCCTTAGGATCCTGACTATATCCTCCTGATACCCTTTTCTTGCCCCTTCTCCTTGGAGCCTTGTGCCCTCCTGGTCCTATACCTAGCCTCCAGCTAGGAGGCGCCTGCTAAGTCCAGCAGCTTCTCTATGCCTTTGTAGCTGCGGCAATATTGGAACCCCCTCTCAGATAGAATTCCTACTTGTCCCTCTTTGTGAATTTCTGTTCTCTGTTTCTTAGCTACCTAACCTCCCTATGGTAGAGTTCTTTTTGTGATGCTTCCTATTTTTTGTCTTGGATCCAATTTCATTCTCAGAGATTGGTCTTAAGGTTTCCTTTTCTTACCGAGAATCGCCTGACCTCAGTAGAGCTTGCTGGCCAAAGACAGTGCATGTAATTTCCAAATTTTCACAGATTGGAATAACTCCTGCCATTGCACATATAAATAATCTCAAATTCTCTTATCTCTTAGGTTTTACAACTTTCTACTCTTAAATCATTTATCTCTATATTTTTTCTATGTTCTGCTGTCAAGAAATCTTTTAAGACTGTTAGGTAAACAGTCTTTATCATAATTGATTTGTAAGTTAATTGGGTGTTGTTAAAAAAATCTATAAAATCTGTAACAAATTTGGCCTTAAGTGTATACTAAAAGATTTATAATGAAAACCTATGCATATATATGTGATTCAATGCATATCTAAAATATACTGTAATGTAACCTAAATTCAACTGTTGTTTAGAAAAACAGATGTTTTAAATAGCAGCCTTGTGGCTTTTCTCCATTTTGGTCAATGACCTTCAATGCATAAAGACTGGCAGCCAGCCACCTTTACAAAGTTTAAATGGTGAATGCCTTGTGACTTTACTCTCTTAAGATGACCAAGTGGCATAAAGCAACAATTGTAAAACTTCTCAGTCCTACTAAACTTAGCAAACTAATCCAACTTAGTTTGTCATTGTATCTCTTTTAGACTCAGGAAGCCACAAAAATTCTCCAAAATATTTTGGATTAGTATGGAATTTTGGATAACACTAAAAATTTAAGGTTATTTTTGCTATAATATATATATATATACATATATATATATATGTGTGTGTGTGTGTGTGTGTGTGTGTGTACACACATGTATATATGATTCAACTCTGGTTTACAATATACTCTATATGATATTAAAAATATAAAGATCTATTCAGATTAACAAAAGCTGACTTAAAGATTTATAACTAAGTGCTTACATAGTTCCAAATTGTACAACACCAACCTTCTAGAAACAACATATATTTGATAAATGAGTTATATTTGATAATGAAGATTTATAAATTTCTAAAGTCTACTAGGCTCACAGTGATATTTGTATAGCTACTCTGCCTTTGTTCTCTTCAGCTTCAGCTATTTGGATAAACTAAGCCATAAAAAAACTACAATGTTCAATAACGGTCTAGTATAAAATGATCAGTAAAATTGCCAGGCTGTCTACGAATTGTAACTATGACTAAAAGTCTTATTTTGATACTAATAGACCTTCATTTTTTTAAAAAAAAATGTTATTTTTTTTAAAGTTAACCTAACAGGAATAAAGGTCAAAATTGTAATCTTATAAAAAGCAACTAACTTATTATAAACTGTTAAAGATGACATGCAAGTTAACAGTTGCCTTATAAATTATCAAGTTCTTTAATGTGTTAAGAACTGCATTTGTAGTCTTGCTAAGCACTAACATAATTACAGGAATAAGCTTTGTTTAGCCTCTTGTATATGTTTTCAAAGTTAAGCCTAAAAGAAGTAACTAAATCATGTATACGAAATAGAAAGTCTTCAAACTCTTCAGAGATGTGCTGAATATGGCATGCAGGATATTTAATTAAAAAGTTTTTCATGAAAGAGAGAAGTGCTAGCTCCTGGCAGCGCCCCCGGGATCTCCTCCAAAGAAGAGCATGGGGCACAGAAGAACTCCACCTGGAGCTTGCTTCAACTGTGGCGACTTCAGCCACAGGATGAAAAACTGCCTCTCATCGCACCTACCCCTGGGATAACATTTGGAATGTAAATAAAGAAAATGTCCAATAAAAGAATTCCCCCCCAAAAAAAATAAAGGAAAAAAGAAGAAAGAAAAGAAAGTCTGTTGGATCTTCTGGGTCTAGAGGCTGATGATTGGTGCTGCCTTGGACTCTCTGTCCCTAAGGACCAGAGAAACCTAGGGTGACTGACCACCCAGGTAGCTCGTAGGTCTCTCTCATTTTGAAGAGATCCTGGAACTGCTTGGGCTCCCTGTTTACTCTGGTGATATTTATTATTTTCAGTTCTCTGTTGTCTAGTCATTTAGGCTACATCTGCCTTCTCGGTTTCCTTCATATGTAAATATCAATCCTCAGGTCTCAGTTTCCTAGACTTCCAGCTGACAAAAAGTTTACCTTGCTACCAGACTAAAAAGAGATAAACTCATAAAGCATGTTTCAAAGTAATGTTTTACTATTTTATAACTTTAATTTTTCAAACACTATGTTTAAATGTTATTTATTTATTTTTATATTCTTTATACTTTTTTTGCAGTACATTCTTCATCCCCCTCCTGGTCTGGCCCTAAGTGCTCTTCATCCCTTACTTCCTGTCCACCCGCGGCTCATCCCTGTCTCCAAGAGGATGTACTCAACCTCCACACCATCAGAGCTCTTCACTCCCTGGGGTCTCAAGTCTTTTCAGAGTTAGGTGTGTCTTCTCTCACTAAGGCCAGACCAGGAAGTACTCTGTTGTATATGTGTCGAAGGCATCATATCAGTTATTGTGTGCTGTCTAGTTGGTGGCTCAGTGTCTGAGAGATCTCAAGGGACGAGGTCAGTTGAGTTTGCTGGTCTTCCCACAGGCCTTTTTTCTCAGCTCCTTCTAGCCTTTTCCTAATTCAACCACAGGGGTCAGTCTATTGGTTGGGTGCTTGTATCTGCATCTGATGCTTTTGACTGCTTGTTGGGCCTCTCGAAGGCAGTCATGATAGGCTTCTGTCTGCAAGCACATTACAGAATCAGTATACAATGTTGGACCCTAGGACCTCCCTTTGAGCTGGACCCCAGTTTGGGCCTGTCACTGGACCTCCTTTCTCTCAGGCTCTTCTCCATTTTTTCCCTGCAGTTCTTTCAGACAGAAACAATTCTGGGTCATAGCTTTGGACTGTCAGATGGCAACCCAATCTCTCCACTTGATGTCCTGACCTTTCACTGGAGGGGGACTCTACAAGTTCCACCTCCACTGTAGATCACTTTATCCAAAGTTCCTCCCCTTGAGTCCTGAGAGTCTTTCACCTCCCAGGTCTCCAGTAATTCTGGAGTGTCCCCCACCTCCTACCTCCAGAAGTTGCCTGTTTCAATTCTTTCTGATGGTCCTCAGTGTTTCAGTCCTATATTCCCAGTACCTGATCATGTTCACCACTTCTCCTCCCTGAGTCACCTGTGATTTCTTTCTTCTCCCTCTCAAGTGGGATTGAGGCATCCTACCTTGGGCCCTTCTGGCAGTTTGTATGTAGAAAAATGAAAATAGATACATATTTGTCACCTTGCACAAAGCTCAAGTTCAAGTGGAACTAGGACTTCAGCATAAAACCAGATACACTGAATCTAATAGAAGAGAAAATAGGAAATAGCCTTTAACTCATTGGCATGGGAATATTTCCTAAACAGAACTCCAATGGTTCACACTGTAAGATCAAGAATTGATAAATAGGACCTTATGAGACTGGAAAGCTTCTGAAAGTCAAAGGACATAGTTGATAGGACAAATAAGTAACCTACAGATTGGGGAAGAAATCTTCACTAACTCCACATCCAATAAAGGGCTAATATCCAAAATATATAAAGAACTCAAGAAGCTAACTATTATAAAAACCAATAACCCAATCAAAATATGGGGTATAGAACAAAACCGAGAATTCACAACAGAGGAAGCTTGAGTGGCTGAGAAGCACTTAAAGAAATGTTTAAAGTCCTTAGTAATTAGGGAAATGCAAATCAAAATGACACTGAGATTCCACAATGGTTAAGATCAAAACCACAGATAACAGGACATGTTGGTGAGGATGTAGAGAAAGAGGAACACTCTTCCATTCCTGGTGAGATTGCAAACTGGTACAGTCACCCTGGAAATCTGGATGTTCCTCCAAAGATTGGAAATAGATCTACCTAAAGACCCAGCAATATCACTTTTGGGCATACACCTAAAAGATGCCCAACCATGCCACAAGGGCATGTTTTCCACTATATTCTTATCCTTATTTGTGATAGCCAGAAACTGAAAACAACCCAGATGTCCCAAACAGAAAAGGAGATTCAGAAAATGTGGTTCATTTATACAATGGAATACTATTCAGCTATTAAGAAAGAGGACATGATGAGTTTTTCAGGCAAATGGATGGAGCTAGAAAATATCATCCTGAATGAAGTAACTCATACCACACATGACATGCATAGTATGTCCTCACTAATAAATGGGTATTAACCAAAAAAGTACAGAATGCCCAATATACAGTCCACAGAACTCAAGAAGGTATCAAATTCTACTTTTCTTTCTTCCTTTTCCTTTTTCTTTCTTTTTTTTTTTTGAGAAGGGTTTTTCTGTATAGCCCTGGCTGTCCTGGAACTCACTCTGTAGACCAGGGTTGCCTTGAACTCAGAAATCTGCCTGCCTCTGCCTCCCAGAGTGCTGGGATTACAGGCGTGCGCCACCACGGCCCGGCTCAAATTCTTTTTTTTTAATGATGGTTCTTAAATATTTAAACTCCCTTCTAGCGCTTCCCCAACCAGAGGTAGTGGAAAAGAAAGGATGCAGGGGAAGTGGACCTGTTTAAAAATTGTTCTTTGGAGCAAATCCTATCTACATTGTCAGGAAAACAACAGTTCAGTTCATAGGAAAGCAGAGGCACCTCAGTCCGCTCCCAAACACTTCATGGATATACCAGTAGTCAAGTTCAGTGTCAGGAGGAACAGCCAGGCCTCAGACTAGTTAGCATGAGGCAGCAGGAGGGATTCTGGCTAGCAAGGATGGAAAGCAGGGGAAGATCTCTCCTGCTCCTTTCTCAACAAAGGGAAGATCAGCAATGAAGGAAGACCAAGACACAATGCAGAGCTACCTCTCCCACCGAGTTCCACCAAGCCCCTCTCACAGTGTGTTGAGTCCTGTTTACACTCCTCCCGAAGATCAAGGGTCCTCCGTGGATCTTGTCTTACCATGTGTCTTGCCTCATCATGTGAGTCTCTCACAGCAAACATCACTCTGCCAATAGTTCCAAGTCCAAAGAAGCTGCATTGGCAATCAACAGCTGGCATCCTTACCTGCCTGCTCTTGAGGGTGGAATCTCTTCCTCTTTTCATGGTCTTGGGACTCCCTGCTGCAAGCCAATAGGACCATGGGCCTTAAAGTTTCAAATGTATACCTAAGAAAAAGTTTCCTCCTAAACTTCTTACCTATATTTTCTGTCATATATAAAAAAAATGTGATATATCACACACACACACACACACACACACACACACACACACACATATATATATGTCTGTGTATATATGTATATACATATATGCATTTATATATATATATATATATATATACACACACACACACACACACACACACACACATATACATATACATATATACTTAATGTAGTTCCTTTTGCTACAGGATGCAGGATAACGTCTTATTTTTTTTTATTGGATATATTCCATATTTGCAATTCATTTCCCTTTTTCTGGTTCACCACCCTCCAAAGGTTCCCACATGCCCTTTTCCCTCCCCCTGCTCCCTCATCCACCCCTTCCCACTTCCCTGTTCTTGTATTTCCCTACACTGATGCTTTGATCCTTTCCAGCACCAGTGTCCACTCCTTTCTCCTTGTCAGACATCATTTGGTATGTGAATTCTGTCTTTGGTGTTCCAAGATTCTAGGCTAATATACACTTATCAATGACTGCCTACCATGGGTATTCTTTTGAGACTGGGTTACCTCGCTTAGTATGATGTTCTCCAGCTCCATCCATTTCTCTAATAATTTCATGAATTCAATGTTTCTTTTTTTTATTGGATATATTCTATATTTACAATTCATTTCCCTTTTTCTGATTCCCCACCCCCAAGGGTCCCACATGCCCTTTTCACTCCCCCTGCTCCCTCATCCATCCCCTCCCACCTCACTGTTCTTGTACTCCCCCACAATGATGCTTTGGTCCATTCTAGCTCCAGTGTCCACTCCTTTCTTCTTGTCAGACCTCACTTGGTATGTGATTTATGTCTTTGGTGTTCCAAGATTCTAGGCTAATATCCACTTATCAGTGACTGCATACCATGGGTATTCTTTTGAGACTGGGTCACCTCACTTAGTATGATGTTCTCCAGCTCCATCCATTTCTCTAAGAATTTCATGAATTCATTGTTTCTAATGGCTGAATAGTACTCCATTGTGTATATATACCACATTTTTTGTATCCATTCCTCTGTTGAGGGACATCTGCGTTCTTTCCAGCTTCTGGCTATTATATATAAAGCTGCTATGAACATAGTGGAGCATGTATCCCTATTGCATGCTGGGGAATCTTCTGGGTATATTCCCAGGAGTGGAGTGGCTGGGTCCTCCAGAATTATCACATCCCGTTTTCTGAGGAAACGCCAGACTGATTTCCAGAGTGGTTGTACCAGCTTGCAGTCCCACCAGCAGTGGAGGAGTGTTCCTCTTTCTCCACATCCTCGCCAACACCTGATGTCTTCTGAGTTTTTAATCTTAGCTATTTTGACTGGTGTGAGGTGAAATCTCAGGGTTGTTTTGATTTGCATTTCCCTAATGACTAATGATGTTGAACATTTTTTAAGGTGTTTTCAGCCATCCTAATTTCTTCAGGTGAAAAGTCTCTGTTTAGCTCTGTACCCCATTTTTGGATAGGGTTATTTAGTTTTCTGGGGTCTAACCTCTTGAGTTCTTTGTATACATTGGAGATTAGCCCTCTGTCGGATGTGGGGTTGGTGAAGATCTTTTCCCAATTTGTTGGTTGCTGATTTATCCTTTTGACAGTGTCTTTTGCCTTACAGAAACTTTGTAATTTTATGAAGTCCCATTTGTCTATTCTTGCTCTTAGAGCATAAGCAATTGGTGTTCTGTTCAGGAATTTTTCCCCTAAGCCAATGTCCTCAAGGGTCTTCCCCAGTTTCTTTTCTATTAGTTTTAGTGTGTCTGGTTTTATGTGGAGGTCCTTGATCCACTTGGAGTTGAGCTTAGTGCAAGGAGATAAGAGTGGATCAATTCTCATTCTTCTGCATGTTGACCTCCAGTTGAGCCAGCACCATCTGTTGAAAAGGCTATCTTTTTTCCACTGGATGTTTTCAGCTTCTTTGTTGAAGATCAATTGGCCATAGATGTGCGGGTTCAATTCTGGGTCTTCAATCCTATTCCATTGATCCGCCTCCCTGTCATTGAACCAATACCATGCATTTTTGATACTACTGCCCTGTACTATTGCTTGAGGTCCAGGATATTGATTCCCCCAGAACTTCTTTTGATGTTGATGATAGTTTTAGCTATCCTGGGTTTATTGTTATTCAAGGTGAATTTGAGAATTGCTCTTTCTAACTCTATGAAGAACTGAGTTGGGATTTTGATGGGGATTGTGTTGAATCTGTATAATGCTTTGGGCAAGATTGCCATTTTGACTATATTAGTCCTGCCAACCCACGGGCATGGAAGATTTTCCCATTTTCTGATGTCTTCTTCAATTTCCCTCTTCAGAGACCTGAAGTTTTGTCATATAAATCTTTCACATGTTTGGTTAGCGTCACTCCAAGATACTTTATATCATTTGTGGCTATTGTGAAGGGTGTCATTTCCCTAATTTCTTTCTCAGCCTGCTTATCCTTCGCATATAGGAAGGCTACTGATTTGCTTGAGTTGATTTTATAGCCAGCCACTTCGCTGAAGTTGTTTATCAGTTGCAAGAGTTCTCTGGTGGAGTTTTTTGGGTCACTTAAGTATACTATCATATCATCTGCAAATAGTGATAGTTTGACTTCTTCCTTTCCAATTTGTATCCCTTTGACTTCCCTCTGTTGTCGAATTGCTCTAGCTAGTACTTCAAGTACTATATTAAAGAGATGTGGTGAGAGGGCACAGCCTTGTCTAGTCCCTGATTTTAGTAGGATTGCTTCAAGTTTTTCTCCGTTTAACTTGATGTTGGCTACTGGTCTGCTGTATATTGCTTTTACTATGTTTAGATATGGGCCTTGAATTCCTGCTCTTTCCAAGACCTTTATCATGAAAGGATGCTGAATTTTGTCAAATGCTTTTTCAGCATCCAATGAGATGACCATGTGGTTTTTTTCTTTGAGTTTGTTTATGTAGTGGGTTACATTGATGGATTTCCATATATTGAACCATCCCTGCATCCCTGGGATGAAGCCAACTTGATCATGGTGAATGATCATTTGATGTGTTCTTGGATTTGGTTGGCAAGAATTTTGTTTAGTATTTTTGCATTGATATTCATAAGAGAAATTGGCCTGTAGTTCTCTTTCTTAGTTGGATCTTTCTGTGGTTTTGGTATCTGGGTAATTGTGGCTTCATAGAATGAGTTGGGTAGTGTTCCTTCTGTTTCTATTTTGTGGAATAGTTTGAAGAGTATTGGAATCAGGACTTCTTTGAAGGTCTGATGGAATTCTGCATTAAAACCATCTGGTCCTGTGCTTTCTTTGGTTGGGAGACTTTCTATGACCCCTTCTATTTCTTTGGGGGTTATGGGTCTGTTTAGACGATCTATTTGATCCTGGTTTAATTTTGGTATTTGGTAACTGTCTAGGAAATTGTCCATTTCTTCCAGATTCTCCAGTTGCATTGAGTATAGGTCTTTGTAGTAGGATCTGATGATTTTTTGAATTTCCTCAGTTTCTGTTGTTATATCTCCCTATTCATTTATAATTTTGTTAATTTGAATACTGTTTCTGTGCCCTTTGGTAAGTCTGACTAGGGGTTTATCTATCTTGTTGATTTTTTCAAAGAACCAGCTCCTGGTTTTGTTGATTCTTTGTATGTTTCGCTTTGTTTCAACTTGATTGATTTCAGCCCTGAGTTTGATGATTTCCTGTCTTCTACTCCTCCTGGGTGAAATTGCTTCTTTTTGTTCCAGAGCTTTCAAGTACACAATTAAGTTGCTAGTATACGCTTTCTCCTGTTTCTTTTTAGAGACACTCAGGGCTATGAATTTTCCTCTAAGCACTGCTTTCATTGTGTCCCATAGATTTGGGTATGTTGTGCCTTCGTTTTCATTAAATTCTAAGAAATCTTTGATTTCTTTCTTTATTTCTTTCTGGACCAAGGTATCATTGAGGAGAATATTGTTCAGCCTCCACGTGTATGAGGATTTTCTGTTATTTTTGTTGCTATTGAAGAACACTCTTACTCCATGGTGATCTGATAAGAGGCATGGGATTAGTTCGATCTTTTTATATTTGTTGAGGTCTGTTTTGTGTCCAATTATATGGTCGATTTTGGAGAAGGTACCATGAGGAGCTGAGAAAAAAAGTATAGTCTTTTACTTTAGGGTGAAATGTTATATATATATATATATATATATATATATATATATATATATATATATGTTAAATCCAATTGGTCCAAAGTTTCGATGAGTTTTTCCGTGTCCCTGTTTAGTTTCTGTTTTCCTGATTGGTCTGCTGTAGATAGTGGAATATTGAGGTCCCCCACAATCATTGTGTTAGGTGCAATGTGTGCTTTGAGCTTTAGTAAAGTGTCTTTTACAAATGACGGTGCCCTTACATTTGGAGCATAGATGTTTAGAATTGTGAGTTCTTCTTGGTGGATTCTTCCTTTGACTTGCAAGAAGTGACCTTCTGTGTCTCTTTTGATGACTTTGGGTTGAAAGTCAATTTTATCTGATATTAAAATGGCTATTCCAGTTTGCTTCCTGTGACCATTTGCTTGCAAAATTGTCTTCCATCCTTTTACTCTAAGGTAGTGTTTCTCTTTGACTCTGAGGTGTGTTTCCTGTAAGCAGCAAAATGTAGGGTCCTGTTTTCGTATCCAGTCTGTTAGTCTATGTCTTTTTATTGAGGAATTGAGTCCATTGATGTTAAGAGATATTAAGGAATAGAGATTATTACTTCCTGACATTTTTGATGTTATTTTTGTTTTTGAGTAGTTATCTTCCTTTGAGTTTGATGGAAGAAGGTTACTGTCTTGCTTTTTCTTGGGTGTAGTTTCCTTCCTTGTATTGGAGTTTTCCTCCTATTATCCTTTGTAGAGATGGGTTACTGGAAAGATATTGTGTAAACTTGGTCCTGTCATGGAATATTTTGATTTCTCCATCTATGTTGATTGAGAGTTTTGCAGGGTATAGTAGTCTTGGCTGACATTTGTGTTCTCTTAGGGTCTGCATGATGTCTGCCCAGGATCTTCTAGCTTTCATGGTTTCTGGAGAGAAGTCTGGTGTGATTCTGATAGGTCTTCCTTTATATGTTACTTGGCCCTTTTCTCTTACTGCCTTTAATATTCTTTCTTTGTTTAGTACATTGGGGGTTTTGATTATTATGTGACGGGAGGTGTTTCTGTTCTGGTCCAGTCTGTTTGGAGTTCTGTAGGCTTATTGTATATTCATGGGCATCTCTCTCTTTAAGTTAGGGAAGTTTTCTTCCATAAGTTTGTCAAAGATATTTGCTGGCTCTTTAAGTTGTAGATCTTCACTCTCATCTATCCCTATAATCCTTAGGTTTGGTCTTCTCATTGTGTCCTGGATTTCCTGGATGTTTTGGGTTACAAGCCTTTTGGATTTTGCGTTTTCTTTGACTGTGGAGTCAATGGTTACTATGTTATCTTCAGCATCTGAGATTCTTATCTCTATCTCTTTTATTCTGTTGTTGATGTTTGCATCTACGACCCCTGATTGCTTCCCAAGGCTTTCTATCTCCAAAGTTGCCTCCTTTTGTGATTTCTTAGTTGTTTCTACCTCTGTGTTCAGATCTTGGATAGTTTTGCTCAATTCCTTCATTTGTTTGTTTGTGTTTTCATGTAATTCTTTAATATATTTTTGTGCTCCCTCTTTCATGACTTCTGCCTGTTGTTTCAAGTTCTCCTGCATTTCTTTAACTGATTTTCTAATTTCCTCTTTATTGGTTTCTGTCTTTTGGCCCATATTCTCCTGGAGTTCTTTAAGTGTTTTTTTGTGTTTGCATTGTAAGAGCTTCTACCCTATTGATGTTCCCCTGCATTTCTTTAAGAGATTTGTTTATGTCTTTTTTGTGTTCCTCTAGGAGCATCATGACCTGTGCTTTTATATCTAACTCTTGTTTTTCAGGTGTGCTGGGGTATCCAGGACTTGCTATGGTTGGCGACTTGGGTTCAGATGGTCCCATATTGCCTTGATTTCTGTTAGTAACATTCCTACGTTTGCCTTTTGCCATCTGTTTATCTCTGGAGTTAGTTGTTCTTATTGTAGATGGCAGCCCCGCTGAAATCACAGAGCGTCTGTCCCCAGGGTCAGTGACTGTTGCTGAGCTGTAGGTGCCCGGGTCTGCCCATCTGTTCTGGCTCTGGGTGCGGGCCAGAGCCTGGCGGCTTGTCTGTGCTAGAATAAGCTAGGTCTCAGTCCAACCCCCTGACTCCAGCTGCTGTTTGCATCTACGACCCCTGATTGCTTCCTAAGGTTTTCTATCTCTAAAGTTGCCTCCTTTTGTGATTTCTTAGTTGTTTCTACCTCTGTGTTCAGATCTTGGATGGTTTTGCTCAGTTCCTTCATTTGTTTGTTTGTGTTTACCTGCAATTCTTTAAGAGATTTTTGTCTTTCCTCTTTCATGACTTCTGCCTGTTGGTTCAAGTTCTCCTGCATTTTTATAAGTGATCTTCTTATTTCTTCTTTATTGGCTTCTGTCTGTAGGTCCATATTCTCCTGGAGTTCTTTAAGTGATTTTTGTGTTTGCATTGTAAGAGCTTCTACCCTATTGATGTTCCCCTGCATTTCTTTAAGAGATTTGTTTATGTCTTTTTTGTGTTCCTCTAGTGGCATCATGACCAGTGCTTTAATATCCAACTCTTGTTTCTCTGGTGTGTTGGGGTATCCAGGACTTGCTGTGGTTGGCGAATTGGGTTCAGATGGTGCCATATTGCCTTGATTTCTGTTAGTAACGTCCCTACGTTTGCCTTTTGCCATCTGTTTATCTCTGGAGTTAGTTGGTCTTCTTGTTACTGGTTGGAATTTGAAGCTCCTGTGAGCCTGCCCTTTGGAACTGCTGTAGTAGAGGGCGTCTGTTCTCCTGATCCCAGCCGCCAGTGGTCAGCAGTGACCTGAGGCAAGATGACAGCCTCGCTGACCCCAGCTGCCAGCAGTCCATGCTGTCCCAAGGCAAGATGGCAGCCTCGCTGCAAGCCCGGCGACCAGGTCTCCAGTGGTCAGCAACCAGCCACTGAGCTGTAGGTGCACAGATCTGCTGAGCTCCTCTGGCTCTGGGCACCGGCAAAGGCCTGATCTGGTTGTCTATGCTAATTTAAGCTAGGTCTCTGTCCAGGCACCTGACCTCAGCTGCCAGCAGTCCGCGGTGTCCCGAGGCAAGATCACAGGCTGATTTTTTTTTAATTCTTTTTCTATATTCTATGTTTACATTCCAAAGACTTTCCCCTTTCCCAGTTCCCCCCCCCCACCATACGTCCCATAATTCCTCTCCCCCGCAACTATTCCCCAATCATCCCCCCACGATTTCTCTGTTCTGGGTCTACAAAACTGGATCCAATCTTTACAGGCCCAGGGTCCTCTCCTTTCTTCTTCTTGGGAATCATTTGACTTGCTAATTGTGCCTTGAGTATTTAGGGCTTCTGGGCTCATTAATATCCACTTATCAGTGATTGCATTTCATGTGTATTCTTTTGTGATTGGGTTAACTCACTCAGGATGATATTATCCAGATATAACCATTTACCTACAAATTGCATGAATTCATTATTTTTAATTGCTGAGTAGTATTCCATTGCATAAATATACCACATTTTCTGTATCCATTCCTCCTTTGAGGGATATTTGGGCTCCTTCCAATTTCTGGCTATTATAAACAAGGCTGCTATAAACATAGTGGAGCATGCTACTTCTGTGGTCATGCTTGTTTGCTTTAGCCTGTGAACCTATACTTCTCTACTAAATCATTTTTAATAAACTTGATCAGTGCAGTTTTTCTTTTACTAGTTAGACTCCAAAACAGTCCTGCTAAATGTAAGGTTATGTGCATGTAAAACCCCTGAATTCCTTTTGCAAGGAATCCTGATAAATGAGAAGTGGGAGAAGAAGGCAAAAAAGAGAGAAATTAAGAAACTCACACAAGACAGCCAAAGTAAATGTGCTAAGATTCAAAGGTCATAGGTAGCCTGGTAGTGCTGGCACACGCCTTTAATCCTCACACTCAGGAGGCAGAGGTAGGCAGATTTCTGAGATTCAGGCCAGCCTGGTATATAGAGTGAGTTCCAGGACAGCCAGAGTTCTTATTTGAGTTTATTTCAAGACATTATTTGGTTGCTACTGAAAACAACATGTCTCTCTTACATACTCTTAACTGTTAGTGATCTGCCTAAGCTCCACCCGACAATTACCTGGCAACAGCCAGGTATGCCCCTCCCCACAATTGCATGGCAACAGCCAGGTAGGCCTGCCCTATAAAATAGGATGCTAGGCCTCTCCTCTCTCTTATTCCTCTTGCCTCTTGCTATGCTATTCTTATTCTCACCTCTCTCACTCTCTTGACCCTCTTGGCCTCTCCTCCCCTCCCCCCTCTCTCCACATGGTCATGGCTGGCCTCTACTTCTTACTCTCTACTCTCCCTGCCTTTCTCTGCCTGCACTATCCCATTAACTCCCATACTCTGCTAGAAATAAACTCTATTCTATACCATGTCTGTGTGTGTCTGGTCCTTAAGGGTAAAGGAATGCCTGGGCATGGGCCCACAGAGGCACCCCCTTCCCCCACACTCCCATATACCATATTTTCTAAACCCCTTTCTCTTTTTATGACCATAACATTAACACTTTGAGATAATTTAGAAATTATGTGCCAACACTGACTTTTTTTCAAAGAAAGCCACTTAATTTCTTCTGTTTAATATTATTAATATTAACCACTGCTAGAAGAGCTGATGTTAACATGTGGAGAGTGCTCTGGAGATATTATAAATCTGTCTAACTTCATGTACAAGCCAGCAGCTGTCTCCTCCATATGGCTTCCACATATGCTTCCAGCGACCTTTAGTCCTTTAATGGGACATTCTTGTATTATTATGTACACACCATTTTAATGTTTGTTAGGAGTTTTCCCTTTCTTGTTTTTTATTGTATTAAACATTCCTTCCTAGTGTGCCATATGTTAAGAAAAGACCTGTGATACGTGGGTTGGAGCTCTTCAGTAGCAGATGTATGTTCCAGAGAGACCTTGGGTTTCCTGTTCCTAAATATTTATGTCACATACACACAACAGAAAAAAAAACAAGACAGGAATTTTTTTCTCTCCACACAAAACTTAGCATATCATTACTCAACAAATATATTAGAAAATATATATTAGAAAACCCAACTATTATGGAGATATTGCCAAATATTATAGTCATAAAAAAACAATAATTAAGACTAACTATAGTTTTAAATGCTTATAAGTCAAAGACTTTCTCCACTCTCAAAAGAAGGGAACGAATAGCTTCAGTGGTAGTTATATTTACTGTTAATAATTATGTTAAACATTATAACATTTCTTTCTTGTTTCATTGTTGACTGTGGAGAGCTCTTGGTACTACTCACAGAAATTTAGCAAGTACTTGTCATTGGGCTCAAGGAAGTAGGCTCGGATAAGAATATTCACATTTGGGCTAATACAAAGCTCAAGGTAAACTCAGCCTAGGAATGTGTGACTTTCCTTTTATCTTGGTTATCCTGATAAGCCCCAAGAAACACTGACCAGGGACGTTTTTTGCCTTGTTTGATCTCTGTTTATTACCTTGTTTGATTACTTTGTGTTTAATCTGAGAACTGACCTTATTCTCTGCAAGTATCTAGAATGGTATAAAAGCTGACTGGGAAAAAATAAACCACTTCAGCCTCGGCACAGGCTGGAGTCATGTTCTAGTTTTGTCTAATTGTCTTTTTCTTTTCAATCCTCACTCCCTTCCTTGAGACCCCGTTGACTGACTGAGCTGGCTTGGTCAGTTCACTAACTTCTCTTATATTAAATTGTTAAGTTGTACACATCATTGTCTTCCCACAAGGGTTTGGGTAGAAAAAGTCATGGAGCTTACAAAAGACTAAGAAAATGTTATAAAATTTAACATCAGGGGCTGCTGCAATGGATCAGCGGTGGGTAAAGTGTTTGCTGTGCATGCCTAATGGCCTGAATCCTAAATTCAGAGTTCAGAACCCACATAAAGCCAGACACATTAACACATGTCTATAAAAGCAGTATTACTACATCAAGATGAAAGTGAAGACAGGAGAATCCTGAAATTCTCCTGAGATTAACCTGGCACACACTACAGACAAGAAGAGAGATTCTGTCTCAAACAAAAAAGAAAGAAAGCCAGAAGTAACAACTTGCATTGTCTTCTGACCTCATATATGCTCTATGACATGCATGTAAATTACACACACACACACACACACACACACACACACACACACAACCATATGCATACATGAACACAAAAATGATTTTTGAATAGAGTATTTGCTATAAAAATGCTTTCAATTAAAGACCCCAAAGAAACTAATTACTACTAATAAATTGAAAATATGGTGATATATTCTCTAATACTTAGACCAAACAGGCAAATAAGTCTGTTATGTAAAAAAAATAAGTACTCCAATCTAGCTGGAAAGAGACACATTTCTCAAAATTCAACATCAAATTTATTCTTCATGTTATTAAATTATAGAGCATACAATATCATTCACAAAATTACACAAACACACACATACACATATATAAAATTATTTTAATTGTTCAGGTAATGGTTAATTTAAATATTCCAAAGATACAATGTTATTGTTTAATTAGTTACTTATTAGAGAATAAATGTATAAAGTGGACAATGTGACACTAAATTAGTCACCAAGCCTGAACTCAGCATGTGTCCATGATTAAATGACAACCAGGAAAAAAGGGTGATGCTCAGATTCTGTAGATAATCTACAAGGACACAAACTATTAATAGTTAAGTAAATTGTTAAAGCAAGTAAGAAGATGGGCATTTGAAAAGGTTAATGATTGGCATTCTACCTTTTTTGTTGTTGTTGTTTTTTGAGACAGAGTTTCTCTGTGTATCCCTGGCTGTTCTGGAACTCACTCTGTAGAACAGACTGGTCTCTAACTCAGAAATCTGCCTGCCACTGCCTCCCAAGTGCTGAGATTGAAGACGTGTATCTGATACAGGAATATACAGATTAAAAATTACCAACAAAGCTTAAAAATCAATTAAAATTACACAGGGAAAATGCATGAAAAAATTAATATCAATATTTAAATAAGTTGTTTTCTGTTAACTGATTAGTTCAAAGAATCTCACAGCATTTTAAGAAAGTAGAAGAAAATATCTAATTTGTTATACTTTTAGGTGCGATTTTAGTTTCAATCAGAGGTTTTGGAAGAACTGTGAAAAAGCTGATGAATCAATTCAGTTACATAAAATCTCCCTGCCATTGCTTGTTTCTTTGCAACATTTTTCCTGTCTCAACAGCGCCATGAAGTCACTTGTGTACTTACTAGCTACAGAGAGCATGCGAACTCAGAGAATGGAAGGGGGAAGTTCAGAAAAAGTGAGGCTTGCATTCCTCCTTGCAGCATTTAAGAGAATTCCTTAAACAACTTCAACATGGAGATAATAAATTCCAAAGTCTCTTCTTTGAGGAATGATTCTGGCTTTCATTTTACCACATAAATTTAGTTCCCTCATAGCCACGTTTCAGTTACTTCTGCCTGGGAAGATGAATCAAGGGTATGCTACTTCTCAATCATGAGCCGTTGCACTGAAATTTCACTTTGTAGAATCATAACTGTGATGCGCTTGGTGAAGAAAGGAATAAGACTTTGTAATTTTAATTACTATAATGAATTAAATTCGTATCTATTCTAAGTCTCTATAGTATCTAAATGGAAGCTACAGCTAATATACAATCCTAGGCTCAATGGTTACAGTGTGCTGAGAGAAAGACAAAATTCAAGTGACGTTCTTTATCGTAACATTTTCTATGATTAACTGAGAAGTGACATTGAATTTATCCAAGAAAATCAGTGTAAAGTTACTTGTTTGCATATAGGGAGTGGACGCTTCACGTTCCAAATGCTGAATAAACCCACCTTTGATTCTAAGTTAAACTTTGCTGTTAACTTGAGAAATGAATGTGTGTCTTAAGAAGCCAGAATGAAAGAGTGCAGGAAGGCAATTTTAAATCAGTGCTTTCCTGTCTCTGAAAGTCCTGAAAAGAGATTCCTTCAGACTTAGAGTCACAGAGCTATACTCCTGGTTTAAGTCTGAATCGTCTAAATTAATATTGGACATTTTTAAAGGTTTATTTATTTTATGCATTTGAGTACTCTGTAGCCGTCTTCAGACATACCAGAAGAGAGTGTCCCTGAGAACATACATAAAAATAGCATTATACAGCCTAAGCGGGTTGTATTTATCCTTTAAAGAACACACACACACACACACACACACACACACACATGACAACAATTAATTTAAAAATAACATGAATTTAAAAGAAAGAAAGGGGGTGGGTACATGGGAGTGTTTGGAGGAAGGTAAGGAAAAGGACAAATGATTTATATTATAATCTCAAAACATTAAACATTGTTTTAAAATACATATATTTAAAGTAATTTGTGAAGGAAAATAATTTCTATTCAAATTTCTGTTTAATTTCTGGGAAATTATTCTGTTTTCATAAGGAAGAAGGAAGAAAAAAAGAAGAAAGGAAAAGGAACAGGAAAAACTTCAAATTGGTATATATGTTAATATTTATCAGTATAGTGTTTGTGTGACTGAAAATGTTACTAACAATCCCAAGAGTGAATGTTAACTAAATTACTCATTCCATTTGTGCATTTTCCTACTAAATCACAACTCTGAGTTAAGGAAAGCAAGCCAGCTCGTATAAAAAGGATGGTTTTCCCATTTAAATTATTCTCATAATATTTCAAATATGATAATCATAATAGAGAAATATTTGTTAGCTGATATTTCCCCTCATAATATTTATTATTTCCCTTTATTAATGATGAATTTTCATACAGTATCTTCAAAAAGGGAGTGGGACTCTTAAATTGCCTTTTTTTTATATTCAGAAGCAAGAATCTATCTTGAGATCTTTCTGGGAAAAAACATTTGAGTGCTGGGACATAAGTCTAAATCTTTCAAATTGACTTATTAATAAAAACACAATAGAGATGTCTTCAAGCTAAACAAGCTGTGTGCTACCTAAGGAGCATCACCATGACCTTGCCAGTGGGATAGAACAAATATTATCTTGCTCAATTGTCACTTCCGTCCTGAAACCAAAAGTGCTGGTGTGTCATAGAACTATCTTCATCACAGATAAGTGTCTCCAGGAGAGTTACGTTTGCAGTTGATTGAAAACTATATTGTCATCCTTTAAGGGAGAATTTTACTTTTAGATGTATTTTTCAGGGGAAAAAATATCAGACAGCTGCTTTTAGTTTAAATAGTTTGCTGTTGTTAAAGCCATGCAGCCCAGAGACATTTCTACCAAGGTTTATCTCCACTTGTTAACGTTTAGATAAGACGCTGCCAGATATTTTGCTTCAAAAGAGATAAGAACAAATGTAACCGCAGCCTGGACTCATTCATCACCAGCACGGGTGGTGTTACAGAACAAAGAGAGTGCTCTGTCTCTGCTGAGGAAGAGGATACATTAGATGGAGACAGAGGAAATGCCGGATATTTAATTTCAAAGATAGCAATGAATGCTTCTAAAAGGAGTGCATAATTCACAACTAAGTCATTATTGGCATTTGGAAGTCACTTCATAAATTAGCTTCGCACGCCACAAGATTTCATTATTTTAGGGATTGGTGTGTAGACTGAAAAATGTAAACTGTTCAGTCACCCTTATTCTACCATTAATTTAGGATTGAAATAGTAATTTTTGTATTTAAGAGAATTCTTTCTGTGGAAAGGAAATGCAGGCATAGAAGAGTGGAGCAGAGACTGAAGGAAAGGCCTTCCAGACACTGCCCCACCTAGGGATCCGTCCCATCTGCAGACACCAAATCCAGAAGTTATTGCTGATGGTAAGAAGTGCTTACTGACAGAGGCCTGGTATAGCTGTCCCCTGAGAGGTTCTGCCAGAGCCTGGCCAATGTAGATGTGGATGTATGCAGCCAAAGAGCAGACTGAGCATGGGGACCCCAAAGGAGAAGATAGGGCGAGGACTGTAGGAGCCGGAGGGTCTGCCACCCTATAGGAAGAACAACAATATCAACCAACCAGATACCCCAAAGCTCCCAGGGACTAAACCAGCAACCAAAGAGTACACAGGGAGGGACCCATGGCTCCAACTGGATATGTATCAGAGGATGGCCTTGGTGAGCATCACTGGGAAGGGAGCCCCTTGGTCCTGTGGAGGCTTGATGATCCAGGGTAGGGGAATGCTAAGACACTGAGGCAGGAGTAAGTGAGCGGGTAGGGGCACACTCTCATAGAGGCAGAAGGAAGGGGAGGAGATAGGGGACTTGTGGAGAGCAAATTGGGAAGGGGGGATAACATTTGAAATATAAATAAATAAAAAACAAATAAAAATAAAAAGGATGTGAAACCTTTTTAAAAATTGTCATAAAATTATGTATATTTTGTGACTGCATGACATTCAATATATAGCAGGTGTGTCACATACAAATAATGTAACATTTACCATTTCTCTGTGATAAAAACATTCAAAATTAGCTTCTCAGCTTGAAAAGAAAAGGATTACTGTACCCAAACTTTATAAGCATGGTGCACACTGGTGGTTAGGAAGGTTAGAGGACAGAAAAAGAACCCACTCCAGAGGAGACAGCTGTACCACACACGAATCTGAACGCAGCTGTGCTGGGGATCACGGGAGAGAGGTGAGCACAGGAAATATGAAGAACCTGGATTTATCAGGGGGAGAACATTACATAAGGTATCCAAAAAGCAACCAGGAAGTTTCCTTCTCTGTGGACAGAAGTGAAAATGGAAGAGGCATTGTCTTAATGTGGCTGATCAAGGGTACTTAATCATAATATTATAAGGAGAGTGATATACATTTGTCATTAGTGGTTAGAAAGATCTATGAACTGACAAGACTTATAGAAATTACTCTGGAGCTGAAGGAGTTTGCAGCCCCATAGGAGGAACAACAATATGAACCAACCAGTACTTCCAGAGAACACAGGGACTAAACCACTAACCAAAGAATAAACATGGAGGGACCCATGACTCTAGCAGAATATGTAATAGAGGATAGTCTTGTCGTACATGATTGAGAGGAGAGCCCTCAATCCTGTGAAGGCTCAATGCCTCACTGTAGGGGAATGCCAGGTTAGGAAAGCAGGAGTGGGTTGGTGAGCAGGGGGAGAGGGGATAAGATAAGGGGTTTTCAGAGGAGAAATGAGGAAAGGGGATAATATTCAAAATGTAATACAGCAAATATCTAATAAAAAAGAAAGAATGAAAAAATGACAAAAAGAAAAAAGAAAGAAGGAAGGAAAGAATGAAGGAAGGAAGGAAGGAAGGAAAGAAAGAAAGAAAGAAAGAAAGAAAGAAAGAAAGAAAGAAAGGAGGGAAGGAAAGAAAGAAAGAAAGAAAGAAAGGAAGGAAGGAAGGAAGGAAGAAAGAAAGAAAGAAAGAAAGAAAGAAAGAAAGAAAGAGAAGAAAGTTACTCTGGATTAATGCAGAAAACTTGATTGAAGCTTTGGGAAAATTGTTACATAGACATATGTGTCACACACAAATAAGTAGTTCATTGTGTTCAAATGTGTGGTTTATTTGGATAATCCAGAGAAAAGAAGATAAATTAGAAAGTGGAAACTAGAAAGACATATTTTTGTATATGTAACATTGAAAAGATTCTCTCTCTCTCTCTCTCTCTCTCTCTCTCTCTCTCTCTCTCTCTCTCTCTCTCTCTGTGTGTGTGTGTATCTGTGTGTGTCTGTGTGCATGTGTGTGTATGTGTGTTACCCCTCTATGTTTATAACTGCAGCTCATGAGGAAACACTCTAAAGGTTATTAGTGGGCAGATCTTACAATGCGCTCTGTTGTTTAGAACAACTGCAGTGATCATGGTAGAAATCTCAAGGAGCTGAAGCATTGGAGGCATGGCTGGTAGTATTGTGCTCCCATCAGTGTTCTTCCCCATCTAGTAAAGAAGCACATTCTTTGCGTCATCATTCTTGAAGCAAGGGCATCATACATGGGCTGGTATGTTGCCTTTGTTCTGATATAACGTGTTTTCTCTAAACCCCATGTCACAGTTGGTTCCTAAGTATCATTATTGGAAGGTGGTGCATTTGAGTGAGATTCATTTACTCTTTGGGAAACTGGCTACGAACTCATAGGAATGGATGTGGTCTTCTAAGAGTGGGTTGTTAATTTTTTTTGCCTCCTTGTCTCCACCTCTCATATATGCTCCTTTAGTTCTCTGTGCTTCTGTTGTGTATGACACCAACACATGAAGCCACTTGATCACAGTCTTTTAGCCTCTAGAACTGGTTATTAAATAAGCCTTCATTCTTTATAAATTATCCAGCCTTTGGTATTCTGTTACAGGAATACAAAATGAACTAAGACAGTTGTCTATTAAATTATAGTCAATCAATATTGATATAAGCAACCAATCCCTAATAACATTGAAATGACCAGAGGTATATATGTGTGCCTAAAAGAGAAAAAAGTAAGTTTTTTCTTACTTTCTAAAAGGTATCACTGCTAAGTAAGAGCTTAATTTTATTGACACTTCGTTATCACTTACAACATTTCACATCAGTCTGATGGAATAGCTGATAACAAATATACAGATTATAATTAAAGAAAGAAGGAAGACTGATATCCAAGAAATGTGTATGTTCATTTTAAGTGTTCTAGATCCAGTTTCTATATTCAGTTTCTGTGGTTATAGTGATTTGAGTGTGAAAATAACCATACTTCCTGGTCTGTTTTATTCAACAAATTGATTCATTACAGAGAATAATTATTGTAAAGAAGTAATTGTGGACAGGAGCCTTGTATAGTTGTATCTTGAGAGGTTCTGCCAGAGCTTGGAAAATACACAGGTAGATGCTCACCGACAACCAATGGACCGAGCAACTGGTCCCCAGTGGAGGAGTTAGAGAAAGAATTGAAGGAACTGAAGGGGTTTGCAACCCATAGAAAAACAACATTGACAACCAACCAGACACCCCAGAGCTCCCATGATCTAAACCACCAATTAAAGAGTACACATGGAGGGACCCATGGCTCCAGCTGCATATGTAACAGAGGATGGCCTTGTCAGACATCAATGGGAGGAGAGGCCCTTGGTCCTGTGAAGGCTTGATGGCCCAGTGTAAGGGAATGCTAGGGTGGGTAGGGGGGAGTAGGAGGGTGGGTGGGTAAGTGCCCTCATAGAAGCAGAGGGAGGAGGATGGGAGAGGGGGTTTCCAGAGGGGAAACCGGGAAAGGGGATAATATTTGAAATGTAAATAAATAAAATATCCAATAAAATAAAGAGAAAAAAAGGAAATTATAAACTCTACACTTTATAAAGCTTCTTGATAGATAACATATGATTTGCATTTTAAACACGAGCCTCAATCCTTCATGTACATAATCAAATGTGTGGCTATCCAAAAAAAAAAAAAGAAAGAAAGAAAGAAAGAAAAAGAAAAAGAAATGATTTTCTGAAGTGAATGGACTTATAAGATTGTGTCATGTGAACAATGAGATTTCAACAGCTTGATTTATATGTAATGGGAAATCATAACACTACCTACAATTTCCTATCTCGTTCCATTGTTCCAGCCTCACTAACAGCAAACTTTACATCAGTCTTCTTATATAAGACCAAGATGGGTGGACTGAAGGAAGCTTCAACATCTTCAGGAATAAGATAACATTCCTTTGCCAATCGGATCTTCTTAAAGTTTGACGCCATTCAGTCAAGAGAAAAAAAATGATCACAGCCTCTTTCACTTAACTACAGATTAAAACTCACTTCTTTTTCCAGATAGCATATGGCTTTCTTAGTGGTATCATTCTTTGCAAAAGAGTAGCAAATTCAGGATTAAAAGCTTAGTTGCTATTAGAGATAGCAAAGTAGAATTCTGTCTAAAGTGCATGGTGTGGACATCACCATTTGGTCTGTCTAATTTGTTCAGTGGTTTGGAAGATACACATTGAGTGTTGTCTTTGTCTCCAGTGTTACTTAAAGAAGTGTGCACCCTCTACTCTCCATTTATGAAGCTTAAGTTGTAATGAGCAAAAAAATATAGTCCCAAGCAGACTGTATTATATTATACTAGATGTTCAAAGAAGCAGAGAGAAATGAATAACACAGTCAAAACTTTATAGGAGAAAAACAGAAACTTGGAACAATTAGCAATATTGTGGGTTTTCACTGAAACCTTTGCACTTCAACAGTGACCTAAATTAAGTCAATCATGACATAGATTACTGAAGCAAAAGCATTCTATGAGAATGTCACATCAGTATAGCTTCAGTGAGACAGACATGGAAGAAATAGATTCTACTGGAAAAGGAGAAATAGGGAGAGACAGAGACAGAGACAGACAGAGAGAAAGGCAGAGACAGTGACAGAGACAGAAACAGAGACAGAGAAACAAAGACAAACAGGGAGAGGGGTGGAGGGAGACAGAGACAGAGAAACAGAGAGAGAGAAGGACGGAGGGAGGAGGAAGAGAGAGAGAGAGAGAGAGAGAGAGAGAGAGAGAGAGAGAGAGAGAGAGAGAGAGAGCGAGCACCGGAGCCAACAGAAAGCTCTGTTAGGTTCTACAAAGAAGAAACAAGAATTAGTCAAGGCAGACCCCCTTGAAATCATCATAACTACATTGTTTGGTTATTTTCATTTGTAATATATTTTAGTTTTTATCAGGCAGATTACAAATTAGATCAAGCTTGAAGAAAAGCAAGGAATGGATTTAGCACAATCAGGAATGAAAGGATTGAAGGAAAAAGCTGATTCTGCCCAACCTACAGTCTAAAATTTCAGATCAGCAAGTGAATCCTGGTTCTTTAAGAAACTCTAGTCCATACCAGATTACAGTCAAAGAATTATGTTTCCAAGCTGGAAATGTTTCTATTTGTTGTTAGTATAACTTGTGCTTCTATGATGATTCAGTTAATGTTGAGAGAGAGCCGACACTGTGCTTACATACAACGGTTATTTTCTATAATTTTCTATTACATTAGGGAAGAACTGAACTCAGGAAGTTTAAATACCATATTAATCGATTAGTAATGATCTTAGAATTCTCAAACTTAAATATAATCTCATTTTAAATCAAGGATTAAGTTTCACCTTGTAGGAATCAATGGTTCATTTGGAAGGAATTTCATGCCAGTGTTTACTATGTGCACACCAGTGGAGTTACTTGTAAGAGGAAAACAACTTACAAATCTAGGCTGTTTCTGAAATGGTTTTCTATTTCTCCCACTGGAAACATTCTATTCCAAAAATAGTTAATAAAGTAAAATAATTTGAACCAAAACCAACTTAAATAATGGAATAATCCAGTAAGAGAGACACCAGAAATTCTCCAATGTCAGATTTACCATAATGGTAGGGATAAAGAGACAACATAGGTTCATGAAGTTATACCAGGCATCAGGCCCTTTAAAAGCCAGGGGACATTTGTCTGGGTCTGTTTGAACCCAACAAAACACTATGCTCCATTTAGAGCTAAGTCCATGATAATAAACTCTGTCCATATATGCTGATTTCTCTAAATTGTCCTTTAACAGAAAGAGACACTATTCCACAATACCACTTTTCACAAAATAATCCTATGATTCAAAATAGGGAGTTAGTAATAAGTAGATAAGGCTTAGTAATAAGTATTATCAATAGGAATAAAAAACTCCTTCTGAAATATTTAGATGCATTTAGATCAAAGGGAACAACTATTCTATTTCTAGATGCAGTGACTTCTTCCTCTGCTATCTGAGTCAGAAACTGGCTTCAGGATAATAATTCCACTATATTAACTCAGCTCTCATAGTTTGATCACTGATTATTTACAGAACAAATAATGATTGCTAAAAACAGGAAGCCTAAACCAAGAATCTTACTTTCCAAACTTTTGTATTCTAGTGGAAACAGGTATAATTGCAGCACATCCTGATACATAAGATGTTAAATGCATGTCTAAACAGCTATTGTGGATCACAGAACAAAGTCATTATTGTCTCTGAGGAGGTCTAGAAGAGATTTCCAAAGGTGATGACAATTTAATAAGATGTAACATATTAATACAAGCTCATCACGTGTAAAAAAAGGCAGAGTGGCATTTGAGAAAGCATATGCAGAGTTGTGAAAATGTGTCTTGTTTGAGGAATGAAAATTACTTCTGCATGAAGACATTGGGGCAAGAGTGTTGCAGTTTCTAAACACTGTTAGAGATATAAGACCTAACTACTATATAGAACTGGAAGCTGTTACATACTTGAATATAGTAGGATTAAACTTTAGGTTCAGAAACACAAAGTGTTGACCAATAAGATGCAAGTAATATTCCTAATAAACAAATTAGTGTAAAAAATAAAAGATGTATATATAATACACATACACTCACACATATATATGTATGTGCATATTCAAATCTACATGCCCTTAATTTTGTGCCTTAAAGATACATTTTATCTTACTTTTTATAAATTATTCATAATATATAAATTTTCATGAACAGCTGGATGAGGTTAACACTGAGGTACATGATAGTGGTTCAAAAATATTTTACTATAGATGAATTATGAAGAAGAAAAATAATTTATATTTGAAAAGTATATATCCTATATAAATTTGGCACACAATAAAAACAATGGTTTTGTTTTTTTTATTTTTTAGCTGCAAATACGAAGAGTGATTATTTGCTTTTCTTTCTAAGAAAAGACCAAAAGAATACTTATTTTGATAGTGCCAAAAGGAAGTCTTGGGAATTAAATAATGATTGATTTTTTTCCAGTGGCAGTAATACGTTATGCTATACCAATGTGCACAAAAATAACAGCATGGAAGCCAATGTTACCTCTCTGTATACAATGATCCTTTATAACAATTTCAGATATAAATGATGAAATGGTCTAAAAATGTGAACATTAAATATTGGTCTTATGGCACTGATGTGTAGGCCAATCTCATTTCAAAAAACAAAGCATAAGTTATTAAGCATTAAAACACTATGTAAAAGCCATATGCAATACCGTTAGATTATCTCTGTGATGATATAATTGCTTCAGTTGTGCTATGTTCTTTGCATTTTTCATAGACATGAACATGTGTCACAGTTTTATTATAAATACAAAATGTTAATACCTACATGCACACCCATTACCAAGGTACACATTTATCTTACACCAATAACACACAAAAGACAGTTGTAGAAAACAATACAAATCCTTATACACAGGATATTAGCATACAGAAATGCCAGGCATAAGTGGTGGATTTGGCTTAATGAAGACAAAGCTGCCAGTGAGAAGGTCCAAGGAGGGTGATTGCAAGAGTCAGGTGGAAGTGTACCTCTGCTCACTTATGATTCCTGACTCCATCTCTTCGGCTGTCCATGAAAAACACAGGCAATCGGTGGGGCTTAAAGCTAAGTAAATGAAGATAAATGTCTCCTTTATTCTGCTCAGAATTAGAAGCTAAGGGGCTCTGGAGCTGTGGTGGTGATAAATGGCATTAAATTAGGCTTAGTCTATCACATCTACAGCTCCATGGGATTTATTTTCAAGACTCAAAAACAGGGGAGAAATTTTGTGCCTTGTTTAAATGATGAATTGAATGTTCGCGATAATGAAATGGATTAATATGGAGTCATAAAGTGTCTCGGTCTCGATTGTGGGAAGAGGCATTGGCAGTATTTAGGGAGAAATGCATTCCTCCTGGATGTGAGGACTCATATTTTCTGTTTTAAAAAGTCACGAGCACTGTATTTGTCTACATTTTATTTTCCGCTTAGATAAGCCCACAGGCTGAGAGGAAACTTTGGAAAAACACAAAGGCAAATTTTCTGCTAATCTAAAACATCATGTTCGATTTCTCTTCTCTCTCAATTAAACCTTAATTTTCTAACAGGGATCATAAAATCCTCCCTGACAAACTGAGAGGCCCTATGCGTTTCTGCACTAATGTGACGGTGCCCACATGATAAAGTGATACTTATGCAGCTCACGGGAATGATTTTCAGTCCCTTCTTTTCCCACCATCCTGTGGCTATATATATGCTGTGTTGGTTACTTTCCACTGGGCGGTTTTCTTGTTCATTTTTATTGTACTGTTTTATACATAGGTTATATATCTGTACATTTATATACAATATACCAAATATATAATGCCAGACAGTTCCACATGTAGCCTCTGCAATTTTACTTGCTTTTATAGCACAAAATTTATCTGTGGATTCTTATCATCTATTAAATCACTCTGGAGTTGAATACTTAAGCTATTTCTGTCTTTGTGCTTTATAAATGTGTTATGATAAACATATTGAATACTTTCATTCTGGACTTGTTTCCTGTTGTACAGAAGTTATTCTTCTTGGCCTTGCTCTCCCAAATAATAATACTTTCAATAAATTCCCCTCATGACACGCCCTGGCCTAATTCGGAGTTCCAATACATGTCAGGACAATTCAAAATCAGCATCATTTTCCTTTAGAGTTTTTGCCTACTTGAATTTTAGTTTTAATTGCATATGCAAACAATACTGTGTTATTTGGCCCATAGACTCCTAATGCCTATTGTATGCTGTGACTGGTTGATAGGTGTATAAGAGTTCTTGTGGGCTTTGGAAATACATTGACTAAACATGTTGTCATGGTGATACTTAGCATGAATACCCTCTTAACTCCATCATAGTATTTTTGTTCATTCATTTGTTTTTTTTTCCAATTCTTCTCTCATGTATTACAAACCAAGCACAGTTTTCCCTCCCTCCTCTCTTCCCAGTCCATCTTGTCTTCCATCCCCCATCTCCCCCAACTCCCATCTCCCCCAGATCCATTGCTCCTAAATTTTTCTTCAGAAAAGAGCAGGCCTTCCAGGGATATTAAACAAACAAGGCATAACTAGTTATAATAAGACAAGGCACAAACCCTCATATCAAGGCTGGACGAGGCAACCAAGTAGGAGGAAAATTATCCCAGAAGCAGAGTCCGCAACAGCCCCTGATTCCGCTGTTAGGATCCCCACAAGAATTCCACATTATGCACCTACAACGTATATGTAGATAGCCTAGGTCTGACTGTAACAGGCTCTGTTATTTTCACTTCAGTCTTTAAGAGCCCTTATGAGCCCTGGGTATTTGACTCTGTGTGCCACGTTCTTGAGGTATCCTTGACCCTTCTGCCTCATATAATTCTTCCCCTCTGTCTCCCCTGGGATGCCACAAGCCCTGCCTCATGTCCAGCTGTGGGTCTTTGCATCTGTTCCTATCAGTTGCTGTTTGAAGCCTATACAAAGGCTTTCTTCTTTTTATAGTACATACAGGTCATAACTATTCCACGTAGACATAGCAAGAAAGAAACCACTTTCAGAAGTAGTTGGACACACTAGAATTCTAACTATGCTTAGAAATAAAGCTGAAAAAACATCTCAGTTGTATTGTGTGAAGAAGCCAAAATGAAAAGCCAGAAGACTTCTGGTGTTGCAAGGCCCCCTCAGTCCAGTGTTGCTGGAGATTAGAGTCAGGCTACCTGCTGTGGAGACAGTTGGTTCTTTGTAAAGATCTTCAAAAACTTTCCAGGGCCTTATCTTTAATCCAGAGATTTCTTTTTTCCTGAGTAAAGGCAGAGCTCATTCTATCTCTCTGGCTTATTTGATAGTTTCAGTGACAAAGAAAAGCCTTAGTTACACTAAAATATATTTAGAACGATAACACTTAAACTTTATTATAGAAAACTATGAACCCTAAACTGGACTTATTATTCAAGGTCACATTATTCACAAGTGCTTCCTCTGCCTCCCTGATTGGTGAATCTACTGTCTACTCCCTGGTGAAGGCTTGACTATGTCAGTCCTTCCTATCAACGGGACACACACAAAGGTCATATGAATTGACTCTGGCCAGTCTCTCAAGGTGTTCTCCTCTCTGTCAACTGGCCATGTACCATCCTATAGGCCACTCCATCAATCAGCATGAGCCAAAAATCATACCAAACACTTCCCTGTGTCTCTGTCTGTGTCTGCTTCTAAACCAAATATAAATATCTTCCACTATCCCGCACTTGCCAGATGTACCGCTCTTCATTAGCGCAACTCTGAAAGTCTCTAAACATGTTGCCTTTCCTCCCTGTGTGGCATGCATATTTCTTGGGCATTCTAGTCTCTTCTGCCTTGTCTGACTCAGTGCCTGCAGCGTTCTCAATCTTAGGAAGTACCAGACACAAAATAGCTGCTAACTAAATGTGTGCAAGCTATGTTAGCGAATGCTGTAGCTTACACCAGGGCTGCATTTTACATTCTTTTTTTTTTCTTTTTCTTTTTCTATTCATTTTTTATTTTCAATATTCTTTGTTTCATTCCTAATGCTTTCCCCTTTCCCAGTTTCCCCCTCACCATAAGTCTTCTTCCCTCTACCCATTCCCCAATCACCCCCTCCCATTTCTCTGTCCTTGTACTCCCCTACAATACTGGATCAAGCACTTTCAGGACCAGGGTCCTCTCCTTCCTTCTTCTTGCGAATCATTTGATATGCTAATTGTGTCTTGAGTATTCAGAGCTTCTGGGTTAATTAATATCCACTTATCAGTGATTGCATTTCATGTGTATTCTTTTGTGATTGTGTTACCTCACTTAGGATGATATTTTCCAGTTCCAACCATTTGCCTACAAATTTCATGAATTCATTATTTTTAATTGCTGAGTAGTATTCCATTATATAAATATACTACATTTTCTGTAATCCATTCCTCCATTGAGGGGCATCTGGATTGTTTCCAGCTTCTGGCTATTATAAATAAGGCTTCTCTGAACATAGTGGAGCATGCGTCCTTGTTGCATGCAGGGGAATCCTCTGAGTATATGCCCAGGAGTGGTATAACAGAATGTGTAGCCCAGGCTGGTCTCAAACTCATGATCCTCCTGCCTCTGTCTCTTTCAGCAAATTCTACCGGCATGCGCCACCACAACCGGCTGCATTTTACTTTCTTGAATAACAGTCTTTTCTTTTACTGCAAGAAAGTTTTATAAATATCAAGAAGTAAAACACGAATTACATCCTAGAAATATACTCTTAAGAACAAGGAGGGAGACAATGCAGATAGGGCAGGGCATTAGTATGTTGTTGAAATAGCAGCTTTAGCTAGCTAATTCCAGTGCTATTAAAGAATAAAAATAAAGTACAGGCTGTGGTAGGATGAGATAGGAAATCTGTAGTGAACAGACTGGAAGTACACCACTCAGTACTTCTCACCTTGTGGTTCCTTAGTTTGTTAGCCTAATGAACATACATAGAATAATAAAAAGATTAAAAGTGACATTAAGACTCATTTCTTAGTACAGAGTCTGTCATAGAGGAGCCAGACAATAAATACTGATTGTTTTATACTGTCTTTAGCAAACGTACTTAAATTTTGATGGTATTACACACTATTATTTGGAAGTAAATTACTTTAAAATTATATCCTAAGAGGATGAAGAAATAACTCAGCAGTTAAAAGTTTGTACAGCTCTAACAGAGGACCGAGTTACAGTTCCCAGTACCCATAAGGACTAACAGCTACCTATAGCTCTAGTGCCTGTGGATCAGACGCCCCCTTTTGGCCATTGAGAGCACTGGCCACTTATATGGTACACATACACATATGGAACCAAACACTTGCAAACACAATGTGAAAATGAGTAATTATTCAATTGTTTTGAAATATAAAGTCTATTTAATGATAAAACGGTACTATTTTAGTTAGATGCTTTTTTTGATGCAAGATTTTAAAAATATCACTTATTCAAGAGAAATGGATGAATATCAGTAAAGAGATGGAGCTTTGTGGAATTTTTCATTTCCTGTATTATACTTCTAGCACATTCTCCACTTTCTAGCTCCATGACAGCATCACAATTACTGAACCGGCAGCTTGGTTGTTACTGTTGGGGAAGTGGCTTTGTGGTGTCTATAAAGTGCCACTGCCAGGCAATGATGGTGCTTTGACATATGGTAACTCCCTGGCTTTTGAAAGGGGAAGCCCACTGTAACTTAGGCCCTTGTGTAAAAAGTGTCCTGCCTCCCTAGTAAGGTATTTGTTAGAGATAATTACAGTCAAACATTAACTGCTCCATGGGGCAGTTGGCTACCACTAAAGAGAACAACATACTAACTACAATGCTTATTTATTTTTCTCTTTTTTATATAATGTGAGAACAAATAGATTTTGTACTCATATTACGTATCCTGATTTTGCCTTCCCACTCTTTTCTCCTCACAGTTCCTTCGCCTCTGCTCTCATGCACACACATGCCCTTTCTGTCTCTCACTAAAAAATCAACAGCTTCTTGGGGACAATTATAAAATGAGATATAATAATATTTTAAAAGGCAATACAGCAGAATTAGACAAAACAAACAAACAGCAGAAAATAAAAGCCCAAGAGGAACAGAGGCACACTTATTTATATCAGGAATCCCATAAATACACTAAATTGGAAGCCATAACATATATACTAAGGACCTGTAGGACCCCTGTTGTTTGACAATTTCATTTAAATCACCTTCACATAAGTCTATATTTTAGAAAACTTTTACTCTCTTAGTTTTCCATACTACCCTCAAATGGCCCTTCTCTCTCTCTCTCTCTCTCTCTCTCTCTCTCTCTCTCTCTCCTCTCTCTCTCTCTCTCTCTCTCTCTCTCTCTCTCTTACTCTCTGCCCTTTCTCTCTCTCTCTCTCTCTCTCTCTCTCTCTCTCTCTCTCTCTCTCTCTCTCTCCTTCCTCTCTCTCTCTCTCTCTCTCTCTCTCTCTCTCTCTCTCTCTCTCTCTCTCTCTCTCTCTCTCTCTCTCTCTCTCTCTCTCTCTCTCTCTCCCCCTTCTGCTCCACAAAATACTCCTACCCCAGTCCCTCTATTCATCGATAACATTCTATTATATTTCCCTTTCCCCTTCTCCTGAGATTTATGTGTTGCCCTCCCACAATACTATACTATCTATGTACCTAACTCTTGTGACTCTATGACTTGTAGCTTAAGTGTCATTGATTTGACATTTAATATTCACATATAAGGAAATGCATATTTATTTTTGTCTTTCTGTATGATTTTCTTCTAGTTCCATCAATTTACCTATTCATTTCATTGTTTCATATTTTTAACTGATGAGAAATGATCCATTGTGTAAATATACCACAATTTCCTTGTCTATTCTCTCAAGGAAGGATATCCAGATGTTTTCCAATTTCCGGCTATTGAGTAGAGCATCAATGAACATGGTTGAGCTTAACACCAGGTTTTATCCTTATGTTAAGATAAAGTGTTCTTTTCATATATGCCCAGGAATGGTATAGCTGTATCTTGAGATACCTCGATTCCTATCCTCCTGATGAACCACCAGACTAATTCCCATAGTGGCTGTACAAGTTTGGACAGCCACCAGCAGTGGATGAGTGTTCCCCTTATTCCACATCCTCACCAGCATATACTGTCACTTTTTTTAGTGATCTTAGACATTCTGACAGATGTAAAATGGAATCTCAATGTAGTTTTAATTTGCATCTCCCTGATGGCTAAAGATGTTGAACATTTCTTTAAATGTTTCTCAGTGATTTGCATTTTCTCTTTTGAGAATTCCACTTTTAGATCAGTATATCATTTTTAACTGAGTTTTCTGGGCATCTTTTTTTTTAACTTTCTTAAATATTTTGATTATTAACCCTCTATTTCATGTATAGTTGGTTAAAAAAATATTTTCCCATTCTGTAGGCTGCCCTTTTGCCTAAATGATAACTGTTCTTTGTGGTACAAAAGGTTTTCAGTTTCATGGGGTCCCATTTCTCAAGTGTTGATCTTAGTGTCTTTCTGTTCAGAAAGTCCTTTCCTCTGAAAACGAGCTTTATTGAAGAAGTATTTTTCATATCACTGGGAAAGGGGAGGCCACATGGAAGCCAATGCACATCTCATTGCTGAACTGGTCATTTGCTTATCTAGAATTGATCTTGGTATTTTTCAAAAATAGAAGATAAGGATTAGGCAGAGGTGTCAACAGCCTGGCTGGGTGATTGGATTATTCTAGTACATACCCAAGGATGCTTTCAGCAAGGGCTGGTTCTGAATGTTTTTAAATGCTCATCTAATCATTAACTGGTCACTAATCTAGTCGTGTAAAGATTTTAGTAGCCACACAGGATAAAATTCCAAGCCATATAGAATTAATTGGTCACAAACGTAAGAAACCAACAAAACAAAGAGAAACAAAAAGCTCAGATGAGGATATCCCAAGCTCTCAGTTTATACTTTTAAATTTTTCTGCTACAGATTATAAGTTACCAAAAGAAACTAAATATAATCCACACATACGAAATCCAAATGTTGGATATATTAGATTAAGAACACAGATTAGGAGTTTTAAGTATGTTCAAATGGCTAAGAAAATATGTATAAGATAAAATAGGAGAATGACAAATTAAAACACAGTATAAAAGGTAAAATGTCTCAGCGATTCTAAGCCTTCGCCCCCAACGTGATGGCAGGAGTTACAGCCGTCATGTGTAAAACTGAAGATCCAACTCCTGGAAGTGTTTCTTTGTTGAAGTACATATAAATTCAGACAGACTTTGGCAGCAAGCCAGAATGCCATCACCTAGAAGAGAAGTAGCACAGGCTTTCAGTTCTAACCAAGAACCCATCTGCAATTGACATCAGCTTACAAAGAAAAAATAAATTTTCTTCAATGGAGTTTCACTAGGTATATAAACCACACTTAAGGGTAAACCACATGCCCAGCAGTAGAAAGTAAATATAAAACTAACTCAATGGTATTTTTGTAGACTAAGTTGTTTGGGCATTTTTGGTTTTTTTGTTAGGTTGTTTGAGTTTTTGTTTTGATTTGTTCCTTTTGCTTTGTTTTAATTTGGTCACTGTAAATGAAACCCTTTCTTCATGAATATATGGAATCCACATAGAAAATTTTTATATAACTTAGAAGTATTTTTCTAAATTACTGTTTTTAAGTAACAAGTATACAAATATGTTAATTTAAATCTAAGTCACTGCTAGAAAACAAATAAAATGTGTATTATTCTGAGCTTCCTTCCTGTATAAGTGCCAGCCAGCTCTTTTTTTAAAAAAAAAAAAAAAGAATTTTTCCACTGTATCATCAGATCATATGAGTGTTGCTTAGAGTACTAACAACCAGATGTTAAGGACAGTTTTGTCTGAATGACTTGTTTTGCTGTTGTTTTTATGTAATACTGTATGGGGCTTTTTCCTCCTTGTTGTCCTTGCTTAAAAATGTATGAACTGTATGCCCATTTTCTTCACAGAAGGTATACAGAGTTGTTTGTAATGTGTGTGCTTGTGTGTGTATGTGTGTGTGTGTGTGTGTGTGTGTGTGTGCATGTGATGAAATTGTTAAGATTGTAATCATATGAAGACAGTAGAACATGAAGACAAGAGCAGAGACTTGGCATGAGTTTTCTTGTTGAATGTATTCACACTTACTTTGGATCACAAGGAATACTGGCTTTCACTGCAAATACCTATTTGTCTGTTTATACAGCCTAACTTTTTCATTAAAATACTCTTGCTATTCGGTAAGTTAAATAATTTTTTTTTAGTGTTAAGCAATATCCCTATGCTGAAATAGTTTGTTGTCTCACTATTCTAATCACATATGGGCTGCTAGACAAAGAGAGAAAATTATATACTAGTTTTTTTTTCTAAAGATCATGAACAGTGCTATACAGTTGAGAAAAAGAAAAGGTTTTAATCACAGACTTTACCGCTTTGGAGATCAGTTTGGCATTTCCTCAGAAAATTAGGCATGTCACTTCCAGAGGACCCTGGCATATCACTCCTGGGCATATACTCAGAGGATTCCCCTGCATACAATAAAGACACATGCTCCACTATGTTTATAGCAGCCTTGTTTATAATAGCCAGAAATTGGAAGGAGCCCAAATATCCCTCAAAGGAGGAATGGATACAGAAAATATGGTATATTTATACAATGGAATACTACTCAGCAATTAACAATAATGAATTCATGCAATTTGTAGGTAAATGGTTAGATCTGGAAAATATCATCCTGAGTGAGTTAACCCAATCACAAAAGAATACACATGAAATGCAATCACTGATAAGTGGATATTAATGAGCCCAGAAGCCCTAAATACTCAAGGCACAATTAGCAAGTCAAATGATTCCCAAGAAGAAGAAAGGAGAGGACCCTGGGCCTGTAAAGATTGGATCCACTTTTGTAGACCCAGAACAGAGAAATCGTGGTGGGGAGGATGATTGGGGAATAGTTGGGGGGGAGAGGAATTATGGGACGTATGGTGGGGGGGAACTGGGAAAGGGGAAAGCCTTTGGAATGTAAACATAGAATATAGAAAATAAAAATTTAAAAAAAAGAAAAAATAATAATATCTCCTTAAATCCATTGTCACCTCTGACTTTAGACTCCACAATAACTCCTGGGCTCTTTCATCAGGAAAAGCTAAGAGAACAGGCTTTGGTCAGTAAAATATGAGGATTGAAATGCTATGCTTGACCTCTTAGACTATGTTCTGAAAAGG